>JABXJD010000314.1:342500-407500 GCA_013375575.1 Percina caprodes | reverse complement strand
TCGACTGTTCTTTTATGTAAGGTGGCCATTATCACCCTGCAGCCAATCAGAACTGAGCATCCACCCATAGCCATGCAAACAGTATATCATGTTTCAATCCCCTGATTGTCAGTTCTCAATGGAAAGATTACTTTTTCTTCTTGAAATGAATGTGCAATATTTAAAATGCAATGGAAGGAATATGACAGGATTTCTTATCAAAATGAAACTGCCACTGTGCCATCAGACCATGATTTCCAAGTGTGTGTGTAACTTGTTGTCTCAGCCTGAGGCTGACTGTCTGAGACTTTCCTCTTCCCTTTAGTCTCTTGTTAGGGTATGTTGTGATGTGTGCATATACATATATATATATATATACACGCAGTATATCTCAGGAAGGATAGGTTCATATTTTGTAGTCTTAAACAGCACTCACGTTGAAAACACCGTTGGTTGCATTAATGATTCATCTGGACCACACTGGCTGTAAATGAAGCCCCGGGTTACAAATTCCACAATCATGGTTCTGTGCAAGTTCAGCTGAAATAAAAACGAGTTACACAAATCATCCTTCTCACTGTCCCTCCGCTGCAGCTCAGCAGGGGACCAGTCAGTGGAAAGAGCATCAAACACACTTCAGACTGCTGAACCCTCGGTCAGAATCAGGACCACTGACACTGGATTGCTTTAGAAAGGGAACTCTGTGGCCAGTTGGGACAGGAGGACCAACTGCAGGACCACTAATGCTCTCAACGTGCAAGGCACACGTGGGTGACAAAGCTTCCAGGTCAACTGCAGTGCTATTCCTTACCATAACTGAGTAATGTTCTTTGGGTCTATAATTCCCGTGGTATTCACATGTGGCTCATTTCCCAGATAAACATTGTGTGAACTGTCCTCGGGCAGAGAGCAACAACAACAGATTTCAAGACCAGTTAAGCCGTTTCCAGCAGATTCCTACGCTACCTGTTTCGTAACATCAGACAGGCTGTGCCTGTGTCGAGGCGTCGTTAGGCTCACAGCGAGTCGTGTGAAACACGTTGCGTTGTGTCCTGGCCTCAGAACGATGACAAATCATACGCTTCTCCTCTTCCTTCTCCAATCAAATATCATGTTTTCATCAACTTATGTTATTCATAAATGACGTACACATGTTTAGGCATAGGACGGGATACCTAAACATTTAATACATGGTTATGATAGACTAGGTTGCAGTTGTAAGCAGATAGAAGTCTTTTTATTAATTTATAGGATTTATTAATGTGCTAGTAATACTATAGATAGTCAAACAATCCAAAATGTTTAGGACGTTTTATAAAGAACATGTTTAGGACGCGTCCTCTAACTGGGACATTTTATAAAGAACATGATTAGGACGTGTCCTCTCTAACTGGGACGTTTTATAAAGAACATTTTAGGACGCGTCCTCTAACTGGGACGTTTTATAAAGAACATGTTGAGGACGCGTCCTCTCTAACTGGGACGTTTTATAAAGAACATGTTGAGGACGTGTCCTTTCTAACTGGGACGTTTTATAAAGAACATGTTGAGGACGTGTCCTCTCTAACTGGGACGTTTTATAAAGAACATGTTGAGGACGTGTCCTCTCTAACTGGGACGTTTTATAAAGGACATGTTGAGGACGCGTCCTCTCTAACTGGGACGTTTTATAAAGAACATGTTTAGGACGCGTCCTCTCTAACTGGGACGTTTTATAAAGAACATGTTTAGGACGCGTCCTCTCTAACTGGGACGTTTTATAAAGGACATGTTGAGGACGCGTCCTCTCTAACTGGGACGTTCTGGGACAGACGTCCACACAGAGATCCCCTAGTAAGAGATCCTGAAGTGTATCAGCTGATTTAAACGTTGTATTAATAAAGTATAAAGTAAACATTATTATTCCTTCCAGAAACAACTCAGCGGCGCTGCAGCGCTGCGTCTGGAGCGCAGCGCCGCCCACCACCGTTCTGATTGGTTTAAAGAAAGAGCAAACAAGCCAGAATGTTTTCCTCCTATCCCAGAATGCATCTGTGGTGTAGCGCTGTGGAGACAGAGCTGGACATGAGAGACTAAACTAAATAGAACTGGTCGTGTGGACACAAACAGCTGGAGCTGCTGTATAAACAGAGGATGATGATGATAGAGGAAATAAGAAGCAGAGAACAGGTTAGTCTCACAGACTGGGCTAGGGTTCAGTGTGTGTGTGTGTGTGTGTGTGTGTGGGGGAGCGCTGACCTTGCCCTTCTTCTGGCTCAGAGCAGCAGGCATTAGGTGGAACTGCAGATGGGTGACCCTAAGCCGGGGGGACGGCGCCGTGATGAACGCCTGTCTGCTGCCAATCAGCTCGATCCAGGGGACCAGGTCAGCGTTGCTGTAGCTGTTGAGCTGGCTGATGGCTGCCAGATCTCCCTTTGCCTGGAGGAGCAGCAGGATCTGCTGCATCCAGATGGTGCCTGTGAGACAGAGAGTCCCGGTCAGCCTCACCTGCTCTGTGCACCCCTGGCCTCATTCCTCTCTCACTGTTTTCACCCTTGTCATCTGATACCCGGCTCTCTGCTCAAATCCATTTGCAAAACCCAAAACAGCAGGGCGTTCACGTGCACATACTAATGAGCTAACCCCTGACCTGAGGCGGCCTGCCCCTGCAGCACAACAGGCTCCATCTTTAGTTCCCTCTTACCTGATTTGGGGTATGTGACGACGAACACGTCCGAGTCTCTGATCTCCAGGTTGTAAATCTGGTCCACATCGTCTGGATCGTGAGTCCCACTGATCAGCGTGAAGCCTCTGTGGGGCACCAGTCTATGCTCACGTGTCTGGACATCATTTTGGTCCATGCTAGCTAAAGCAAAGCAAATCAAAAACAGCATTAGTTTTCATTAAAGGCTCCATAGATATTTTAATAACACTTTTACAATGGTCTCACTTCATGTGTCATCATTCACCAGCAGACTTTCAAAACTGTGCAAAACACTCCTAAACAGTTGGCTGCTACTCCCAGATGTGGAGGAAGTACTCACATGTGTTAATGCAGTAAAAGCAGAAATACTACCGTGTAAAACACAAGTGAAAGTCCTGCATTCATAATCCCACTCAAAAGTAAAAAAGTATCAGCATCAAAACAAATACCAATAGTAAAAGTCCTCATTCTGCAGAAAACTCTGTACAACGGGTATGAGGTCTAATGTTGCAGTTCATTGTACTGACTTTATATTCTGCTGGGTACTTTACTCTAGAATAACACATTATTTGCCGATTATATTTGAATCTGTCAGATTAATGTAAAAATACAATATGTCCCTCTGAGATGTAGAGTACAAGTAGAAAGCAGCAGAACATGACCTGCTACAGTAGTAGTAGTAAATGTACAGCCCGTCGTGTAGCATGCCTACCTGCTGCGCGCTCTCCTGTCCGCTGTGCTCTCTCTCCGTCCATCACGAGCGCCTCGATCACACACACGTCACTCTCAGAAACCGACTGCTCGTGTCTCTTCACACACCAACCGACTGCTCGTGTCTCTTCACACACCAACCGACTGCTCGTGTCTCTTCACACACCAACCGACTGCTCGTGTCTCTTCACACAGCTATAAACCGTGGCCGCCCGGCGGTCCCTCCTCTTCGGCCCGGCCGCGCGCTGCTCAACGCCCCGCGGACAGAAGCAGCTCCGAGAACAGACTTCCCTCCCTCCCTCCCTCCTCTCAGATCACCTCAGCTCACCTTCTCACACATCACCCAGCGATGACAGGCTGAGGGGGGTGTCTATGTAAAGACATACAGATGCCATCAGCTATACGGTTTAAAAACGATTCCTATTGAGTTTTAATTGTTTCTAGATTGTGGGTTATTTCTAATGTGATAGTTACTGAGTGTGACTATCACATTCTTTATTATATTAGTTTAATCTAGTATATGGGAAATGTATGTGTGTAAGTTTGCAGGTGTATGCATCTGTGTGCCTGTGGACGTGGATAAGTGTATTGCATACTGATGTGACTTTACATATATTCTTGTAATGGTATGTTTGTGATGTTGTGTGTCTAGTGTGGACCCCAGGAAGAGGCATCAGCTGATGGCCATCCTTTTAATAAACAAACTTCTCATCAGGGTTATTCTCTCAGAAATGTCCAAGGAAGTGGCCTGAGCGAACAACTGAGCACGGTTCAAACCCATCTGGACCGGGTCCCTCTGCAGCTGGACGGGGACTGGGAGGAAACAAGTATTCATGTCAGGTCCAAGTGCAGATTGTGGAATGCACGTCCACAAAGCTCCCATCCTACGGTCCGATTCACAGCTGGGACCGTTGGCCCAGTCTTCAGGACTAACATCACTCCTCCCCGGGTCGCTCCAGGACTTCTGTTCTGTTTCACTGGGAGCAGATTAATTGGGGGAGGACCGTTTGTTGGACACTTCGGTGTTGTGATGGCCTTTTAACAGACTACAAGATTAACCAGCTCGTCATCCTCCAGTCCACCTACCTAATCACAACTAACAGTCTCAATGAGCAAATGAAGATGAAGACATATACAAGATTTCTTTTAAATCATTATTAAAACAGTCCTAATTGTATTTGTGATGGTTTTGCGAGAAAGGTGGTAAAATAAACATGTTGACGGGAGCAGACCATCACATGCTCAATTTAGAAAATTAATCACATGACATTTGATCCTCTGCACCTTGCCCCCCGGAGGTTAATGTTTTATATTGTTTATGATGGGAATGGAGGTGATTGGTCATCCTCTATAAAACACATCAGAAAAACAGTTCTCACCATGCACGCTATCGTAAACCACTTATGGAATCAAATAGTTGATGTTTTACATTTGCACTTGTTGTAAAAGTGTGATTGTCTGCATGTGGTCACACAGGGTTGTTTAACGTTAACTGGGAATGAGCATGGAGGAAACACTTTATTAAAAACATAAAGAAGGATACATTACAACTTTTATTAGCAAATTAATACATTAAATACTTCCTGAAATCAAAAGTATGTTAACAGTAAAAAGGGATCGAAGAAATAAAGAAGTTCCTGATCACGGGATCCTTTCAGCACATAATGTCCTCGAGTTTAAGATGCTGATCTGGACACACAAAACAAAGAGTACTGCTGTTATAACACACACACACACACACACACACACACACACACACACACACACACACACACACACACACACACACACACACACACACACACACACACACACACACACACACACACACACACACACACACACACACACACACACACACACACACACACACACACACACACACACACACACACCTGTTTCTCCTCAGCAGACAGCGTGCCCTGCACCGCCACCACCTGGTACTGTTTGTGCTTCAGGCTGCCGGGGAACTTGCGGACGTGGCGGACGGCGCGGGAGACGCTGTCCCTACTCAGCAGCTTCCTGGTGTCTGACGCCGAGGTGCCAGGGTCCAGAAGCAGAAGGCACAGGCTCCCGTTTTTCTTCTGCTCCAGGCCCACGATGGAGCGGCTGTGACCTGCAGAAGGACACAAGCCCCCCCCACATAAAGCTTAAAATCCCATCACAACTGGACAGCTCTGGTACCTGTTTTCACCTGGCAGCACAATGTCTCTTCACATGTGTCCTCAGTGATCAGATCTCACTTCCCCGCTCTATATGCAAATACACACGTGTGTTGGTAATGTCAGATGTTACTTTCACATAAATCAAGTAAATGCCAGGTGGAAAACGGGGTCCATCATGCTGTATTTCTCCCAGCTGGATGTCATCACAACATTCTCACCTGGGGCTGATGAGCCCTTTGTTTTAGAACAGAGGCCTTTTAGCAGCTGGCTGACATTAAAACCATGGTTCTAAACCACTGCTGCTGTAACGTTGGACTGAATCTAACCTGGGCACCCCCAACTATTCCCAAACACTAGCAGTACATGTAAAATGTCTATTTCAAAGTGCACAAGGGCAACAAAAGAATCAGTAAAATCTTTTCCAGTGCATAAACAATAGGGCTGCAACTAACAATTATTTCAATATCAATTAATTGGTTCATCGTTAGTTTTTGGTCTTGAATAATCAAATCAAATGTCAGAAAATGGTGAAAAATGTCGATCTACTTTCTCAAAGTCCAAGGTGATGTCTTTAAATGTCTTGGTTTTCTCAACCTAAAACTGAAAGACATTAAGTTTAATATATAAAAACAGAAAAAAGAATCATGAAGAATTAACGGTTAATCCATTATTAAAATAGTTGGTTATTTTTCTTTCAATCAACTAATGGATTAGTCGACAAACGGATGCAGCTCTAGTAAACAATATCAGAAGTGGATCACTGTTGCTGTGTACCTTGGTGCTGCAGGTACAGCGGGGGCATGGAGGTGTGCACGAGTCGGGGGGGCAGTCTGCAGCTCCTGTTGGACTGCTGGAAGTACTGCTTGACCCAGTCAAAGAGTCGCGGGTGGGTGTCGCCGGGGCCGCTTGGCTGATGGAAGTCCATAATGCGAGCACTGAGAACACATGGTGCACGACATCAGCCACACAACTGCATGAAGACTTATGGGACCAGAATGAGATCCTGGAGTGGTTACTCAATGTCTGGAAAGAAAATCGTGTGACCAATATTTATGTCACGTGTGTTGAAGATAAGATAAGCCTTTATTGTCTCCTACAGGAGAAATTTGTCCTGGGCAGTCAAGAGAACAAAAAATCCCATTGCACATTAACTTACGCATAATTATCTCATCTACATTATCCTCATTCAAAAAACTTCACAAGGTTTGAGGTTGTGTGCTTTTACACATGAATGAGAAACTAATCCGAGTGTAGTGCTTGCCTGATTCCCAGTGAGGTGAGGAGGGTGTAGACCTCGGTGGCTCCAATCCAGGCTCGTGTCCCCTGCAGCCGCTGGTTGAAGTGGGATGCTCCATTTGGATCCAAGCCATCTTTCCACGCATCCTCGATCATACGCTGCAGCCGAGAGATGCTGGGCATTGCCTTCTCTGGAGCAGAAGGAGAACCTCAAGTCAATGGACGCGTGTACAGCTGCCCACCCAGAGGTAACACACTCCCTCTCTTCTCAGTGTCTCGTCTCCTCACACCTAATATATAACATATTCTTGGACCTTCATGTACCATTCTGTTCTGGTGGAGAATTTCAAGAATGTTAACTATATGGTGCCCAGATAGCTCATTTGTTGAGAGGGCACCCCTATATAAAGGTTTACTCCTCGGTCGCAGTGGACCAGGGTTCAACTTTGACCTACGGCACTTTGCTGCATGTCATTCTCCCTCCATCTCCCCTTTCATGTCTTCAGCTGTCCTGTCAATAAAGGCCTAAAAATGCCCAAAAAATAATTTGTCAACTATATGTCATGTAATAGAATGTAATATATAAAATAATAGAATGTCTATACTACTATACCTTTCTGTTAATATACTGTACATGGCTCAGTGGCCAACTGTGGTTGACGTTCCAGTTTGGCTACAGCTCCACTTGAGAGACAATCCTACAGAAGGACAGATACTAATCTGTCAATCTGACAATAGCGCAGAACGAGGACAAGACATGATGTGCTTTGAGTCAGCAGCGTGTTGGAAGACACTCCCCACGCTTCAACCACGGCAGCATACCCAAAGGAGGGTGTGTTCAGATCATCATCCCAATGTAGAAAATGACACTCAAACCTATCTATCTATCTATCTATCTATCTATCTATCTATCTATCTATCTATCTATCTATCTATCTATCTATCTATCTATCTATCTATCTATCTCTAATCTGCAGATTAAAATGAATTGATGACTCTTTTTGGATAAACTCAGCAATGCATCTGACTTTCTTCTCTATAGCAACAGTGACCAAGGCTCATGGGTAATATATTTAGAGCCATCTGCCAAACTAATGGAAAATACATGTTTTGTGTTTCTATGTTGATGGACATTAAGGACATCATTGAATACATTTACATCAACGCTGGTTTCAAACATACATATTCAAATATTGTGGCACAACTACCATCAATTCTAGTGCTACAACTAATGATTATTCCATAGTTGATTCATCTGTGGATAATTTTCTGGATGAATGGACTAGTTATCTAATCTCTAAAATGTCAGAAAATGGTGAAACATGTGTTCCCCAAAGCCCACGATGACGCCCTTAAATGTCTCGTTTTGTGCTCAACTCTGTTGAACAAAGGTTCAGTTGAAAACCCCAAAATACCAGCTAATATATATATCCTGCTTGAAGTGTGCTATGTAACCCATAATATGTATTGTTTTGATGTATGTACTAAATATCAGAAACAGCTAAAACTATATAATAGGCGTTAGGTGTGACCTTTTGCACACTTTTAAGTGTAAGGGTCACACATACTGTAACAGTGGATCATGTCTGATCATGTCTTTTGCTGTGGCCACCTGTGTGATTATGTAATGGTGGAAATCCCCTGGTTTCCAGAAGGGAGGGTTTTTAGCCATGACTTGATGTGGACTGTTTTGCATGGCTTCTTATCTCTCTCTGCTCTTCTCTTCCTCCCATGAGGGTAGTTAAGACTCCTCTTTAACCGCCCGGGTGAGTTGCTACCTGGCGGGGACCGACTTTGGCTGTCAGACCTCCTGTTATCTCCTAGTGGGAGTGCATTTCCCCATCCACTCTGCCAGTCAGAGCCACGACCAATAAAGGCTAGCGGGCACCCTTGAGAAGGAGGGGGCCTCCGGTGACCCTGGGAGGAACGGTTCCTGACCGTAAGTACTACAGAAAAATCATTGGTTGTAAAGATCCCCTCGGGCAGTGCTTAAAATATACAGGGGGACCAAAGCCCGTCAGTTGGGGACGTCTGGGGTAAAATCAGAAAAAGCCTCTTGCCTCGCCTCCGGTTTCCCTGATCCAGGCGGGGGCCCTTTAATTTAGTAAGGGTGAGTGTGTCTCTAGTAAAAAGAAATAAAACTAATTAATTCTAAAATGTTAAATTAGTGAATCACTGTGTGTGGATCGAGAATCTAGCATTTATACATTCAGGAAAGTATCAAAGTAACACCTTTTAGTATGACATCACAAACAATTGACTGTTTTTTATAAAATAAATGAGATTCATTTGATAACTAGATAACTAGTCAATTTATTGTTGCTGTTCTAATAAATTCCCAGATTATATTATATAAAGACCTTTGTTTCTTTTATATTTCAGTAAGACGCCTGTTTTCTGACCTGCTCCTGTTTTCATTTGCAAACTCAAGCCTTCCTCCATGTTGACCTCCATACAGTCAGTCTAATCACACCCTGAACTCTGCAAATACACATGCTGCTTTCAAGTTCCACAAAAAAGACCGAACCGTGCTGACTGATATTACGCTGAATGATTGTGCACCTTGTAGGAAGGCAGCGAATGCATCGATTGTGTGCAGCGAGGAGAGCAGCATCTGGAGGTTTCTGTATCCGCAGCCCCAGCCTTTATCCCCCGCCGAGGAGCAGTAGTGGTCTGTGTCCGCACTCAGCCACACATGGACACTGTCCATGCACTCAGTCTGGTAGTACTCATACAGCGCTCGGACCACACCTACACAGAGGAAAGCAGGTCGGCTCAGCACATTCCTGCAGCGTTAGTGACACACACACACACACACACACACACACACACACACACACACACACACACACACACACACACACACACACACACACACACACACACACACACACACACACACACACACACACACACACACACACACACACACACACACACACACACACACACACACACACCAAACATTTGGCCTGCAAAAAAAATTAATATATTTATTCATTTCAGTATTCCTGCTCCTACCTAACAGTTGGATGGTAAAATATCAAGAATCATTGTGGAATTATTCCTTAGACTGTCCTTTACCACAATAGATCTTTGAATATTGGATTAATTTTTATGAGATCTTACATCATAATTATGAGAGGCTAGACCATAATTACAAGATATAATTAGCAGGTAGTGGTATGTGCTTCAGTACATGCACAGTCAGACACATGGAGTGTACGGTGCATGTCTTCTCTGTGACTGATGTGTTGGCGACAAGACGAGAGCTCATGACCTTTACAATAGAAGTCATGTTAAATGAGTGCTTACAAATGTAACAGGCAGTACACACTACAGTTAAAGTTATTATTATTTTTTTTTAATTTATAAAAACTTTCATAGGAGTATTCTATGTGACATGATAACAAGTATAAGTGCTGAGATCACAAATGGGGCTCCATGAACACTGGGTCATCTATCTTGCCTATTGATGACAGTAATAACACACACACACACACACACACACACACACACACACACACACACACACACACACACACACACACACACACACACACACACACACACACACACACACACACACACACACACACACACACACACACACACACACACACACACACACACCTATCCCCACAAGCTGACGATGACTAAGGAGATTAACTAAAAGAACAGTTTGTGAAAGCGAAGGAATGCTGAAGAACTGGACCAGGATAAAGAAAGATGTTCTATGTAAGGGCGAATACTGACAATACAAGCCACTCAGTGTGTTTCCATGCACAGCAGTAACCTGGTCTTAGCCCGGTTAAGTGGATAACCGGGTTCTGCCAGTCAGGGCCTGAAGTTAACTTTTGTAAATCCACCTGCCAGTCACTTTTAACTAGGCATTTTTATTTTTTGCCTCATAAAAGGTAAAAAACAGGAATTGCTATGTCTCAATTTCAGGCCCTGCTGCCAGTTCTCACTGTATACATGAGCGGGGAAGAATGGGATGAATGAGCAACTCTACCTCCGGTACAATATGTGGGGCTCTGCAACACACATCTGGCCAGTATAAGGCTTTTTCTTTCCGTTGACCTTTGAACAACTTGGAAAGCGTGCTAAACTAAGAACGGGGCCCTCTAGCTGGCCGGTCACTAAATTAGTAAAATTACCTCCACAGCGCTGACGTCCAATGCCATCTCAAAGCTCTTATTTCTGAATATTGAGGAGGAATCATTGAGGAGCTATAGGCGAGGATACAGAGAACCCTAACCCTTCTTGGAAGCTGGGCAGCTGAAGAAGATGCTAACTTCGCCCAAACAGCTGACGTATTCATGTGACGCTAAAGAAGAAAGGACGTCTCATTTCTCCAAAACATATTTCCCCAGTTCCTCTCCCCTCCCATGACTTAAAGTGTCTGTCTCAGCTACATCCCTGTATATCAATACATGTGTAATTATTGTACTGCTAGACAATGAACTGAACATTGTGTTAGAACAAAAAGGCAGACAGCAGCAGTGTGTCTATGGAACAGGACATAAAACTTACCCTGAGTTCTGGTTCTACCATCATCAACCCCTGAGGCCAGAGACTCCATCATCTCTGCCCTCTGACAGTGGAACTCTGCAGGAGACATGAGACCCCGGGCCACCGCTCTGTCCATGGTCCTCTCCATCTGTCTGCAGTAGCCCCCCCCGCCATCCAGACCAAACTGCCTCTGCACAAACACAGCACACAGGATGGCTTCAGACACCCAAACGTGTGTTACTGCAGTACATGAACACAGAGAGAAACCAGCAGCTCCAGACTGGGCACACACCATCACGACATTGTTTAAATGAATGTGTGTTTTAAATGAATTGGTTTGAGTCATTTTTAATCAAAGAACAGTAAAACTTGTGAAGTCAGCTTGTTAAATTTGAATATTTTCCACACACACATACTGTATATTTACTGTACATATATTATATACACACACACTCTCACACATACTCTCTGGTCATGTCTGAGCAGGGCAGCAGGACAATCACTTTAAACGGTTCACCCTTAATGAATGCTTACCCTTCAACTCACTAATTTATTGGAAATCCAACAAATATGCCTCACTGTCTAAACACATGTATTCTCTGCAGCGGAGCATCCAGACCTGAAGCTTCTTGAACTCCTCTCTCTCCTGCTGGGCCTCCTCCTGCTGCTGCAGCTGCTGGGCCAGCTTCAGGTCAGAGCCAGGGCTCGCTGCACACACACACGCGCACATGCACGCACACGGACACACACATGGACAAAGAGAGGTCAAGTGTGAGTGTGCATCAGATCAGACAGATAGGGAATAAGAAGATCCATACTAATGTGTGCCCACCTGCTGCAGCGTTGTCTAAATGCAGCTCCACATGCTCCTGCAGAGAGAAGCTGTCACTGCAGACTACAGAGCACATGGGGCACTCAAATCTCCTCTCTCCTATAGAACAGATGAGAAGCTCCATGTCAGTCCAGTTATTACAAATGGAGACAGATGAGACGGGCTGACGGTCCAGCTACATTGCAGGTGTAACATCGGAGCAGATGTTTGAACCCTAAGCGTCAACTATAAATTAATGATGGTGGGCACGACACCGGGCACGAACAGCGCGGTCCGTAAACACTACGAGAGCAGTGTAGCCAAAACGTCATGGTCTGTGCCATCCAAGTAAGTGAGGTTAACCATCAGTATTTTATCACTAAAAGGAAAAGTCCACTGAAACATTTGTGTTAAAACAGCTTACAGGAGACAAAAAGACACAGTGTTCACCACTCACACAATCTGCGAGTGTGGCTAAACATGTGTCTCTGGTCTCAAACACTGCTGCATCAGCATCAGCATCAGCAGGCTGATAACAGCCCACCACTTTCATGCAGTCATGTGTTTTCTTTTACAAATGAGACATCCACCTCAGGTGGATAAATAGAAGATCATTTTGTTGTTTGACATACCAGCCAGCGGCCAATACAAAGACACTGTGCCATGTTCTGTCAGAGGAGACCCACCGTAGAGGGTGCTGCTTGGCGCTGATGTCCTGGCTGGTGAACACACCTCTGGTGCTGACACTGAACACACAAACATTCAGAAAGAATGTACACATATGTGGCTTCTATGTGCTGATAACAACAGGTACCTGAACATAGCTGCATACATGGCAGACAGGACAGAGGGAGTTACCTTCATGCGAGCGCTGTTCCTGCAGATGCAACTCCACATGCTCCTGCAGGAGGAAACAGCTGCTGCATGCAAGAGCACACATGGGGCAGGAGAACAGCTTCTCTGGAACACATACAGCACTGTTTCAAGTCTATGGGACTTTAAAGTTTGAAAGTAAGTTTGAAAAAGTGGAATCACCTTTTCTTGGTACAGACAGGCGCCGCTGTTTAGCTTCGCTGTGCTCAGATTTAACTCCATCAGTGTCCTCATTACAGAGTGCAACACACTCAAGACTTGTTTTAGTACTCCGTGCTGTAGCAGTCTCCCCAAGTGGTAAACCCCCGGCATCTAGTGCCTTGTTGTGTTGAGCTAGCACCGAGTCTGTGGGGACACTAGAGGCAGCGGGGGGTGTGACCCAGCTGTCCTCAGCTGAGCAGGACTGGGGCGCCTCAGTTCCAGCAGAGCAGCCGGACGGGGGTATGAAGCGAGGGGGACCCAGTGCTCCGGGCCGCTCCTCTGGATGTGCACAGCTGATGTGGAAGCAGAGCTCATCGTAGGACACCCCCGACAGGGAACACAGGGGGCAGCGCAGCTCCTGCTGCAGGTGGATGACGACCAGATGGGTTCTCATGTCCTCTTCCAACTGGAGCTCCTCACCACATATTTCACAGGTCAGCATGGTGCAGCCTACACACACACACACACACACACACACACACACACACACACACACACACACACACACACACACACACACACACACACACACACACACACACTTTCTGAGTGCCCTTCTATTTCCTGATGAATTTGTTACATAAATAAAGGTCGGGCAGTCTTTTTAAGTAATATTCTCACTTTACACAAAATGGAAGTCTCCATAGAGGCTCACCGTGATATCAGCTGACAGTGACAGTGATGTTAGAACAACTGAAGCTTACTGGAGAGATAGGCTGGACCTCTGCTGGCACAATGATTCATGAGTGTCCTCCAATATTGATATGACATATTCACTGTCTCTATTCTACACATCACATTGCGACCTACTTTGGGACCAGACAACACCTTTGTTCATCCATTAGAATATAAAAGGTGACCTCATGAAGCTGATGCTCTGCCACTTGATATCTGGTTCTCAGAAGAGAGGACGCGGTTTTGAGAGCAGAGATTTAATTTTTCAAGAGATTGTGGTTTTCTGACAAGGTTTTCTAGTCTTCTAAAGGGTTAACCCCGGAACCTTCCCGTAGCCTAACGTTACCGTTAGTCTTCTAAAGGGTTAACCCCGGAACCTTCCCGTAGCCTAACGTTACCGTTAGTCTTCTAAAGGGTTAACCCCGGAACCTTCCCGTAGCCTAACGTTACCGTTAGTCTTCTAAAGGGTTAACCCGGAACCTTCCCATAGCCTAACGTTACCGTTAGTCTTCTAAAGGGTTAACCCCGGAACCTTCCCGTAGCCTAACGTTACCGTTAGTCTTCTAAAGGGTTAACCCCGGAACCTTCCCGTAGCCTAACGTTACCGTTAGCCTTCTAAAGGGTTAACGTCATATAGCACAATGACGACAGAAAGACAGGGTTAATTAGCCGGTAAATCATGTCCTGTTAACGTTAGACCCCAGAACACATGTATGTAATGGAACGTTAACGCAGTGCACACCATAGACTGTTAATATTAATAAGAGCCAGTCTATGGTGCACACCGATAGATTACGTTAGCGTTATATTCGTATATTCCTATCTCTGTTGACCCATTCATTAGCCTTATATTTCTATATTTCTATCTCTATATGTTGATCCATATAGAGCTACTCACGGTCAATGAGATGCCTTTCACTTTCTATTCTGCAGCTCCAAAACCATTAATTTAGGCTTTATGGCACTGGCGCCACCATGCAACTCTGACTTCTGACTTCCGGCTTCCGGCTCAAACCTTCACAATAAAATAATATGATTAGTATAGTTGTTTGGTTTTGCAAGGAAACCATAGATGTCAACATAAATTTATCCAAAGCGGAGGGTAAAAGTACTGTGTGCAACAGCTCTGGGAGCAAGGCACTTATTCTCTATATCTAGTAACTATCTCGTAAAAGAGGAGAGGTTAGGCCAAAGACAAACGTTACACGGAAACTTGGTTTGAAAGAAGTGTCTCTGAAAAGTATTTTACAAATAGGGTCAAGCAGGAAGGGAAATTGTTGTTTTTTCAAATTTTTAAAAGACTGTATACCAGGATATCATGCATTAAGGTGATAGTTCCATAAAAGGCAGCAATGCAACTTGTTGAATGCTTGTTGAAGAAGAAGAAGAAGAAGAAGAAGAAGAAGAAGAAGAAGAAGAAGAAGAAGAAGAAGATGTTTGCATATATACAGTACATACAATAGAAAAAGAAAGGAAGGAGGAAGAAAGCCTGAAAGGCTTATTCAGAGTTCTCTTGTCATACAAATTTAAAAATCCAAAAGTTATGTAATTTACTCAACAGCAATACTGCCAGTAGCTCAGTCCATAGAGAGTTGTTAGGGTCGCAGTTTCAAGTCCCCGTACGGACCAAAGTTCAGAGTTTGGACTGGTAGCTTGGGAGCACAGTTTCAGGACAGATAAGTGTACTTGGCAGTCTGCATGTGTCCACCTGGTAGCAGCACTGGACAGCAGTGCTAATGCTTCCTGCTCACTGTGGCTGGCTGTCTGTGTGGCAGACGCTGTACAGTAGGCCTGTAGGTCAGGTGCTGTTTGAATAGTGCCGAGATGGAGTCGTCATGTTCAAGCTGAGACATCTCTTCTCTCTTTGGTCAACATACTGTAGCAGCCACACTGAAGGATTACATAAAACAATGAATGCAACTGGGTTTCTTTTAGACATCCAGTGCTTTTTTCCTAAAATATAGTTTTACAGACAATTGACAGAAAAAAGAGGAAAGCAGAGGATCTTACAGGTCATGCAGAGATCATTGAATGGTTAGATGAGCAGGAATATTATGCAATATTATGGAATGTATCATGCTTGTGCTCATAAACTGTAGATTACAGAACCATAAGCATTAATGAACCTGAAAGTGAAGGCATCTATGTTAAACAGCTATTTGCCTTATAATTCATGGAATAAAAATACCAACAATGAAACAGTGTTTTGCTTTACTGTTTGCAATCATTTTTCAGTGCCAGCCTTTAGGCCTCAGTTAAAGGGACCGGTCCCAGTTAAAGGTCCTCTTACACACATCTCTGTCCCTCTGTCCAGTGCAGCCACCATGTGGACACACAGAACATTCTGCCAACTAAAAACCAGTGAAAGCAACATCGCATACCATATTCATGACTGATGATTTTTTAAATCTGAATAAAACAAGGAAGCGTGAGAGACTGAACTTAATACTACAATACTATAATACTTCTACTTAACCTTTTTATTTCTTGCACTGTTACTTTAATCCACTTATTGACTACCTCTGTTCTTACTCTTATTTTTAACTTGAGTCTGACTGTGAGCAACTGAACAATTTCCACAGGGGATCAATAAAGTCTTCTGATTCTGAAAACAAAATCACATTTCAGGGAGTTAAATACAGATATGACAGGAGAATTCAATCAGAAGAGAGGTGCTGCTGCTGTGTGGGTGTGTGTCTGTCTGTCTGTGTGTGTATATATATATATATATATATATATATATATATATATATATATATATATATATATATATATATATATATATATATATATATATATATATCTGACACATATATAGTTATGAGCTCTTCGGTTTGTCTTTGTTATGATCTTATAAATGATAACTTGTAGCGTTCAGACTTTGGACGATATTTGACTCCTATCACAGCTGTATAATATCTGCTCTGCCAAATAATCCATCTACATGGATCAGTATCACCCACTGGGACAGGAGCGTGCTTCTTTTTTGCGCAGGAAAAACCTGCATTTGTGACGCGCATCAATAAAGATCGCTCCCAGAGATATTTAGAGATTAATAAAGGCAACTTTCCGACAAATCATCAAGGAAATAGTTCTACTGAGTGTAATACAACATTGGTTTCTCTAAACGCTCATAAACTAGACTCCATCATTAAAGAAGCTTCTATGCTTTCTAAATACTGAGCCGTAGTAACCTTTACATTAGTTTTCATTTGAGATGTGCGCGCTCCCGCGAGGTCCATGCACTTGTCGGCTGACCACGTCACAGCGCCTTTTATATTCCCTTCATGATTTTTGATTCGAAATTCTCTCTCAGAACTTCCACTTCTTAAAATAAACAACAGCACCTCTCTCTGCGCTGATAGGCTACCAGAACCTATGACGTTTTTCTTTGGTCAGAGATCAAAGCCAAACAGAAGCCTTTTGAAGGTGATGTCAGCATTCCATAATTCATTTGACAGAATCAGTCAGCAGACTTTCGGATGACAAGTATGCAACAGTCACACTTAGAAATGGCTCCAACAACACCACTTTACAACAAGACCAATTTTCAGATAAAACCACAGGAAGTTCTGTCTACTACGTCAGGTGGCTACCTGGTGGAGACCTTTCTGGGCGAGGGTAAGTTTGGTAAAGTGGCCAGCTGCCTAAAACTACAAACCAATGAGAAGATGGCGCTGAAGATTGTGCGGATTGACGCAGGCATGGCTGGCAAGAGAGAGGTGGCCATGCTTAAAAGACTCAGGAAGCTTGACAAAGACAAGAACAACTTGGTCAGGTTGACTGAGTATTTTAGGTACAAAGGACACTATTGTCTGGTGTTTGAAATGCTGGACAAGAGTCTCCACGATCTGATGAAAGAGAGGAACTTCAAGCCGCTGTGCGTGTCTGAGATCAGGGTGATCTCCCAGCAGATGCTGGTGGCTCTGAATGCCCTCAGAAGCATCGGCCTGGTGCACGCAGACATCAAGCCAGACAACGTGATGCTGGTTAACCATAAGCTGCAGCCCTTTAGGGTCAAACTCATTGACTTTGGTTTGGCTGCTCCAGTTTCCAAAATGTTGCCTGGCACCATTCAGGCCCTCGGCTACAGGGCCCCTGAGGTCATCCTGGGCCTCCCATTGGACGAGGCTGTAGACATGTGGTCTCTGGGCTGCGTTTTGGCCTTCCTGTACCTGGGCAAGCACCTGTATCCAACACACTGCGAATATGAGGTGATGAGAGTGATGGTGCAGTTGCATGGTCAGCCCCGCGATCGCCTGCTGAATAATGGGATCTATACCACAAACTTCTTCAGCAAGAACAAAGAGTTCTCCGGGCCAAAATGGAGGCTGAAGACTCAAAGGGAATACAACCTCAAAACAGGTTCCATGACCAAATGCCGCCATGGCATTTATGACAAGTTGAACAATCTGCATGGTGTAACAAGATTCCACCCGATAGTGAAGCATGCCACTGAATATGAAGACACACTGGCCTTTTTAAGCCTTTTCAAACGGATACTGCATCTGAATCGTAAAAAGAGAATCTCCCCCAGTGAAGCTCTGGGGCACCGTTTCATCACAATGAGACACCTACCTCTTTACACTCACAACTTCACCTATGTGACTGCAGCACGTTCGACCCTCAGGGAATGTGGACTGTCAAAGAAGTCCTCAGTCCAGCCCAAGCACTTTGTAACATCCAGCGAAGCGCTAAACTGGAAGGAAGCACCCATTACTTACTCCAATGACTCACTATCAGCTGATGAAGAAACAGCTGCTGGCCCCAATAGGGCAGCTTCACCCGTCTCTGTTACTCATCGTTCAGAGGGGGTCAACAGCAGCAGCAGTGATAACGAGACCTACAGTACCTTTGTTGAAGTCAAAACCCGGAAGAAGTTTCTCAAGAGGGCCTGCCGGTTCTTCACCAGGATCTTTAAGTCTGTCTGTTGTGGCAGAGTTGATATTACAAAATAAAGACACGCCACGTCTGAATGAAGACATGTCATCGGCGGCTAATGCTGTCATTGCACAGCAAGAAGGTTGTGGGTTGGAACCTGCCTTACTGCATAGAGCTGTGGACGTCCTCTCCGAGTCTACGTGGGTTTACTCCGGTGACACCCCCACAGCCCAGGCACAAGCAGAATAGGTCCACTAGTGCCTACAGAAGGGACCCTGCAAACTAGAGATAAGTATTGATTGATTATGAATGAAACAAAATACATTGGTGTATATTACTAGCATTCAGAAAAAAGAGGAAAGCAGAGGATCTTACAGGTCATGCAGAGATCATTGAATGGTTAGATGAGCAGGAATATTATGCAATATTATGGAATGTATCATGCTTGTGCTCATAAACTGTAGATTACAGAACCATAAGCATTAATGAACCTGAAAGTGAAGGCATCTATGTTAAACAGCTATTTGCCTTATAATTCATGGAATAAAAATACCAACAATGAAACAGTGTTTTGCTTTACTGTTTGCAATCATTTTTCAGTGCCAGCCTTTAGGCCTCAGTTAAAGGGACCGGTCCCAGTTAAAGGTCCTCTTACACACATCTCTGTCCCTCTGTCCAGTGCAGCCACCATGTGGACACACAGAACATTCTGCCAACTAAAAACCAGTGAAAGCAACATCGCATACCATATTCATGACTGATGATTTTTTAAATCTGAATAAAACAAGGAAGCGTGAGAGACTGAACTTAATACTATAATACTATAATACTTCTACTTAACCTTTTTATTTCTTGCACTGTTACTTTAATCCACTTATTGACTACCTCTGTTCTTACATTTCAGGGAGTTAAATACAGATATGACAGGAGAATTCAATCAGAAGAGAGGTGCTGCTGCTGTGTGGGTGTGTGTCTGTCTGTCTGTGTATATATATATATATATATATATATATATATATATATATATATATATATATATATATATATATATATATATATATCTGACACATATATAGTTATGAGCTCCTCGGTTTGTCTTTGTTATGATCTTATAAATGATAACTTGTAGCGTTCAGACTTTGGACGATATTTGACTCCTATCACAGCTGTATAATATCTGCTCTGCCAAATAATCCATCTACATGGATCAGTATCACCCACTGGGACAGGAGCGTGCTTCTTTTTTGCGCATTTAAAAACTGCATTTGTGACGCGCATCAATAAAGAACCCTTACATTAACCCTAACCCTAACCGTTACCTTAACCCTTACATTAACCCTTACATTAGTTTTCACTTGAGATTAGGGTGACCACCTGCTAATAAGCCCAAGTGGGGACAAGGGGTATGTTTCTGAGGGACAATGTGGGACACTGCCTGGCGCAGCGGTGGCCCCCCCCTCCCACGGGCAGACTCACTGATAGTGGTTTACCCATTTCTAGCACATACCACCTTACATGCTATATTTATAATGCCCTATTCCCCTAAACGTGTGTAATTGCTGATGTAAACTCATGAATAGGCCAACCAATGTGTATTATTTTCTAAATAAAGATTCATAATATTTTGAACATTCAATGAATTGACAGATGCACTTCCACTTACGATTTACTTTAGCTATTTAATTTAATTTATTTTTTATTACAATTTATTCATTGAACTTGTTGAACTTGCATGTTAATAAAGGCAGGCGCAGGAAAAAACTGTTCAGTGTTCTGGGGACACCTTTAGGACTTTGGGGACAAACTAGAGATAATGATTGATTGATTATGAATGAAACAAAATATATTGTCATTAGGAGTTAGTGAACCCAGCTCTGTTTCATCTTAGTGTGGGCATTGTGTTAAGATGATGAAGTGGTGCTTCCCTCCGAGGTGCACAGTGACCTGCGTGACATGCTTGGCATCATCCTCCGCTGCGCTGCTCTGTGCACTGGCACTGGAAGCCAAAGACTGTTACTGCCGTGACAGAGCTGAATATAAATCAGCAAAATATCATTTGAAATGCCTAAACAAATAAAAAAGTTCTTTGATTAGGTAATGATTTGGACTCTGAACAAAAGGTGTCACTCAGTGATTGTGGTGAATGCTTCCTCTTGACACTAGGCTACGACAAAAGGCAGATAGCTTAATCAAATCAGGACACACTAACAGTTGATTAAGTAAAATAGTTTCAGAACAATAAAATAAGAACATCAAGGACTTGCTTCAGTTAGTCACTAAGATTGGGCCATTTTTTTCCAGTGTCCCAGCTCTTTTTCAATGGTCAGTTTAGGGAAAATGTTATCAGGTCACTTTTTGTTTTCTGAATCCCTGTTATCTATTTCACCATAACTAATGATTAAAGGGAAGGTCCCCAACTCCATTACATTGGAATACTGAACGCAATCACATGCAAACTCAAACACAGCAAACTCAAACAAACCCATGCACTCGGGTCTTAAGGTCCAGTTGCACTCTAAAGGCCGTTGTATGCTTCTGCGTGGAATCAACGGCGTACCCCCGCAGACCCCTCTGCATCTACACCGTGGCCTGACGTCACCTCTCGAAAAATGTAACTACACGTCGCGGAGTCGCACGTCTCTCAGCCGTGGCTTGGTAGCAGTGCATTCCCCCCCGACTCATCTCCTGGTTCTCCTTCTCCATCATCAACATGAAATCAAGGAGAGGGTTAACGTCTCCTGCTGCAGATGTCCCACCGTGGTCCCAAAGAACAGGGGGATGATCTAGAGTCGCTACTCGCTCCAAAGCTAATTGCTCTCTCCTTTGTGCTATCCCCCCACACACACACACACACACACACTCACACACACACTTGCCAGCTCGACACACACCAGCGCACAAGTATAAACATCAGGCCACTTACGTAGGCTACGGCGACAGCTCAGCGTGGAGCCTCCACACGACCATAAAACGCCTTAAGGCTTTGCTTTTTGACCTCCTGTAAAGGTTCATTTTCACGCCAGTGTGACAAATCTCCAGGCTCTAGTCCTGTCTCACACTGGGACAGACAGGAAGGACAATTTATCCAATGAACATGAAGAGGTGATGGGATTAAATATTTTCAGACAAACCTGTTTGAGGGGAATAATCTAATAGCTGCATGTCAACTAGGAATGCCTACAAGTAGCTCAGCAGTATTAGTAAGCACAACGGGACACCTGCCTAATATGGAACAAGTTCTTGTGTGTGTGGGGGGGTTGCATGGAGACTCCAAAACACCAACAACAGGAATGTGTTCATTTCACCATGCTGCTTTGTTCCTGCTGAACCCCGGTGTGCGTTCTTGGACTGGGATCAATAGATTGAGAGTAATTATTGTGCCTGTCAGCAAAAAAACTATGTAATTTGTCCGCTGTGTCTCCGTGTCAGGAAATGTTTCACTATGTGACCCCAGGGCCCAGTGGGAGGGGGACATGAAGGGAGGCTATATAAATGCCCTGGCAGCAACACAAGGCCCGAGGAGAGCGCCACACACACACCTCCAGCAGAGACAAGGTAGGACCATGAGTGTTGTAAGACTTTGAAATATGTTCACAGGTGAGGGTGATATTACACTCTGTTATTATGCATGCATTACAAACAGAGATGGCAAAAGTACTCACTGTCCATACTGAAGTAGAAGTACAGATACTTGTGTTAAAACATACTTAAACATACTTGTTGTTAAGTAACAAAGTACAGTCTTGGAAATGTACTTAAAGTATAAAAGTAAAAGTAGCCTTGCGAATGATTTTTGATTTCTTATACAAAGCTACCTGGACCACACACATGTTACTAGAGTACACGCTGAGGAACTTCAGTGGAGAAAAGGCTCTTCATATGCCGTTGGCTACATTGCAAATGGATGTCTGTAAACAGGCCTAAAACAGCATATACATATGATTATGATGATTGTGACAGAGACGGGGACTCCAGGTTAACAAGATTCTGACTGAGCAGCAAATATGAATTCAGTTGTGATTCTGTGAGAATTCACAGATCCAGTTTCTTTTTTTTAATGTTCCCCTTAACATTTAAAGGCATCTACATGTATGTGTGTGTGCTAAAATATAGCTTCTAGAAAGAAAATAAAGGATAAAATATGAATTATTAAACAGACATTACTGAAGAAGTTCCCCAGGACATTGGCCAGGAGTCCTTCTTGATGTCTACATCTCTCTCAGAGAAGGCCGAGGATGATGGGGATGTCTTGCTGCTTGTCTGCTGATTCTCTGTTTTCTTCATGTCCAACCACGTCTCTGTCCGTACTATATGTGCTAACGTTAGGGCCATTAAGACAATGATTTGCAGAGTGAATGCCGCTGAATCTGTTGAGTATACTCCCATCCAATTAGATTGAATTTGGTATTGATGACGCGAAAAATAATAATGGTAACTCCACTGAAATCATTTGAAACTAAAGTAACGAGCCACTCATGTAAAATGTAAGCAGTAGAAAGTACTAATATTTCTGTTAAAATTTAAGGAGTAAAAGTAAAAAGTTGTAAAGTCAATATCTTTGGGGTTTAGACAAAAATACATTTTAAATGTTTTTTTTTTTTACTCAGTAACGGATGGGATTTGTGATGTAGTGAAATACAATACTGAAGATTAAGATTAAAATGAATGTATCCTTACTTAGTCCCACAAGGGGAAATTGTTATTACACACATTATACACAGGTCTGTACTACACACACATGCTCAGGATGAAATCAATGTCCAAAAGCGGTTTGTAGCCTTCACCATCTCCCTCACTAATGAGTTGAGAGTGAGACTGCCAGACAACATTGAAGCATTGCGTTACATGTCGATTTTCAATGTGGAGGAAACTTTAAATCACAATAAGGAGACATCGAAAAAATAGCCAAGCTTCTTGGCTACACCCCTGCAGAGATAGACAAGATAGTCCAGCAATGGCGTGCCATCCATCTTAGTAAATGGAATGAGACAAAAACCACACTGGGCTTCTGGAGTAAGATCTGAAAGTTCAGGGATGCAGCTGGTTTCAACCTGTTTCAGGAACTAGCCATGGCTGCTGTGTCTCTGTTGTCCTTGCCAACTAAAATGCTGAAGTAGAGAGATATTCAGCCAGATGAGAAATCTGATGTCTTTGCAGACCCTTGACTCCACCCTGTACATCCGACATGGACTGAAGCTGTCTGCTGAGGTTTGCAATGATGTTTCAGCTGCTTACTTAAATTAATTTAAGCCTGCTTCCTCAGTTTGTGTGTGTGTGTGTGTGTGTGTGTGTGTGTGTGTGTGTGTGTGTGGGGAAAACAAACATGAGCATGAATTAGAGCCAGGCTACCATTTTCACATATCTGTCTCTTAGATTGTTGTAGATGGAAAATGTTAAAATGTTCATGTTTTACTGTGACTTGCCGACTTCTACGTGGACCATAAGGTTAAAAAAAATTAAGAAAACTAAACTAAGAAAAAATAAATATGGTCGACAGCGTCTCTTACTTCTTGTGAACATTGCCATTTATCTTATCGTGTATTAATAAAAACAAAACTAATTGTGGCATGTTGTAAAATGTGAATTTAATGACAGGCCGTTTGTTAGCATCACACTCTGTTAGTTTAGTTAGTTTTAGTTTGTTAAAATTAAGAATCAAACAGTAACTAGTTACTAACGCCGTTTACGTTGACAAACTCATGTTACGTTAATATTTATTTTACCATTGTTCAGTCGGCAAACATCTTATTTTATAGTGTTCATGTTTTACTGGGATTGTTGTAGACTCCTAAGTGCTTAAAAAGCAAAGCAAACATGAAACCCAAAAAGAAAAACTAAGTAACTCTGCCAGAGTGTCCCAAGCCAGATAAAGGAGGAGGGGTGGAACTGTGACATAAGAAAACCCAAGAACCGACACAACTAAGTTCATTTGTAGTTCTAAACATATGTATGGTGTTTGAACTCACTTTGGGTCTCTCCCACGACCTTAATCGGGCGATGACAGCATTTAGCAATATAGGCTATATTGCATTTTGATTGACTAGTGTCTAATCGTAAATCTAAATAAAGAAACTAAGATATATATGTATGTGTGTGTGTGTGTGTGTGTGTGTGTGTGTGTGTTGGCCCCTAATAAACACCACAGAGTAGACTTAATCATGAGGATGCGGTTAAAATAAATAATAATAAAACTGCGTCAGCAGCATGAGGCTGTTACCTAATCTGTGGGGGGAAATTATCAATAACAAGTAATATTGTGATGACAGCTCCCTGTGCCTGAGACCAGATGTTGACCAGAGTGATTATTGTTTTTTGTCTATACATATGAAGATAAAAGAAGTCACCTGAAAGGGTTTGGTTGGTGTGAAATGTTGAAATATATATGAATTAATTTGGAATTAAAATAGCCCCCCCAATCATCACATACCCTGTATACTTATGCCCCCTGTATTTTAACATAGGGGGGTGTATGCTTATGCCCCTGTATTTTAACATAGGGGGGTGTATACTTATGCCCCTGTATTTTAACATAGGGGGGGTGTATACTTATGCCCCCTGTATTTTAACATAGGGGTGTATACTTATGCCCCTGTATTTTAACATAGGGGGGTATACTTATGCCCCTGTCTTTTAACATGGGGGGTGAATACTGTAAACAAGGGAGCTATAGGGGGCTCTCTAGAGAAAGCTGCAAGCAAAACAAGAGAAAAGAGTGAAGAAATGGCTCAAACTGCGGCCTTCAGAGATGAAGTGACCCGTCTGCAGTAGGCTAGGCTACCAACCAGACTGTGACTGTCCCAACAGATGAGGGTTCCGGTTCTGCTCTCCGTCCTGCTGCTCCTCTCTGCTGCCCGGGCCTTCCAGTACACGAAGCTGGCACAGTACATTGACAGCCATCAGGAACAGTATGTGGAGGTACAATATCATTCTTCATCTTCTTTTGGCAATACTTTTTAGAGTCCAAGCATTAGAGCTCTAAATGAACACCACCAAGATTGTAATTCCTACTGAGCAAACTCCTAAAGATAACTAGTCCTGGTTCACTATGTCTAAGTGTTCAAAACTAACTGAAACTTGAATAAACGGTCACATGGTTAAAATGGCTACCGTGCAGGCAAAGTTACAAGTCCCTTTGTGCCTAAAGTTTCCCCTTTAAAAACGTATACAGTGACAATGGCTTTTAGCGATCTTTTTAAAGATCCAATCCATTTAGTAACAGACGGAGAGAGTGGAAATGGAAACACTTCCAAGTATATGTTAGAGCAGACACAGTGACCAGTCAATAGGGAGGGAAGGGAAGCCTGGGGGGTGTTTGGCTTGCTTCATGTTTGTTCCCCCTTAGATTCCTCTGTTTCACATGAAAGAACACTTTAGTCTGAATGTTACACCATGGCAGAAGGATTATGCGTTGAGTGTGTGTCTGTGTGTGTTTCAGGCTCTAAGGGACTGGATTGCTATCGAAAGTGACTCCAGCAACATCTTAAAGAGAGCCGAACTGCACCGCATGATGGACATGACGGCTCAGAAGCTAAGGCTGATGGGAGGGACTGTCGATCTGGTGGACATCGGAGAACAGGAAGTCAGTCTCCCGGCCCCTCTGGGCCTTTTTTATTCTTTGTAACAGCTGAGATATGATATAAATAATCATCATCCTGCCTGGTTAGTAAATATTCTGGTTGTGGTTGGTTTGTCATCAGGGAGGGGGACAGAGGCTGTCACGTTTTGTGAGGAAAGTTTAATGGACTGGAACAGTTCAGGGTCACACAGGCTTACAAACCCCAAGAGGGGCCAGCAGAGTCCAAGGTCCAAAAAGCAGGCAGATGTGTAAGGGTTAATGCCCCGCGAGGTATCCATTATCAGTGATGTATGGACTCCTAGAAGGGAATTAAGATTAGGAGGGCCTCAACAGGGCATTAACTTATGTCATGCCCACTAACCTAATAACATTTATTTATGTTTTAAAATGTTTTACAGTCAAATCTAACAATAAACTATAACTGTGTTTCTCCTCCTGTGGGTTTTACTTACTCCCATAAAGTTCTGTCTAATGCAAACATTGTTCACTGGTCCTAATTCTTACAATACATATAATAATAGAATACATATTTCTTAATATAATGCTATGGATATGTGAGAGATTGAGATTTTGCAGCTAATGCAACCCATGAAAGCAAAGTGGGTGCCCATGCCGGAGGGACCCTGCAGCAGCCATGCTGATGGTAACTCTGCTTTAATGTCTACAGCTTCCTGACGGCCAGACGTTGGCGTTGCCTAAAGTGGTGACGGCTCAGTTTGGTAATAACTCAAACAAAGTCACAGTGTGTGTCTACGGTCATGTGGACGTCCAGCCAGCGAAGCTAGACGACGGCTGGGCAACAGATCCCTACAATCTGACTGACATCAATGGTAACAGCCTTTAAGCTCCAGGTCGTTCTGCTCAGCCTAACGATACTCAAACCCACAGAACGCCGTTTTACATTCTTGTGGTTTTTCACTTTCCAAAGAGAACAACATGTCAGGTGAAATTTAACATTTAAAATTATGCTCAAATATGATGGAATGGTAAATGTACATGGTCTGCATTTATATAGTACATTTCTGGTCTTAACAGCTATGCTACTTAAATCACTTTTACATATTACAGGATTCTTTACCATCCACACACATTCAGACACTGTGTGAATCACTGTGTGATACAAGGTGCCACCTGCTCATCAGAAGACTCTTGTGTCTATAGGTAACCTGTATGGAAGAGGAGCTTCAGACAACAAGGCTCCAGTTCTAGCATGGATCCATGCTGTGGAGGCGTACCAGGCCCTTAACATGGTGAGAGACGTTCATTTGGGCTGTTTATGCATGCCACAAAGTCACATGTGTAAGGGGGCTGCAGAGGCACTGAGACCTCAGACCAAGGACTAGAGGAGGATTTGAGCGCTAATTTGCAACTCATCTTTTCCATTAAAACACTTTAAATATGAAAAGGGAAACAGAGCGTGCAGGAAGACAGACCTAAAAGATGACTTCTATTTATTTCAGCAGACTGAGTACAAAGCACCACACATAACTGCACCCCTAGAGAGAGAGTGAGAGCCAAGAGACGGACTAAGTCACTGCTGTTTTTGCTAAGTCACTGCAGCAGTCTGTCCGTGCTGTCCTCTCTGCTAATTTATCTTGGGAAAACAAAGCACACAGCTGAATGTGCGCATGAATAGGCCTAATTCAGATGCTGGGTGCATTAAGGGGAAAGGAAGTGTAATGGCTCCTGATATTAGACCCACTGATCTGATGCAGTAGCGCTCGTCTCCTGTCTGTCCACCAGGAGCTGCCAGTCAATGTGAAGTTTCTCATTGAGGGCATGGAGGAGACTGGCTCCAACGGCCTGGACGCCATGATCATGGCCCAGAGAGACACCTTCTTCTCTGACGTGGACTACATCATCATCTCAGACTGCGGCTGGCTGAGCCGGCGGCCCGCCCTCACCTACGGCACCAGAGGCAACTGCTACTTCTACGCTGAGGTTGTGTATGCACACACACACACACACACAGAAACACACATCCAAACTGAAACATTCAGGTTCAAATAAAGTACGTTTTTGGTAATCCTTCAGTCACTCAGCTCTTCCGTGGTGTGTTTTCAGGTTCAAGGACCTAAACAGGACTTACATTCTGGTGTTTATGGAGGCACAGTGATTGAACCAATGACTGACCTCATTGGCATTCTGGGTGAGTGTATCTTTAGGGTGTATTTTTAGGTAGTACGCACTCACTCACTCACTCACTCACTCACTCACTCACTCACTCACTCACTCACTCACTCACTCACTCACTCACTCACTCACTCACTCACTCACTCACTCACTCACTCACTCACAGGAAGATACCTGCAGGGAACATTTTGAATTTGACATTTTGAATTTGACATTTTGAATTTGACATTTTGAATTTGACTGTTAACCTTTATTGGCAGCATAAACTAGTCATAAGATAAGGCTAGGATTATTTTATGTATTTTATAAAGACCAAAACAATGTGTTAGTCACCTCTGAATACTTTGTGACTTCCTGTCCGCGGTTCTTAGCTCCAAGCCCATTGTTTCTTACTGAGGAGATACAGCTTCAAAACAGGTCACCAATAGTTTTTAATGTCATTTCCTCAAACCTTGCACACACTAGTTTTTGATTAAACAATTTGGATGAAAAACTGATGTGTATGTGTGCGTGCGTGTGTGCGTGTGTGTGTGTGTGTGTTTGTTCACTGCAGGACAATTAGCTCTCTCTGAACACATCTGTTTAGGAACCTGCACCACAGTTTTAGTAAACTGTGTATTTAATGATACGACCAGATCACTTCACTTCAGTTTTATACAGCACACTTGATGCATAAACACTTTTTTAAAGAGTTTGCAGACATGTATAATGTGTTGCTGGTTTGGTGGAACTTGGGGTCTTAGACACACTGATCAGCCCCAGCGGTACAATCCTGATTCCCGGGATCAGGGAAGCTGTGGCTCCTCTCTCTGATGATGAATGGAAAATGTATCAGGACATCCAATTTGACATCGAAAACCACAAGAACAAGACTGGTGTCAACCAGCTCATGTACAGCAATAAGGTAAGAGTATAATCTTAAAAGGATCAACTTTAACACAACGTGGACACAACAAGATTAGTGACATTGTGTGTTTCCTGCAGGTGGATCTGTTGGCCCACATGTGGCGCTACCCCACTGTCTCCATCCATGGCATCGAGGGGGCCTTCTCAGACCCTGGCACAAAGACGGTCATCCCTGCTAAGGTTACTGCCAAGTTCTCCATTCGACAAGTTCCCAACATGGACCCTGCTATGGTCAAGAAACAGGTAAACAGGATGTGGAAGCTATGAATTAGGTCTTTCCTCTCATAAGGTGCCTCTCCTCTAATCTGGTTGCTTTGATGCTGTAGGTAACAGACTACCTTCACTCAGTGTTTGCTAAGCGGAGGAGTCCCAATAAGCTGAAAGTAACGATGGTGATCGGGGCCAAGCCTTGGCTGGCCGACCCTCAGCATCCCCTCTACGAGGCCGGGAAGGCTGCTGTGAACAGAGGTGCACAACACATTCAACACCTTCAGTATCCCTAGCTCGCTGAAATTAGTAGCAATGGGCAAAAACTAGCTTAATGTATGGGGGCAGCTCAGTCCATAGGAGTTGGGTTGGGAACCGGAAGCTAAAGGGGGATCAAAATGCAGATAAGTCTGAAGGACATTACACATGTTGTTCCACATCACTTGCTGCAGACATTTATGAATGTATAAAACCAAATCAGAAATAGTCCTTTTATGCCATCCATAATTACTGTATTATTATTATTATTATCTCTACCTTCCAATGTCCAGTGCATGTAACACATGCTTGTTTCTCTTCCTGCTTAAACATTTCTTTGAAGTACAGCTGCAGGTGTTGTCGTATCTTAGCTTGTCTTTGGGCTGGACGCTCTCAGCATTAAGCTGCATCACAGAGCTTCTAGTCTTACATGTCCAGACTTTCCCCCACAGCGCTGCGGAGGAGGTCCACTCAGCATTCTGGGATGGGAAAACAACGTGCTCTGGTTTATCGCCATTTCTTTAAACCAATCACAATCAGAGCCACGGTGCCGCTGCTAATTAGTCTCAGGAAGGAACTTGTTTTGGTGGAACATGTGTACGTTCAGAACTGTAAAGCGTCTTGAGTGTCCAGAAAAGCGCTATAAAAACAAATGTTATATTATTAGTATTATTATTATTATTATTATTATTAATAGAAGTAGTTTTGGTTGTGCAACAGAAACCTCCGATTGGACAGAGTCTAGCTAGCTCTCTGGATTGACCTCAGCTGTTTCCTACTGTGCTAGATACCTGAGAGCTTATGTCTGTTACACTGTACTTCTCCAGTTTTTAACACAGATCCTGACCTGATCCGCGAGGGCGGGACCATTCCTATCGCCAGAACCTTTCAGGATGTGACGATGAAAAGCATCATCATGATGCCCATCGGAGGCTTCGATGACGGGATGCACTCCCAGAATGAGAAAATTAGCAGGTTGGACTCCACTGGGTTTCTATTTCATTGTACAGGAAGTTCTAAATAAAACTATTAGTTCATCTTTTCTACTGAGTGTGTTGGCTGTGAAGATGAACACAGGAGGAGCATTTTGTCAGACGGTCTTATCCTCGCTTCATCATTGAATAATGCTTTAGCCTAACAGTCACCATGTGGTAAACACATGTGGCTGCAGGATCACAATCGGCATGTTTTGCTGGGTAAGTAGCACTTACTGTGAATGTGACTGGGTTGTAGGTGCATGCATAATACATATGGGATGTGCAAAAGATATAGATATAAAAAGACTGTGCAGGGGACAGTATGTAGGATCAATATGGAACAGGGATGTCAGGATAAAATAAATCTATTTAAAGGAAGACATGCAACAAATAAACAATGCCACAAACCCAGCACGAGAAAGTAACATCAGCATCTGGAGAAGACAGAACAGAACAGATGGCTGACAAGGTTCACCTGATGGATGCTGTGAGACCTTTAAAGTCTTACTGGCTCGCGGATCTTTCATGTTTGGGACAGGAATGAATGAATTAATGAATTATTTGTATTACTGAGTCATGCACACACAGAAAAAATATGCACACCCCAAAGGGCTTACAAGACACCATTATTTATAAGAAAATAATTAATAATAATACAGATACCAGAATAGCAACATAAATTAAACAAATACACCTTCTCTTTTTGCCATGCTTTAGAGCCAAAAACAGACATTTCATGTAAGATAAGTCTGTGAACAATGGTGCAAGTCTTTAGAAAGTGATATAAATTAGGCTTTATGTTGGTCCATATATGCGTTTGTTACTGTGAGTGTGCAGAAACATCAAGTCAAACATCTTTTTTTTAACCCTTTCCATGCTTTAACTTTCCCTGCCCAGGTACAACTATATTGAGGGAACCAAGTTATTCGTCTCCTTCCTGTATGAAGTATCCCAGCTGAAGAAGACCAGTGTGTGATGAGCTCTTCTGACACAAGCCTGCTTCATACTTTCACTAACTTTATCTTCCTTCCATCCACTGTTCTGTCTGCTGCTGTAAGCTTTCATTTTTTCTGCATATGTAAAAGGTATCTATCTATCTCTGTCTGTACTGTAAGTGTGTGTGATGTAATAAAAGCTGTACAATGCAACATTTGTATTCTTTTTATGTCAGGAAGTGTCAAAATGTCCCTTGATGAGTGTTACAGTAATAATGAGGCAGACAGTGGTATTGTTCCTTCAGTCACGAGGTGTTTATTTTCCACTCAAACATGCACATACTGAACACTGTTATAAGAACTGATTTCAGAGCCAAGGCAGCAGATCTAGAGGGACAGAAGCTGTTCAGACAGACGTTGCTGTACGTCTGGACAGAATCCAGCCATTGTCTGATTCGGCCAAAAGCATCAGCTCTACTGTGTACAACACATTTATTCATTAAGTCTGAAATGTAGAATTCAGAGATGGGGTATTGTCTTAGCCTTCATTCTCTAAGATACCTTTAGCATCGGTGACATTGTCACACCATTTAAAAGAAAATAAGCTTATTATGAAATTTCATATTTTTGCAATGAAGTGCTGGCACATTCTGTGGACACACTGCTAATAATACAAAGATACAGTTCCAACACTTTGCAGATCATTACAGGGCTCATCTCTACCTGTATTTCTACTCTGATGTGCAGTATCTGAGGAGTGCACATGTGTCACACAGACCGCAGGATATGGTGGGGAGGAGCCCTGGTGTTGTGAAGAAGCCGTGTCACCACTTCAGCGGCCTGATTCACAACACCAGCTGACCCTCGCCACCCGCACACACTCACACACTGGGGTCCATCGCAGAGGACAGAAAAAAGCCAGAGATAGAGAGCATCAATCTGCAGAATACTCACCTGCAGTAAACTCATGTCCACCACTGACTGCAGTGTAGAGAAGCTGGTACCCAACCAGAACCCCCCTGACTGGACAGAGAGGCTAAAAGGGGCCGGTGAGAAGCAGGGGTGCAGTGCACGGCATCTCCACCGGAGGGCAGCTTTCTCCTCTGCTCACTCACATGAGGCTGATGACACACCATGACTCCACCTGCAGAGAATACTACACAAACAGGAACATAAGCTTTCAATTAAATAAGGTGTGTTTAATGAGTGCTTGAGCCATGGAACTTGGGAAACTGAAAGCTGACATGGTGTGTGTGCTCATCTTTAGCAGACATCAGTGGGGTGCATGTCCCACTGATGTCCCACTGATGACTGTTGATGTGAGCAGGCCTCACATGTAACGGTGCTCCATTTGGTTGCCTATTTATAAAGCGCTTTGGTATTGAGGACAGTGATGGAGCTGAGAATAACTCTGGTTTCACAGCGGCACGCCTTAATCCACCTTGAAGCAGCCTGCAGGTCTGAAAAGTGAAACCATGTCACAGTATTGCTTTAGTTTAACATGATGTCATCTTATGATCAAGAGAAGGATTGTGGACAGTCGGGCTGGTATGATTTTCATCTAAAATAACAGAATTCTTCTGTTTGAGTCATTCTATAACAATAAAATACATTTTATTGAAATTGGAGTAAGACAGACAACATCAGGTATGATTATTTAGGATCAACACTACTGTGTGAAAATACTCAATTACAAGTCAAAATACACTTATGTATTTATTATGTAAAGTGGAACATGTCATGTATTATGGTCCTATATATTATACCTAATAATATTATATATATTTACCTAAGGGTCATACCAGGCTAATCATATGTTTGTATGAGTATGAGTTCTGTTATAGATTAAAAGTATAGTAAAGTAAATACCCAAGTACAAGTACCTCAAAGCTGTTCTACATTAAAGCTGAATTACTACAGTCGATTATTTTAGGCCAGTGGAACAAGATGAAGGCAACACTGATATTTGATCACCTTCCAATATGGCCGACACGTCCAGCAGACACGCAGCAACGAGATGTCTCACTTTAGCTTTGGTCTTTAGCTCCTACATGCTCTAGGGGGCTGAGCTGGGAGCGTACAGAGGCTTTATCTCTGTTTGGCAGAGCTGAGGGGGAATGCAGAGTCAGGTAATGATGCTTCACATTACATTGAAGGAGCTTTAAATGTAATACTAGGGTAAGCATATGTAGTCAGTTCCACCATTGGCATTTAGTATTTAACAAATCATATTTTCTGAACTGCACCTGATGCAGAAAGCTCTGGAACAACAGTATCATTCTAATGATAAGATGAGTCATGCTCGTGTGCTCTTCAGGCTCATTTGTGTGCATCTATGCAGACAGTTAGCTTCAATTAAAGATGAATGAGACACCTACATGAGCTTAACACTTCGACACATTTCAAGTGTTTCCTGGCAGCAGGGGAGGTGAGCGAGGTAGCTGGACGTCCTGTGCTGCTGAGTTGACCACTGTGTTCACAGCTCTGGTTGGGAAATTGGTTTTAGCCTCTGACCACTCCATTAACCACTGGTTTGTCCGTGTGCCTGACCGATCCAGGACAGTTAGGCCTTTACTAATTCCTCCACAAGCTGCCGTGTCACACTCAACATAATGCCTTTCTCCTAATCCCTTTTCATCAGGTTCGCTGGCCTTTCTGCTCAAGCTTTTGTGCCAAAAGAAAATTCTTTCACAGTTTCAATTAAACGGCTGGGCCGGCCCGGCGGAAGCTGTTGGCCGGCACCCAGTGTCCTTCAGACAGAGACGTGAACTGCTGTTGTGTTTGTCCCTTCAGGGACGCTGATAGCATGCAAGGAACTAAAGAAGGCCGCTCGCCTCATATATTTGCTGATTCCAGAGAGAGCTGGAGATTTGGAAGTTTTTCTTGGCGATGGAGCACAAAGATTAAAGTTACAATCAAAAGTAGCCTGAGGGATTAGGAGCTGGAGCAGGCAGCGTGTGTGCTGTATTTATATAGCGCTTTTCTAGACTTAACAACTACTCAAAGTAGCTTTTACATCATACAGGATACATTCAGTTTTCACACACATTCTACAAATGTAGAATGCCATACAGGCAGGCTGAGGCTGCCGTCTCATCAGATAAACACTCACACACATTCACACTCCGATGCGCAACTCCGCGGGGTTCAGTGTCTTGCCCAAGGACACTTAGACATGAGGCTGCAGGGCCAGGGATTGAACCACCGACCTTCCAATTGGCAGGCAACCGCTCTACCACTGAGCCACAGCTGCCCCTGTGCGTGTGTTTGTTTGTGTGTGTGTGTGTGTGTGTGTGTGTGTGTGTGTGTTCTCAGTTAAAGTGAGTTATTTGAAGAAGTGCATCATAGTTTCAGTAAAGGTGAAGGCAGTCAAGGATCTGAGCGTGAAGCTTTGTGGTAATGACTAATTTAAATGCTTTCATTGATTTCCACTGTGATTGGTCGGTGAGTGAGGTTGCCCCTGTCCTCATCTATCCAACACATCCACCCATATTACTCCATATTGCTCCAGTGCCCTCCTTTGGTTTCCTCTAAATGTCAGAGATGATCAGAAGATTTTCCTCAGGCTCTAATTTCCAACTGATCTTTTTCTTCCCACAGCATCCAAGCAAAGCACCAGATGTCATCCCTTTCAAATTCCTTCTTCATGTTTATAAATTTGTTCTGTTTAAAAAGCAATCAATTTATTTTTACAGCAAATTGTTCTTTGTCCGTCACACTTCTATGTCTGTCCAAACCTTAACCAGTCCTCCTGAGTCGGTCTCAAACCAAGCTGTCTCTCTGTCTGTCTGTCTGTGTCTCTGTTTGTCTGTTTGTCTTTCTGTCTGTCTGTCTGTCTGCCTGTCTGCCTGTCTGCCTGTCTGCCTGTCTGTCTGTCTGTCTGCCTGTCTGCCTGTCTGTCTGTCTGTCTGCCTGCCTGCCTGTCTGTCTGTCTGTCTGTCTGTCTGTCTGTCTGCCTGTCTGCCTGTCTGCCTGTCTGCCTGTCTGTCTGCCTGTCTGCCTGTCTGTCTGCCTGTCTGTCTGTCTGTCTGTCTGCCTGTCTGTCTGTCTGTCTGCCTGTCTGTCTGTCTGCCTGTCTGCCTGTCTGTCTGCCTGTCTGCCTGTCTGCCTGTCTGTCTGCCTGTCTGCCTGTCTGCCTGTCTGTCTGTCTGTCTGCCTGTCTGCCTGTCTGCCTGTCTGTCTGTCTGTCTGTCTGTCTGTCTGTGTCTCGGTCTGGTTTCCATTCATTCATTCATTCATCTCAGTATTCTGCTCAGCAGACACTTTTGGAATGATGACTCCCCCAACACAAGACAATATAGACGTAACACCGGGTAAATTCCTTCAACACAGGAAGTGAAGGCCAAGGTGTTCTCAAGGTGAGCATGGTGCTTGTTTTATACATACTGTGCACAATGCTGCATGTCTTTACAGTTAGGTAAAAGTCTGTGTTTACTACAGACTAAAACTCAATGTTCTTTTGCCTAAATGTTAAAGAAGTTAGGATATATTTATTTATTCTTTTTTCATTTATTGAGTATTGAGTTTATGACAATGACCATGCAGCCAGACCATTAGCAGAGGAGCTCCACCTCCCTCAGCCTAGTAACATTTCTGTTTCAGCTCTGCAGCAGGAACAATTGCACATTTTGTGACCCAACCCATCCTTTGAATTCAGTTCAGTGTCTTCTGTCTTCAGTGTACAGTCATTTGTCAAATCCTCCAAAGGCATAGAGGCTGTGAAAGTATGCGAAAGTCATAATCAAATGCCTTGTAGTGCTGTGTGTGACGGCAGGTCGTAATACTAATTTCCACACAGTCCTGAAGGAATGACAGGGCTTTATATTTCTATAGTTCTGGCTTCATTTCTTTCAGGCATGGGGCGTATTCACACATTCAAATCTCTGCTTGAACCATGTGTACGAACGGTTTAAGCACAGATTCTGTATCCATCAATATCTAATGAATTCATTTTTAGTATTTTGAGTACAGCCCCTTTAACTATAGCCAAAGGGGCCATTCTGCTGCCGGATACTTAATATACTGATACTATGCTTGACTAGGCTTCTGAATAAAAGAGTTTTACTTCTGGTAGAATGATTTCACCTTGACATATTTTTGTAGAAGATCTGAATAAGTCTTGCACCACTGGCAAGTGTATAATAAACTAGAAATACCATTTAACCTGTGGAGCCTTTAAGCACCCAGACTGCAGAATGTGTGTCATTGTTACCTGCATGGTGAAGGTAGCTGGCTCGTTTGTTTTAGAAAGCCAGACCCTCAGATCCAGACCCTCAGACCCAGACCCTCAGATCCAGACTGTTAGATCCAGACTCTCAGATCCAGATCCTCGGATCCAGACTCTCAGATCCAGAGCCTTGGATCCAGACCCTCAGTTGCAGCCTGCAGCTTTGGCCACATTTTGTCCCAGTGCAGCCAAAAAAGAAGGAAGCCGGGCCATGCTTCAACACCCCTGCCCCCCCTCTCCAAGCTGTGTGTTTCCAAATGGTGCATGCCTTGCCCATTTCATTTAAATCTTTCTTTCACGGCGCCTCACATTGGAATCATTGATTTACCACCATTCATTTTGTAAGGAGGGAGATGAGATGAATGGGGCAGACACTTCTGAGAAATGGGGAGAGCGGCAGGGATGCTGCATTCAGTCTAGTCATTCATTAAGTCCCATTCTTTTTTATAAATACATAAATTAAATGTATGCTCTATAATCGGAAAGTCTTTTGATTGACGTTTGCCACCATTTTAAGTTCTATTCATTGCTTGAGCAGATGTTTTCCTGTTTTAAGGTTTTTTTCTGAGTCAATTATGACTCTAATTTCCATCACATGCAGCTTATTCGAAGTCTGGCAAAATGAAACGGACATGTAGAATTCAAATTAAAGCTATTTCACAGCCACTGAGTAAAAATTTAATAAAAAATAGATGAAACTAGAGACTATATTACAATGGGATCACACCAGCTGGACTCCAAATTGGACCATGGGCGACCTAACCCAAACTCTCCTTGTGTCCGTGGCCCTTGTAGCGCCTACCCCGCGTTTTAACCACAGCCTAACCCTAACCCAGACCACACCTTCTTCTAACTCTGGCTTCACTGTCCTCTTAACTACACACCAGAGAGGCAGACAGACAGACAGGCAGACCGACAGGTAGACAGACAGGCAGACAGAAAGACAGAGAGACAGAAATACAAACATATGGCAAAGTACTCACATCCTCCTCTGTGGTGGTTTGCGCTACAGCAGGTAGTACTCTCAAGGTGAGAACAGTACCAGCGTCACTGTTGCGGCTGAGTTTTTATAATGAAGCTGCATCCGCTTCCTGACTGACAGCGAGGAAGATGAGCTGCAGATTGGGAGCAGACAGAGAAGCTGACAGCCAGATTGAGTCCAGTATTTTCAGCCCCATAATAAACTGTGGTCTTATCACAGGAGGAGCAGCTGGCTGGCGAGCAGCACAGGTGACAGAGACGATGCTGACAGCAGCCGGCCTGCCAATCCAGCCTCTCTCTGGATCCCAGCACTGCACTGATAGACCGTTCAAAGTAGCTGCACAGTGAAATCAGCGGTCATCATAAAGTCAGAGCAATGGCTGCAGGGAATTCAGCTGATTTGGACATTGTGTGAGTTGCATTTGTGTAACCTGGAGAGTGTAAAATGAGACTTTCTGATAGTATGATGTAATGGCATCTTTATAATGAACTGATGCAGCTGTTTGAGATGTATGCACAGGGACACATGAAATTCCTTCTTCTCTTTACAGTGATGGAAAGTAACAATGCCAAATCAGACCAAGAGCATAAAGTGTCCTGTTTCTACTTTCTACCTTCCTACTACCGGCGTCCTTGCTCAGACCACACCAATCTTTGAACTGGGCCTTCATTTTGCTCTCAACTTAACAGAAAACAGCAACGTTAAAATGTCTCCATTACTGGGGCCCTATGTGAGGAGCCAGCAAGCTAACTTTGCGGCATTTCCAATCATGTCTCCATGGGTAACACTGCACTGCATTGCTCTTAACTTTTAGCTTATGAGAATTCAAACGACATGGTTTCAAAGCTACTGACAGGTACATCCCCCAAATTATTCACGTTAATATCTAATGTTAGCTCAGATGCTAACAATTTTTAATTCATGTAAATGGAGAATGCAAAAACCATTAGTGTGATACTCCTGGAAGAATAGTTTAATAAAAGCACAGCTTTGGGTGGTCTTAGGTAGTTAGGTAGTGGATTATTCAAGCTTCAACCAAGTAAAGGAAGAGTCCATTAGATGGATAGTTCATAGCAAAACATTCAAGCTATGCTAACCATTTCAAGGCTAATGCTAAAATCATTAGCACCATCCTCTGTTATGATGTAAACGTAAAGCAGACACGCACTGATGATGTGACAAAGAAGGCATGTGATTGGACAACAATTATGTGATGCAAATTCCATTAGCTCCCTTTCACAGAATTCTAGAATGTTTTTTGTGTTACATATTTTTGTTGTGAAGCAACATATTGTAGCACTATGTTCAAGACAAATGTTCCCTCGGGGATAATAAAGTCTATTCTATTCTATTCTATTCTAAACTCGTTGCTTACCCTGCTCCAGAGCAGATGCATATTTCCATGGTGTTTGGCCCTTCTAACATTTAAAACATTCAAAAGTCTCAGCTATGTCACAGCCCCCGTCCCAGTATTCCTTTACAGAAATTATGCTTTGGTTTATAGTGCATGCACCAGATTCAAATATAGTCTAATTTAATAATGCCACTCCCCCTAAAATACCATGCATAATATTGACAGAGGAATGTTCACATGTATTGAGGTATTGCAAGGAATCTAGAATGCAAGACCTTTTATCACATGGGGAATGCAGTTGTTCTGCATTCATTGACTTTGAGTTTGCATAACTATCTTATCATCATCATCATTCTCTCTGAAAGTCAGAGAGGCAAAACAGTGAAGACCAAGACTATCACCTTTAACTTGGACAATAGTTCCATACACTGGCTGATACATTCATCCCTCTCCAGTGCTTAAATATCTTGCACAACTGGATATTTTAGAAAAGCCATAAGTTTAAGTGTCTGTGGCATGAAATGAAGCGACCACATTAAACAGACTTGAGTTGTATTTACAAGAAGAAAATCTGCAAGGTAAAATAGATTGGTCCTTGTTGATGTATTCCCTGCTTTAATATGTTTCTCTATCAGAAGCTTTTGTCAGAAGAGAGCTTTCTCATGCTCACATTTTATTAGAGTTGATTACGTTACTGCTGACAAATCAAGTGCAGTATATACTAACATTCTGACTTGACAGGAGAGGGCCGAGAGAGGCAGGCCAGAAGGCATCAAGGCCAGACAAAGGGCGCCCGGGTTGCAGCCCAGTTGCATGCCAAACAGACTGTACTCTGCATTCAAGGCAAAGTCAGAAGTTTTATGCTCTCATTTTGAAAAGTTTGAGCAAACAACTGGCTTGTCAGTCTGCAGGTTTTGTGTCTCCAGACTGTCTAAATCAGCATGGGAACAATCCACATTTGCTTTCTGAAGTGAAGATGACAGTATCTCCAGGTCCATGGGGACAGTGGCAGAGCAACAGCAAGAAAAAGTCATGTGTGTAAATGACTGTTTCTTTCTTACCGTCCAGCCTGAGTCCTTACCACACTGTAACCCAAAGTCAGGGATGAAACACTGCCAGTAGTCTTCTTTTTACTCTGTAGAATTCTTGACTTTCTTGTGTAAGAAGGTAACTTTTAGTGCTTAATTAGTTCATCAAATCTTCTAGTGTGTGCCAAGGTCCCCACGGCAACAGCAGTCTGCTCATTAGAAGAAGCCACCGGTCTGTGTCTGCGCTCTGCATGGGCTGCTACCAAACTCTCTGTGGCACTGAACACACACACACACACACACACACACACACACACACACACACACACACACACACACACACACACACACACACACACACACACACACACACACACACACACACATACACACACACACACACACACACACACACACACACACACACACACACACACACATACACACACACATACACACACACACACACACACACACACACACACACACACACACACACACACACAGTATTGTGTGTTTATCAAAGTCTGAAATACTCACTAGAGCACCACATGTGTTTTAAATCCAGTGCAGAAAATATTACCCTGTTTGTCTGTGTGACGTTTGACCAAAACCTGATGGTTAAGGTCAAGGCTGAGCCTTTTTTAAAAGTGAGACAATGAAATATGGAACAAAATGGAATCAAAATATAGGCGAGATTGAAAAGACAAAAGAGATACAGTGTAGATTTTATTTAAAGTTGCTATAAGAATAAAACTGTACAGTCCTATACAAATGCTTTGAAGGTATGCCGATGAATTTATATACAGATGATCATAATGTAAGATCACACAGTGCTTACAGTAAATACACATTTGAAGTTCTAGTATTTCAGTTTGAAGCTACTTTACAGTTTTACTCCATTAAATATTGTACTTTTTACTCTATTTTAAAATACATATGCCCTTTTATCTTAGTGCTCATATTCTGCTCCTTTTCAGGTTCATAATTGTATTTTAAGGTTGTACCAGAATAGGTTTAGATGGTTTAATTTTCAAAAAACACCATATTTTTGTTGTACTGCTCATCACACCTAGGTAAGGACTACTAGCCAGTCAGAAGCAGAGTATGAGGGTGTGCCCTCACAGTACCTAGGTAAGGACTACTAGCCAGTCAGAAGCAGAGTATGAGGGTGTGCCCTCACAGTACCTAGGTAAGGACTACTAGCCAGTCAGAAGCAGAGTATGAGGGTGTGCCCTCACAGTACCTAGGTAAGGACTACTAGCCAGTCAGAAGCAGAGTATGAGGGTGTGCCCTGACAGTACCTAGGTAAGGACTAATAGTCACTAATACTAGTAAGTCCCTTGGGGGAGGCTTTTTTCATTTTGTAAAACTATAACATGTACAAAAAATATATATAACAATAATAAACCTATACCTATAATAAAGGAAAGGGGAAAAGCCAAAAAGCATAAAATGAGCACTTTAAACTGTCCTAGTGTCTCATGTCCAGCTCTGTCTCAACTATCTGGCAAATGAACCGTCGTTGATCGAAAATAAAACAACCCTAAAATATCACTGTGAGGAGGGAGCTGTTGTGTTGTAGCTGCAGAGCGACCAACAATAAGAGAGAGAGAGATTGAGAGAGAGAGAGAGAGAGAGAGAGAGAGAGAGAGAGAAGTGATTCCCTTTCAGACAAGATGTTTGGCAGGCGTGGCACACTGCAGCGCCACTGAACCAGCTGACAGACAGAGAGACAGACAGACAGAGAGACAATCACCCTCACACACGCACACACACACACACACACGCACGCACACACACACACACACACACAAACACACACGCATGCACATGCACGCACGCATGCACGCACGCACGCACTTCTGCAGAGCTGCACAATTATCTCTCCTCCATTCCTGTGTGTGTGTGTGTGTCTGCGTGTGTGTGTGTGTGTGTGTGTGTTAGTGTGTGTGTGTGTGCGTGTGTGTGTGTGTGTTGTCATCTGCAGAGCCAGCAGTGCCCAATTACAAGCACCGATTACAATGTTGCTTTTCCTAATTAGCTTCCACGTGAACTCGGAGGCTCTGCGTCCCCAAATGTATGTCACTAACATTAAGTCCAATAATTGAAATGGGAGGTAAGTACCTTCAGGCTGCGCTGGGGCCGGAGTCATTTCCAGGCCACATTAAATGATAGCATCTGCAATAAGACTGCAATGTCGCATCGCTGATGGAGTCAGGTGAAGGCTGTATTAATCCCAATGTAAAAATGATGGAAGAAAAAGGCACTCAGACAGTGATTAAATGATTAATCCTACAAGGAGCTGCATGTGTGAGTTATGTAGCTATAATTGTATTGATGCATTGATGTAATTTTGTCATTTGCTAAATACTTCAAAAGGGTGCAGATGCAAACTGAATCCAGTGAGTTATGAGCAGATGGAGCCAGGGTCATCACATTGAATCAACTCAGCACTCTAAACTCACTTTATCTCAGAGACTTCCTGCAGACAGACCCTCCAGAGGACGCCCTGACATGCTCGGCGCCTCAACTAGAGGCAGATTTCATTTTCATACTTCATAGATTATACAGGCGGGAACTCCTAGAGAGAGGCCGCGATGCTGTGTACAGTAGGCCACACTTGTGGGAGTAATTCTGCAGGACACATTCAGGAGTCATGTTTGCATTTTGTATGTAAGGATGTCTTCAGTTGTCCATTAGAGGAATGGTGGGAAGTAAATTCCAAATGGACAGAATCATTCCCCCCCACTTAATCAGAGTGTTACCGCTCAGGTTCATTTAGAGACGGCTTTCCCCTATAAGCAGCCATTACTGTAATATCTAGGAAACTGCAAAAAGTCTTAGTAGGTCATCTTTCCAACCATTCTTTAAACACAGTAACTCCAGATATGAAGCGACCTGCTGCTTGAACTCACATTCCTGCCATCCAGTGAGCCATGAGCATTGTTCATCTCTAACTTAAGATAATGCTCCACAGCTGTTTCCTATCCATCCATCAAATGCTTATGCTTTCCTGTCATGTTGTGTGTTTAACTAAATATTAGCATTTTAGGTTATTAAAAAAGAGAGAGCCCTTACCAACACTAACCCTCATAGTTATACAAAGCCATTTGTGGGTAGTTACATACGGGCTGCTTTATAGGAAATTATTATTTTTATTTACAGGAAAAAGTGGGAAAGCAAACAACCAAAGTACATTTTCAAACAGATCTCTGTAAGTGTGCCTAAGGCGCCTGGTTACTGTTCCTTATTGACAGGAAAGGGTCAGAGTAACCCGCGCACAGCTTCCCTGCCCTGTTTCAGCTGTGTCACATGATTTTCAGCCCCACTGCTGCCTCCGGACCAGCCCCGACTCAACAAACACACACTTTTGTTCTCACAGTACACAGGGAGGGATGTATACGTGACTATGACCTGCTGGGGAACACATGAGCATAACAAGTGTGTAGGATGATGGAAAATGCCAACAGCAAACAGCATATACAGTAGCTTTGGATTCATTCCAAATGTGTTTACTTCATATTTTGATTGAGATTGTACTCTTTTCTGTACAACACCTCCAGTTACACTGTTCCCTCTGTGAAAGGCCAGTCTTCATTCAGAAAAAAAAATATGTTAATGTTAGAACAATGCTGTCTGTAAAGGCTTCAAATCTCAAGGAAACTTGAAAAGGAGAAACATACAAATTTCAATCTGATCAAATAAGTACAATCAAACCCAAACAAAGCTGACCTTTATCTGCACATGTGGAAGTGAACGGCAGCAGAAGCAGTAACCAGTCCTGTCCTCCGTCTCAGCCGGCTCACGGCCTGCAGGAAGACAAAGAGTCATTTGTTTTCCTTTCAGATTACAGTAATAATAAAAGGTTAGTGGGGTGTCATTCACAGGACAGACTAGGACCTTTCTCATACACACAACACACACACACACACACACACACACACACACACACACACACACACACACACAGAGCTTGATTAAATTCAGTGTAATATTTAAATCACTTTTCTTTTTTTTTGACCAGTTTTTCAAAACACAATCACACCCCCAATGAGCAGAAGACCTCAGAACCTTTGCAAAATCAAACACTCTTGCAAAAACTATACACTAATTTACAAAAAACATATTTTGTTACAATATGAAACACACACATTTCATTTGACTTAATTCAGTTTGACACAGTTACACACTGCGGTTGCTAACCTAAAAAAATTCAAAGTCCTGTAAATGAAGTACACAGAGAAAGTTCAAATATACAATAAGCTCACCAAACACTAAGACCAATGCTGCAGAAAGAGGAAAATATCATTTATTTCTCTCCATATACCCAAATCAGTCAACATGGAGAATCACAACAACATATCCCAGTTCTCATAGCTCTTCGCCCAACAGGATCTGGCCAGAGAATCACAGGCGATCTCCTCATTGGCAAGACAATGGGCGTTTCTCAATCTGTGTTCTTCTATGGACTTGTGTTCTTGTGTTCTTGTGAAACGTCATGTTTGGTCGCAAAAGTTCTGACCCAATACACAAGTTAGCATTTTGCCAAGAAAAGTTAAAATTCCCGGATGTGTTCTCGACACGCCCATTTTACCGAGGATACATCGGATGGTAACTTGTGTGAACTTGGCAGGGCCGGTATCCCAGAATTCAATTCGGGTGTAAAGCGCGGATGGTTTCCGGTGCACAGATACAACAGAAGTGGAAAGTTTTTCACAATTTACGTCTATTATTAAATCAATAATTTCATTTTTAAGACGTTTTAAGGCGAGAAACCAACTGTGTAGATTTTGAATATAGGCAGTTTAACGAAAATTGATGGTGAATTAAAAAAGCCTTCGGAGTTGGAAAGCTCCACAATCCCCGGCGTGCGTAGCGAGCTCCCCAGCCGGGAATGACTCTCGCGAGCCGGTCAGTCAGTCAGCTCACAGACCCCCCCTGCCCCCTCTTGCCCCACATTTAGACTGACCACTGCAGCAGCGACAATGGCAGATATAAGCCAGGTTCACAACTGTAAGACATTAAAAAAATTTTTACCGCTGTTATTCTGTATTTCATTCATTACATTCAGCGTTTTGTTCTGTGTATTGTTGTAATTGTTTTTATCGGGGGACAACTGAGGAAACCAGGACCAGCCTCTCTGTACTGGGGGTGTTGCGCAATAACAGAAAGAACCCTTCGTCTCAAAAACTGTCAACAGCGTTTTGTGTGCTTCTGAACTTGCGAGTTCATTCTTCCAGGTACAACCAGCAAGAACGGTCTCCCCAAGAACACAAGTCCGTTCTTTGCTTACTTGGCATTGAGAAACGCCCCACGCGAGAAGAACTTTGTTGAATGTCGAATCCATCCTTGCACAGCTGCAACGTCGTCTCAGGCGTCCTCCATGGCCTGAATGAGGGCTACCTGAGCCTGGGGCCAGGGATGGTATAACCTCCAATGCCATGCAGAGAAAAACTCTTCCATTGGGTGTAGAAACGGAGAGTATGGTACAAGGTATAGGGTGATGTTACCCCTACGCTGCCGTGGGACATTGATTATAGCACTATGTCCAAAGATATTTCTGCCTCTTCTTCTTGATTTTGTAAGGTTGAACCCTGCCTAGCTGGGGCGGTATTGCATTCCATTTATTGCACCGATGAAAAGAGAGATGAGCCAGAAGGCAAAGCTCTCGATCTACCGGTCAGTGTTCATTTCTACCCTCACCTATGGTCTTCAACCTGGCCTGGGAACACCAGGAACTGGATCCCCAGTTGGAGCTGGTTGATATGGCTCGGGAAAGGGAAGTTTGGGGTCCCTTGCTGGAGCTGCTTCCCCCGAGACCCGATACCGGGTAAGAGGACAAAGATGGATGGATGGATGGATTAACCCTGCCTCATCTAGTGTATGAATATGGATTCATGCAGGATTTCTGCGTTGTTTGATTTGTTATACTGCACTGTAACTTTTATTCTTGTGTTTTATCTGTTTTTATATTTTTATTTTTAACTGTTTATTCTTGTGTTTCTTAACTGTCTTGGTGTAAAGCACTTTGAATTGCCATTTTGCTGAAATGTGCTATACAAATAAAGCTGCCTTGCCTTGCCTTGCCTTGAGTGTAATGTTTTGCTAATTGTAGGAAAGTTTTAATTTTAGCGTGTAAGCAATTGTAAAAAAATAAACAGGCATTAGATACATGTGTTTGTGTTTCTGCTTTTATGTTGTGGTTATTGGTGCCCTTATTTTGAGTGTGTATGTGTGTGTGTCTGTGTGTGTATCTGTGTGCATGTATGTGTGTGTGTGTGTGCGCGTGTGCGTGTGTATGTCTGTGTGTGTACATGCATGTGTGTGAGTGTGTGTGCGTGTGTGTATTGTTAGCGTGTGTTGGTGCGTGCTCATTGGCTCTGTGTCTGTCCCAGGCGGGGCGGCTGTGATGAGCTCCCCTCTGCGTTGATAATAAGCTCATTAATCATGCAGCCATAAGGCCTGCAGCTCACAGTCTGTCCCAGCCATGATTATCAACATTGATTGGCTTGGGAGAAAAGCAGCCGCTGCCTCAGGACCAATGGAGGCCGAGGTTGTTGGCGTGTGAAAGCTGACGAGCGGAGGCTATCGATTTAAGCATGAAGGAAACTAAATGGATCCCACTGTTGAGATGAGACGAGGCAGACGGACGCAAGGAGTAGGAGGACTTATGTCTTGACTTTGGTCTTATTCAGGATATTATAACAAAAAGTAACTGAATATAATAATTCCACATGACAATTGAGGATTAACAAGCGTTCAAAAGGGGAATTTGAATGGAAAGTCAAAATACATACATATTCTTTAAAAATATAATGACTCATCTGCCCTGAATGTTAAAGGGGCTAGATACATTTAGCCGGGGTCTGGATCTTATTCGGTTCACCCTCGCTAAAAAAAAAGAGGTTATAAATGAAGGATTTTGATTAAAACAGAAAATAAATTATAAATTATAAAATTGATCTTGCAATCACTTTATTGCATTAATTACATAAACAGTTTTTCTGTTTTTGAGCACATCATAAAACCACAGATGTTATTCTATATATAACAGAAGCATAATAAGGCCTAATATGTAGCACTCTGAAAGATATTACGTTTAAATGCTGTACTTTTTGTTTAAACAACCCATCACCTCCTCCACAGAATGAGGAGATGGAATCAGGGCAGGCTAAAAGAGATGGAACAGAGAGAGGAGGGCTGGGGCTCCAGGGTACTCCTGGGCACAATTACCTCGCTCTGCTCCACAAATGGAAGCTACTGTGCCCTCACAACTGTGCTAAACACACACAAATACACACACATACACACACACACACACACACACACATACACACACACACACACACACACACACACACACACACCACCTGACACCTGACTACCAGCAGTCACTTGGACTCACCATAAACTCTAACTACAGTCTGACTACCAACAGTCTACAGGCACACACACTGTCACTCAGAACACACCGAGAATAAAAACACCAGCATCAACCACCTACTTTCTCATCTTTACAGTTTGAACAATTGAAGTGACTACACACTAATCAATAGTTTCTGTGTGACTGATCCTGTCTCTCTCCTCATCTAAAGTTACATAAGAGGAAATAAGAATAGTGGGACTGATCCTCAGATCCTAACCTCAGACATATTACCTGGACATATTGGCATATTTGCTCGTTTGCCTGTTTCTCTCAAACAGTGCAGTGTTTAATTGTTTCATTCTTATTTGGTGTTTGTAGACAATAAAAAAATTGCATATTTTCACTCTCAACTAGTCTAAAACAAGACACCTACTTAGGCTTTCAACTGAAATTGCAATCAGCAGAGTTTGATAGACACCCACTGAGATCTATTCTGTCTGAATGGGAGGATGACAGGTCTGACAGCAGTGTGTAGCATCTGAACAAAGTGCTAGAGATCCACAGACCTGTGCAGGTCGTGGTTAGAGTCATGGGATAAGTGTGTAGAGATTTGAAAACTGTTTTCAAGCAATGAAAAATGAACTAGTTCAGATGTGTCTCCAGTTGTGCCCACTGTTGTCTAGCCATCGATGTTCTTCTTTTCTGAAGTGATTTGATCTGTGTGAGACTCTGAGACTCTCAACAGAAATCATTCAAGTCTTTAGAAAATCGACAAACAAGAGCCTTTGCGTCTTCTAAACCCTGAGCGGCTTTTCAAAGCCCTCTGATTTCAAGTTTGTGTTGGGATGGAGAGGCTTTTCAGACAGCTGTTTATGCTGCTGTTCTCCATGATATCGTGCACCTGGTTAACTTCACCTCACCCTGCCACCTCCACCTGCCCACAAGACACACACTTTTAATTCAATTCAAATCACAACAGGAGCATTTGGTGTGACAGTGGTGTCACAACATAGACTGTATATTATTACAGTCTATGGCAGAACCCATAGACTGTATATTATTACAGTCTATGGCAGACTCCATAGACTGTATATTATTACACAGAGACACTGATGAGATATCTGCTGCTGGTTGGGACACGGAGACACTGATCAGATATCTGGTGCTGGTTGGGACACGGAGACACTGATCAGATATCTGCTGCTGGTTGGGACACAGAGACCCCGCCACCCACACACACACACACACACACACACACATGTTCTCCTCTAAGTAGCTCAGCAGAGTATGTGGGATTAGGTGCTGTGTGTGTAACTTCCCTATTGAAAAATTCAAGAATGGACTTCAGCATGTTCACAAAGACACACTCACACCTTGTATGTATCTCCAGACTTAAACCATGGCTCTCTTTTTTTGTTTTATTTTCAGTTTTTTTTCAAATTGCCAGCATGCTGTTTCTATGTCACATTTTCTGCTGCAGAGTTTATTGGATGCCAGACCTGTCTTTAACAGTGTTTCAGGGTGTAAAAGGTGGATTGGAAACTGCTGACATTCTGGTGGCAGATACTGCTCTCTTGCCCGCCAGCATCCTAAATCCCCTGTTAGGAGGAGTGCTCTGTGAAATCCATTTACAACAGATTCCTGCAGAAAGCTTGTCATCCCATTGAAAAGATCCCCCTGAAATATGGAAGAAGCCTTTACTGTAGATGTGAAAAAAGTATGATTTTCTTCTCTTGCCATATTTCTCTCCCATTGGTTCAGTTCAGCTTCTTTGTTTCTTGTTAAATTTTCTGTGAGAAAGAAGTGATAAACAAAGATGGCTGCTCTGTCACAGCAGAGTTCAGAAGCCTTGATACAGCCCCGGTCCCTGAGGCATGAACAAGCAGAACTGAGGCTTTATCATTTCAGCGTGAGCAGCTAGTGCATTCATTTAACCATATGACTGTCATGGACTGGTGTATCAATCACATAAACCCAGGTCAATACTCTCTCTCATTTTGACTAAATCCTGCACAAACGCATTGTTCAGGTCTGCATACTGACTGTATGCTGCTTGATATTATTTATATCAAATCTTTTTCCATCCACAGCAGATGCTCTGCTCAGATTTTAAAAAAAGAATACAAAACTGGAAACAAAAAATTGATTGCTGAAAACATTCGTTGTGCATTCAGTCCAACAACTCATGCTGTGTCTCTACAAGAATCCCGGCGTCACAAAACCTCAAGAGGAGGAGTCTGGAGTCAATATTCTGTCTTTTGTCTGAGGAGAAAAGTCTCATGCTGTACAGCTGCTCTTGAAAGCAGCATTATCATCAGTAATGTCAAAAGAGTTCATACATTCTTTTTATTCAGAAAGATAATTGACAAATTTTCTTTTGAACCGAAAGCATTGTTTGATGGTCGTAGAATTCTCCAGTATCTGTTTAAGCCAATCTGGAGAGTGTGTGTGTGTGTGTGTGTGTGTGTGTGCTCTGCAACGCTATTTTAGGTCTGTCTGCCTTTGTGTGCAGCTATATGTCAAACAAAGGGCCACTCTGCCTGTCTGCCTGCCTGCCTGCCTGCCTGTCCGTCCGTCCGTCCGTCCGTCTGTCCGCCCGCCCGCCCGTCCGCCTGCCTGCCTGTCTGTCTGTCTGTCTGCCTGCCTGCCTGCCTGCCTGCCTGTCTGTCTGTCTGTCTGTCTGTCTGTCTGTCTTTCTGTCTGCCTATCTGTCTGTCTGTCTGTCTGCCTGCCTGTCCGTCCGTCTGTCCATCCGCCCGCCCGCCCGTCTGTCTATCTGTCTGTCTGTCTGCCTGCCTGCCTGTCTGTCTGTCTGCCTATCTGTCTGTCTGTCTGTCTGTCTGCCTGCCTGCCTGCCTGCCTGCCTGTCTGCCTATCTGTCTATCTGTCTGTCTGTCTGTCTGTCCACCTGCCTGCCTGTCTGCCTGCCTGCCTGTCTGTCTGTCTGCCTGCCTGTCTGTCTGTCTGCCTGTCTGTCTGCCTGCCTGCCTGCCTGCCTGTCTGTCTGTCTGTCTGTCTGTCTGTCTGCCTGTCTGTCTATCTGCCTGCCTGCCTGCCTGCCTGTCTGTCTGTCTATCTGCCTGCCTGCCTGCCTGCCTGCCTGCCTGTCTGTCTGTCTGCCTGCCTGTCTGCCTGTCTGTCTGTCTGCCTGTCTGTCTGTCTGTCTGTCTGCCTGGGAATGTTGTCTGCAAGGAGCATCAGGTGTGAGAATATACTCCACAGCTCTCCTTCTTCATTCTCCATCCTTTGTGCTCTACATCATTCATTCTGCTGTTCTTTTCCTTCATTTTCATGGGTTCATATCATTTCCATCTTTACCTTTCACCCTCCTCTCTTTCCAGTGCCTAGGTCTACCCCTCCTGCTCTCCCCCTCTGTCCCTCAGATGTCATCCAACACCAGCCAGGAGCTAATGTTAGCCAGCAACTAATTACCATGGAAGGTTTACCATCCATTACAGCTTCTCTTTATATGCTGCTGTGTAGGATGCATACATACAGTATGCACTGCATTTGATTCTATGTGTGTGTGTGTGTGTGTGTGTGTGTGTGTGTGTATGAGAGGGAGAGAGCTGAGCGTGGAAAGGCAATGAAAAATGGAGGGATTCCTGTCATGAACTATTTTGACAAATTGGGACTGAGGGTATGTTATCTCTGAGGGTTTGTCACAGCCACACACACACACACACACACACACACACACACACACACACACACACACACACACACACACACACACACACACACATGACACATGGTAGGTGTGGATGATGGAGTTACTCTGAGCCAATAAGCTCTTTAATGTGTTCTAACCTGCTTAGCCACTAAGTACCAAAGTGCTTAAAGTAGAGAAAGGTTAGCAGTGTTGAGTGTAAGCCAAGCAATGGGAAGAAAGAAATATGTGCTTAGAGTTAATATCCATCACTTTGATAGTTAGAATTCAAATATCCAATCATAAAGAGACATAATAATAATAATATTAATTTATAATAATCTATATGTGATAATTCAATGAAGCCAATTACTGAGACTCCAGCAACATAAAGATGAAGAACAAGAAAAGAGCTTACCTTTCAGTTCAACAACCACATGTGAGAGTCCACACACACACACACACAAAGTCATCACACATGTGATACCATGCATGCGCTCACACACACAATGTGAGTAACGAAAACCAATCATTGTTCTCATAACCCCTCCCACAAGGATGTGTAGTTATGTCTGGATGGAAATATGTAGGAGTACACACACACACACACACACACACACACACACACACACACACACACACACACACACACACACACACACACACACACAGACTATGATCATGTGATCATGTGATCATGTGATGAGCATGTGGTGTCTCTACTGCATGTGTGCATGATGTCATGTGATGTCTGATGTTAATTCTCATCCGTGCATGTGTGCATTATTACACACATTGTCTGAGTGTGAATTCATACATACAGAATGTGTGTGTGTGTGTGTGTGTGTGTGTACGCGTGTGTAAGGGGGAAAAGAGCAGCGCCGTGATGAAAACAGAGAAGGTTGTAAGCTTAGGATTCTATTGGAGCGACACCACATACACATATTCAGCAGGTCAGCTATCGTTGAAAACATGCTTCTGCTTCTTATGTGTTCATGTGCACGTGTTTGATATCCTTAGGATATTTCCCTTTGTGCTGTAAATCTGATGCTCTGAAAGCATCTTACTGAAAATCATATTTTACGAAGTTTTAATTAACTACTTCCACTGAAATGCTTCGACAGCTTCCTTAATAGTTTTGTTAAACACATTCTCAAATATGTCATTAATTCAAATAAAGGGGTGCAAATGGAGTCACATTCATGATTAACACAGCAATGAAACTGAAAATGAAACAATTTTAAACATGTTTCAGTGCTCGCTGCAGAGTGCAGATGTGTTGAAACACTCATTAAAAATCTAATTAAATTGGATTGTCTTTGTTATTGACTCTGTGATGTAGAACAAAGGATTTAAATGTCCTCTAAGTGACACACACACACACACACACACACACACACACACACACGTACGTGCACACACACACACACGTACGTGCACACACACACACACACACACACACACACACACACACACACATGACCAATAACACATGGTCTAATGTGTGCTTTATGTTGCTGGTGAAGGGGAATTGTTTCTTATTTTATTACACTTTTACAGTTATTTGACTTTAAGTGCTGTATTTTATGCAGCAGGGTGGTATTACATAAAAACTCTAGCTTTGTGTGTAAAACCACAAGACGCCGTTGAAAGCTCCGGGACAATTCTTTACACAATGTTAGAATATTACTTCAGTTTCATTGAAGGTGAGGAATAAATGTTTCAGGAAACTCTTGGAAAGTAATCCTTCTTCATTGCCGTCTGAAAATACACAATGCAATCAGACAAGACAGCTTACAGTCACTTATAAGTACACATTTAAATATATCCAGCAATGCTATTAGTCATTTAGATGACTCCTCCCTGCGTATAACATATAAATATGATTGTTTTATAAAATAAAGCTGCAGGCAACTGTTTTATTCACTCTTGTGACAATAGAAATCTGTTGTACTTTTTCTACTAATGAATAAAATAATTTGGGGAAATGTGATATTTCATAAAACACCTTGAAACACATCGTATAATTAAATATAATTAAACAAGGAGTGACAAAAAAGTTTGCAAAAAGGAATCAAGCCAATATAAGATACTGTTTCTACTTACCAATAAATGGACATAATACATATGTATACATACACAGTATACATACACAGTATATATACACTTATGTATGTACACACACGCATGCACGCACACACACACACACACACACACACTAAGTAGAGGCGTCAGTGTATATTTTTGAGTTATTGTAACATACTGTATAGACAATCAATAAGATCAGCTGATAAGATCCCTGTGAATTTCCCCCTCCCCACTCAGTGGACCTCACTCATGCACAGCTCATGCACAGCGTACAGGATGTAGTGTGCACTGCTCTCCTTCATCCAGCTGACACACAGTGATCATATGAAACTTCAGCCAGTGCTACATTATTCACTGCACAGGCTGATGGGGCCGGTCGGCCCTGGGGAGGGATGACCAAGCATTCAGCACAACTACTGATCATGAAATCAAAACCAACTCATTGAATTGGGGACGTAGATTTTTTTGCAGGACTGCTGCTTCGATATCAACCTTTTTTTCAATTTTTAAAAACATTTTGCAAACTCTGATCAGATCACACAGCTGATGCGTGTATGAATAAGCAGCAGTCGACTAAACTGAACAAATCAGAGATACTGATTCACACACACACACACACACACACACACACATACACACACACACACACACACACACACAGACACACACACACACACACACACACACACACACACACACACACACACACACACACACACACACACACACACACACACACACACACACACACACACACACACACACACACACACTTCCTCTTGTCGCTGCCATTTAATGCAAATGAGGAGATTTTGATTACTAAATCATGTAAAAACATCTTTGAAATTTCACTTTTCCAGGTGCAGCCTAAACAATCAAAGAGATCAGATGTTAAAATCTGTTCCCCCCCCAGACGCTCAAACAGAGCTGTGTGTTTCTGTAAAGGGTTAAACACGTACTTCTGTCTCAGTGTAAATCAGCCAAACTCACACAGCCTTGAGTCAGACCAGAATTCTGTTTAGTTATGGATTAATTAATGAAATATACAAAACAAAGGAGCGTTAACAACACATGTCACCAGCAGTAGAGGTTTTTATCAGACAAAGTAAAAACATTGACCCCGCCTTGTTTGCAAATTTCGTGTCTCGTGTCTCTTCAGACCAGGTAAGCCCCAAAATATCCATGACAACCACTCACCATGACGACCCCCTCACCATGACGACCTCTGTCCCCCAGCTGTCCTCCTGAGACCCTGCTCTCTTCCATCGCTCTCCTCATTACCTCAGTGTCCTGCTGCCTGAAGATTCCCTAACCAGGCTCAGGGCCCAGCGCTCCGTTCTTCTCCACAAATCAGAGGACCATTGTGTGCTACAGGAATGTGTGCGCACTTCAGTGTGTATTCCAGCAGAAGTACAACCCAAACATACACACACACACACACACACACACACACACACACACACACACACACACACACACACACACACACAAACAGCTTCTTAAAGCATCTCTTTGTCTCTGGGGGTTGCGTAATGATTCCCTGACAGCCTGTCAGACATCATATGAAAGTGATTCCACACAGCCAAAGCTCCCCTCTCACTTTCTGCGCCATTATCCGTTTCCCTGGACGACTGAGCTCTCTTATCTCATCTCATCTCATCGAATGGCCCACCTCGTCCTATCCAGGGCCAGCAAAAACAAAGAGAAGTACGGACAAATGTAACATGTCAAAGTGCAGAAAACAATGTCAGGACCACTTCTTGGAGCAGAAGTCCAGCTATGCGACACCTTTCAGCTCCTTCTTCTTAAAAGCAGCGTGGACCCTTTGACCTGCAGGTGTGGCCGGATCAGAACAGCTGTACATACTAGTGTAGAACCTTTTAATTTGACTGAACCATTATCTCGAGAAATATACTTTCTCACTACACTTACACCAACAATTGTACATTCAAGTGTCCAATGTGTCAGTTAGAGTTTAGCCTCTGCTTCTCGCAGAAAACAGTGCTCATACATTGTGATGCCTCGGTGTGTAAATCAGTGAATGAGTGTGTATATCCGATGCACATGAACGTGTAGCAGAGCATTGTGTGACTTACCCCCCCGGTGGCCCCTGAGGGCTGATGCTCTGACAGCGCCTTTATCTACAGTATGTTCACTATACCTCAAAACTATACCTCTCTTTCTTTCTCCTGTCTTCCTCTACTGTTTCCCACTTCCTTCTTTCTTTCTTCTTTTCTAACTCTCGTACTTTCATTCCCCTGCATCTCCTACTAGTTTTTTCACTTTCTCCCTCTTTCTTTTTTCTCCATCTTCTGTCTCTCTTCCCTCTCCTCCAGCAGCTCGGCTGGCACAGAGAGCAGGCAGACACATGGGAGGGCTGTTTTGTAATCCAGCAGGTCATACCACCCTGGCACAGGGGAGGGGAGGAGGGAGGGAGGGAAGACTGAGCAGGCCTATATTGCTACCTTCCAACGTATACCTTTGCTGCATCCCTCCGTCTGCCAGCTGATGGTCTCTTCCTTTTTTTACCACCGACGATGGGAGGTCTTGCCTCGCTACATCCTCTCTTGTGCGTTGAGGTTTCAGGGATGAGCAGGGAAAAGGGAGGAAGGAAGGAAACAAGGAAGGGAGGAAGGAAGAGAGAAAGAGATTGGGAGACGAAGGAAGAAGAGTGGTAATAAAAGGAGAGAGCAGAGGAAAGGGGAGGGATGGGAATGAAAAGAAAGACGAATAGAGGATGCATACGGGGGAGGGATGCCTCGAAGGGTTGTAGACTGAATCAATGAAGACCCATAGCTCAAGAAATGTTTTTAAGTGTAGGAAATAAATGTATGATAAAAATGAACAAAGAGCGTGGTCATGGATTCGGGATGCTGTATACGTTTGGTTATAAGCAGCCGCACAGCTGGCGCCGCTGACTGTGTGAGAGAGAGAGACAGACGAGCAGAGAGAAAGCTGTGAGAGACCGAGGTTAGATCTGGGGCTGAATGAGCGTCCCTCCATCCTCACTTTACTCCCAGTCAGCTGAGGAAGATGCTATTCTGCAAAAGGCAGCCCAACCCCGTCGCCACAAACAGCGTTATATATTTATATACAGTATATATATCTGTTATATTTATATCTGCAGTGCCTGGACTGCCTAACAGATGCTTTCTGTAATGTTCAGTTGGCAAGGCAACTATTTATGCTTATGCACCTACACTCAAATAATCAACCAGACCTTCATTTGATTTGCAAACTACAAACCTGTTATTCTAAAGGAATTTATTTAGTTTATATTCTTTGAATTATTCATTCTTAAACCAATGAGAATATGGTACCTCCAAACAATGATTTTGATAGTGTAAGCTGCTGTTAGTGCACAGGAGTGGTTAGGGTCATAGTCCACATAACTGTAATACATGTAAGCTCCTTCTGATCAGCTGCAACTACTGTGTGTGTGTGTGTGTGTGTGTGTGTGTGTGTGTGTTTGTTTCAACCCATTACATATTTAACTTTAGAATTTATTTGTCTATGTTTTTTACTTTATTACCTTCAATAATTGTACAAATAAGAATTATATTGTGTAACATACTTGGAAAATAAATGTGTCAGATGCATATCTGTTTTCTTTGAATGACTAATCCCACATTATATTTGAGGTATATAACAAAACATCCTTGGTAGCATTAAGCAGTAAAATCATCTATTACAGTTTGAGAAACCAAAAGAAAAGCATGGTGGGGCTGGGAACACGGGAGCAAACCGTGTTTGATGTAAAGAGCCTTTTTTTGTGGAAGATGAAAGAGCGTCCACGGCTGTGCATCCATTCACGTCTTACAAAGAAGAAGAAGAAGAAGGCCTTATGAAGACCGGAGCAGATGACTTCTCTAATGCACACCCTCCTCACAGCAATGTGCCAATATGGTTGATGCAAATTCACAGCTATTGTTAAAGTAGCTTAGCTCTGCCTTTGGGATGAGATTTGATTAGATTTTATGTGACAATGGACTGTATGTTTAACAGCATTTAGCCCTCACAAACATAAAAACATATCTTTTCTGATGATAAAAAGTCCACATATAGCATGCATGTAATATCTGTACTCGGAGTAACCAAAGTCTCTGTTAGTTAAAGGCAGGGTATGTAACATTTTTGCCATGCAAGCTGAAAAAGCAGGCGACTAAAAAGGCAGATACAGAGAGCTTAGTACAGTGCACATGCATGAAGCCCATTCCTGCAACAGCTCCTTGCCCCATACAGTGAGGCTAATGGACGCCGCGGCTCATATCGACAGGCTGCGTGATTGACAGCTGTACAAAGAAGCCCTGCAGTTAATGCTGACCTTGTTGTAGCCATATTCCATGCAGCCCCTTTACATGCTGCCATGTGGAGTAACGTGGAGCTCAGAAACCAATTGTTACGGCTACGCTTGGGTAGCAAATTGTATCTTCAACCTATTTTAGCTTCAAAAGCAGGATGCTAAGCTAAGTAGCTCTCCTCACTGTTGGACGCCATTCACGGATGTGAAGCGCTTTCTAAAGCCTTTAATTCATGGATATCACAGAGCTGTGTTGCTCTGTTGTACCACAGCTCAGGCACAGAGCATGCGGATGCAGGACGCGCCGTGCATTTCAATATGTGTAGGCTAGATGTTGTGTCTGCTGGGAGTGTGTTGGCTGCCTCTAGTCTCGGTCTGAGAGCAGTGAGATGAGGCACCCCCTGATCCATCTCCCTCTGTTTCAGTGTGTGTGTGTGTGTGTGTGTGTGTGTGTGTGTGTGTGTGTGTGTGTGTGTGTGTCTAGTCTATATCCGCTACAAGTACTTTTCAGCCAGATGTCTGTCCCCGTCCTCTGTCTCTGTGTCGGCGTTCTAACCTCTGGTGGATTGCTGAGGACTATGGTTACCTGGTCCTCGGATCTCTGCAGGGTAAATCCAGACAGCTAGCTAGACTATCTGTCCAATCTGAGGACTATGTTTACCTGGTCCTCAGATCTCTGCAGGGTAAATCCAGACAGCTAGCTAGACTATCTGTCCAATCTGAGGACTATGGTTACCTGGTCCTCGGATCTCTGCAGGGTAAATCCAGACAGCTAGCTAGACTATCTGTCCAATCTGAGGACTATGTTTACCTGGTCCTCAGATCTCTGCAGGGTAAATCCAGACAGCTAGCTAGACTATCTGTCCAATCTGAGGACTATAGTTACCTGGTCCTCAGATCTCTGCAGGGTAAATCCAGACAGCTAGCTAGACTATCTGTCCAATCTGAGGACTATGGTTACCTGGTCCTCAGTACTTTGCAGGGTAAATTCAGACACCTACCTGGTCCTCAGATCTCTGCAGGGTAAATCCAGACAGCTAGCTAGACTTTCTGTCCAATCTGAGGACTATGGTTACCTGGTCCTCAGATCTCTGCAGGGTAAATCCAGACATCTAGCTAGACTATCTGTCCAATCTGAGGACTATGGTTACCTGGTCCTCAGATCTCTGCAGGGTAAATCCAGACAGCTAGCTAGACTATCTGTTCAATCTGAGGATTATGGTTACCTGGTCCTCAGATCTCTGCAGGGTAAATCCAGACAGCTAGCTAGACTATCTGTCCAATCTGAGGATTATGGTTACCTGGTCCTCAGATCTCTGCAGGGTAAATCCAGACACCTAGCTAGACTATCTGTCCAATCTGAGGACTATGGTTACCTGGTCCTCAGATCTCTGCAGGGTAAATTCAGACAGCTAGCTAGACTATCTGTCCAATCTGAGGACTATGGTTACCTGGTCCTCAGATCTCTGCAGGGTAAATCCAGACAGCTAGCTAGACTATCTGTCCAATCTGAGGACTATGGTTACCTGGTCCTCAGATCTCTGCAGGGTAAATCCAGACAGCTAGCTAGACTATCTGTCCAATCTGAGGACTATGGTTACCTGGTCCTCAGATCTCTGCAGGGTAAATCCAGACAGCTAGCTCGACTATCTGTCCAATCTGAGGACTATGGTTACCTGGTCCTCAGGTCTCTGCAGGGTAAATCCAGACAGCTAGCTAGACTATCTGTCCAATCAGAGTTTTCTGTTGACGACTAAAACTACTTCTGAACGTACACATGTTCCACCAAAATAAGTTCCTTCCTGAGACTATTTAGCAGAGGAACCGTGGCTCCGTCCAGAGCTTAGCCACGTCCACGATGATTGTGATTGGTTTAAAGAAATAGAGGAAGGTCTGGGAATGCGAGACTAGGATACAGTACATATTGGCTCACAGACATTCAAATTTAATTTGTTTCTTTCTAAAGGGGAACCAAGTTTGCAAGTCTGAAGCCTGGAGCGTAAGTCATTTTGTTCTTGATGTGCAGCGTTAGCTTGTGCATGTAGCAAAATTTCATCTTAGTATTATTATCCTGGAGATTTACATTGATGAGGCCATTAGGAGGCTGTGTTACTTACATAAGATGCCCGCTATATTAACATACCCAACAATGCTAATGGGACAGAGAAAAGACCAGCGAGATGCAGAAATATAAGGCTGTAAGGATGAAGCCTTTCTCATGTTCACCAAATGTGGCTTTTAAGCGCTGTTGAATTGGTTACTTGGGCTTGATTGTGTTTACTGCTGAGCAGACTAAAAGGCTTTCTTTTATTGAAATGAACCATTTCTTGCATTTAGGATGGTCAACAGTTTCACTGGAGCAAAAACAAAATGTCTGCCTTAAAAATATGCTAAAAAACATATGTTGAGCTGACTGATATTTTACTATTATGTTTTTGTCCTTCTTGTTATGGTATTTGAAACAGCCATTATGCTAATGTGACCATTCCTTAAAACACTTGTCTTTGTTACGCCCCTGAAAAAGGAGAGAAATAATCACGAGAGTGATACGGTTATGTTTCCTCACTGAGAACTTTAGTGTAATGAGGAAAAGACGGTGACTTCCCCGGGAACTTGTATATAGATTAAGAGCATTTAGTAGATCACAGATTAATACTTTTACCTTTAAATTAGGCACCACAAAATAAAGTAATCAATATGACGTTTACACATTCCTCTTACAATTTTTACCCTATGTACGCTTGATGGATTTTAACTTTTTAACACAATTATATGAATTTTATCAATCTCTATGAACTAGTACTGAATGCATGATGTGTTTACCCTTAGATATTTTAAGATCCTCACATACTATGAACTTACCTACTAATACCTTTTAGTGTGTGACAGGCTATGAGTTTTTCCTTTAAACCTGTCACATCTTCACTAAACACACAGTGTTCTCATGCCATGTTTCTGTAGTTTCACCCAACCTCCTGTGTTGTGTTCGTACACAGACACATGAGAGATGATGCTTTGGGACAATGAAAAAATATGATACATGCACAACTTTTTACATGAAATCAGCCCCTTTGTCATATCTTATTAAAGACGTCATTCTTTCAGTTGATATTGTGCTTACTGTACATGCTACATATTCCTAAATTAATTTGTTTTTTCACCAAACACAGCAGACCTGGGGCCATGTCATATTATAACATAGGAAAACTGCACACAGTGCACAGAGGTGTCCTGACCACACCTGGTCAGTGGGCTACAACAAGATCCTGTAAAGTGTGTTAATACTCCCATCACAGTTAATCTGCTCGTATGGATAATAGGCTGGGAGGAGAAACTGGCCAAGAATAAAACCTTGTCTCTGCGATTCACCGAGCCTCCAGAGTCCAGTATGAAGCAGCAGAAGGCTCCACAGAGCAGCTGAGTCATACAGGGACAGCTACAGCAGGGAGGGTCAGAAAGCCCAGGCCGCCGGCAGACCCATTAGAGATGAAGTGTATGTCTGATGGTCTGGTGTCAGACCACAGGCAGTAGGCAGACACACGTAGAACAAGTAACTGCCACCTTTGGATTGCTCTTGTTTTAATGTTTGATTTTTGTTATTATTACAGTTGCCAATTGGGACAGTATTATTAACAGTATTATTATTGATATTAATATGAAAAACTTGTAGACATACTGTACATCCAAAACCTCCCCAACACTGACAGCCTCCTATCCATCAACCACTCTATTTATTATTTTAAATTTTTTAATTCTTTGGCCGGGATATTATACAAAATATTTCATGTTTGTATTCTTTTTTATGTAGCCACCCATTCACACACTCACTTTGTTATATCTTTATTAGTTTGTCTTAGATATTTAATTATTTCACTGTCTCTCTAACTCCTATGCCCCCACCACATTAAGGTACGAGAGCTGGGAGGGCTGCCTGCTGCCTGCTACCTGCTGCCTGCTGCCTGCTGCCTGCTGCCTGCTGCCTGCTGCTTGCTGCCTGCTGCCTGCTGCCTGCTGCTTGCTGCTTGCTGCTCAGATCTCTGAAGAGAATCACCAGAGGGGTCCTTAAAGGTATGAGCCCTGGATCTGCGTGTTACAACATGTAGCTGTGGCTTAAAGAGTTAATACTGGAAATACATCAAAGTACTTAGTGTTTCTTCAGCCTGTGTGCCAGGGCGCACACATTAGGACACACAAAGGGGCCAGTCCATATCAATATCTATCAATACATAAGTAATATGCATAGACACACATGATCAGAAAGTATATATGTAGTGGTAAAAAGCAGCCACATCCGCACATCTGCAGGATGCCTGCCTTTATTCTTAACATTACATTCAGGTTACATGGCCTTTAAATACGTTTTATGATTGTTCACAACACCATAGCTTAATAAATGATAATTACAGTGGAAGCACTGTGATAGTATGACCAGGCCAGTGTCATGAATATGGCAGTTAAACATAGAGAATTTCATCAGCTGGACGCTGGGCTGAACCCTAACAAGGACTCCTTACTTCCCCTCATTGTTACCAGTGTTTCTAGCTTTCCGTCAATGTTGCACTAGCCGTCATTGAGAAAAAACAAAATGGTTTGTGTGCACTAGTGTTCTGCAAACACCCCTCCATGAAGCCTGCAGGTGGAACATTCCAGTGTCTCTGAGTCTCCATCGTTGATAATATGACAGCAAGCAGACACCAGCTGTCCACTTGTCATCTTCTTTACCTCCTTTCCTACCGCTGAGTCAGCCTGCCTCTTTTCATCTCTCTCTCTCTCTCTCTCTCTCTCTCTCTCTCTCTCTCTCTCTCCAGTCTCTGTGAGTGCATATGTTATCAGCAGTCATGGTGATTCAGATGGTATACCAGCATTGTCAGTATCATCTTATCATCATCACCAGCCTCCGTGAGTTAGGTCACTGTGCCATCCAATCCAGATGGGCTGAGATACTTACTGTGAGCTGGTTATCCTCGGAGCTGTAGTCCAGTTGTGTTTCGTGTCAACATCTGCCTATCCACAGAGGAATGTCTGCTCAGGCAGAGATCACAGAAAATACTAAAATATAAGACATACTGCAGCTTATTGCTGCAGCGTTCTTCAAACTATACTTCTCATCAAATTGCACACATTTACAATAGGCCTTGCTCACAGAAGACAAATTGCCACAGCAGGATAAGCACTGTAATTGATGAAATGAATGATGGCTGAATTCCATTTAGCTGCGTCAGCTTCAGGGCCCTGGTATTTTGTAGCTTCCTTTTGAAGAGAGCGATATGTCTTGCTGTGGACGGCGGAAGCAGCTAAACACATTTTATTTTATCTAAATCAGTTTAGGTGGACTCTATACATTCAGAATATTTTCAGTGCTGCCCCTTGCTGTCAGTCAGCCCTTTCCAGATATGATAAGATAAGATAAGCCTTTGCTGTCTCCCATAGGAGAAATTTGTCTTGGGCATTCGGGAGAACAAAAATATGGCCCATAAACAAACACAATAAACAGTAAACATGCATAAAACATAAGCATACATTATCTCATCCAAATGCGTTCAATAAACATTCAATAAACCTCACACAACACCCCCCCTTCCTTCCCCCACACTCACAGAAGAAAGAAACTGCACATCCTCCCCCTCAATCCATTGTGATTCTACCCAGATTGCACATTGCCCATTAAATCATGCTGTGATAAAATAACTTAAATGTTAAAAATACTCAGTACATTCCACCCCCCCTCCCCAATACACATGCATCTTATCTTTTATTAATCAGTAATTTGCGGCGCAAACAAGAACTAATCCTGTTCAGCTTGCAGTTTGTTAACCTCACTTGTTAATTCCACCTGCCACAGTTTTTCTATTGCAATAATGCTTGTGTGCATGATCCATACATATTAAAATCATAAATGTTTTTTTAGCTGTCCAGATGCAGTGTTGAATTGAAAAGTCATTGTAAATTAGGAATCATGTGCCTTGGTGACATTGTATTTCCAGCTGTTTATTTCCTCTCTAAGTCCAGCATTAAACAGGGGCTGCAGTCATTGTCCTTCAGAGACTGGAGGGGCTTTGCATTGTTATTGTGCCTGTTGGGCTGTTTCATGCCTGAAGGTGCATCAAGAAACACAATGGAAACAGTCACTCAAGTCTGGCAGCACATAGTGCTGCAAATGAGCCCAGTGTGGAGCCCAGTGGGTTAGGGTTAGTGCATCTGTAGTGTTCATGATCTCAACTGTCAGCTCCAGTTCCACCCTTCAGCTTAGCATTTTAATGGAGGGCTTGTCTGTGCTGAATTACAGAAGGATAACAAAACCATGCATGATGAATGCATGCAGATAAAACTTCAATTTGCTTTTGACATTAACATCACGGTACATATAAGTGGTCAAACGTCCAAAAGTACAGTCATCTCTTAAAGTAAATGACTCGTTAGTTACTTGGAAATGGCTCATTCAGAGTGCACAGGACAATGTTGAGTTCATCTGCAGAGTCACTGCACAGATTAAATCTCTCTTGTTCTGTAATATAATATACCAAATGAAAGAAAAGCACATGCACATTTCATGAAGGTATTTCCCTCGGCGTTGGGTTTCATCTGTTTGGATCTGCGAGGCTTCAGGAGGATGGTGCAAGTCTGACAAACACACACACACACACACACACACACACACACACACACACACACACACACACACACACACACACACACACACACACACACACACACACACACACACAAAAACAACATTCTTAATAACTTTAATGTAATGTTGTGCTGCCAAAATGACAAAGCATATTTGCTCAGTTTCTCTTAATAATGTGAAAAGTTTCTAATTTATTGAGATCCTTTTCACGATATAAAAAGATCCAGTCAATGACTAAAGACTTATTTAGAAACAGAATAAATACTGAGGTCGATACCACTGTCATTTCTGTCAAATATATATTTAACAGACAGTGTTGGGAAGGATACCTTCAAAACGTATTCTGTTACAGAATAAGTCTACAATGTACCCTCTTTAGCCATTGACTGGATTTGTTTTCACAAATTCATCATTTCATATATATATATATATATATATATATATATATATATATATATATATGTATATATATATGTATATATATATATATATATGTATAAAAAAATCCCCTTCTCACCCCTTGTGTGGTGGTATGTGTCATCCTCAACCTCGGGTCCTCTACCAGAGGCCTGGGAGTTTGAGGGTTCTGCGCAGTATCTTAGCTGTTCCTAGGACTGCACTCTTCTGGACAGAGACCTCTGATGTTTTAC
>JABXJD010000314.1:290000-337500 GCA_013375575.1 Percina caprodes | reverse complement strand
AGCACATGTGATTTCACAATATTGAAAATGTAGGCTACGACGTGGAGAGCGATGTTCCTGGACCTTAAACAACACAATGAAAACACCATTGCCGGCTTCATAGCCAGCTTCTATAAAATGCCTCACTGCTTGGAAGTCCTGTCTAAATATGTGCGGCCTCACTCGCTCTTGTTTTTTTTCTCTCACAAATCATATTCACAGTTTGCATTCAGTAAAGATGAATAGAATATTTGGCTCTTGGTCAGAGCAGTGGGGCTGAGCAAGCTGCAGCAGTGCTTTTATGCTCTGATTTGTCGCCATTTCACAGCAGCCGTGGCGGCTATTTGGCGGAAATTATGGGGCTATTGATTGCAGAAAGAGAACAGGACCAGAGGCAGGCTGGGAGAGCAGAGCACTCCCACTTTATTAGCTTACAATGTCTTAGCTATACTGCCTCGTCCTCCGCTGTCTCTTCTCCCCCCACCTCTCATTTTGTCCTGACCTTACACGAATGAAAAATTACTGCCGTATTTACAGAAATGTTGATTAATGTGTGCGTTGTCCTAATCAAATATCTAAACCTACTAAGTTTTACAGTAGCATTATTTCTGCCTTCATTTGCTAAAGCGTTGTTTTTTCTGTCTCCCCTTGAAAAGCCATTATGAATCATTTAAGCCTGGGGACATAAGCTGTGTCTGTCTCATTTCTCCCTCTGTTGCTCTCACCTCTCCATTCTTTTCTTTCCCTCTCCTCTTACTTGAAACTGTGAAGCAGTAATTTGTGCATCATTTGTAAAAAAAAGCAAAAAAAAGCATTTTTTCAAATCTTTCTTTTTTTTGTCAAGGGGCACTCTTTTCTGTCAGGGTTTTAGGTAAGCTACCTTGCAAAGACACACACTGATGAAGACCCTCACACTAAGTCACAGTGGACTTTATGTTTTAGAAAATGCTCCAACCCAATGTGTGTGCTGTTTTCTGTGTGGACTGCTTAGGGCAGCAGGGAGCAGTCAGACAGACATCGTCATTCAGTGTCAGATGCTGAAACTCAATTGTCTGTAGCCTCCCACATATTGCGTAACATGCAGCGAGAGAGCTGGAGCAGCAGCAGTAATTAGCCCATTAACCCTGTGTTTTAATGTGGACAGGGACCCAGCTCGCTGCAGAGCCCTCGACTTCAACCTGAAAACACACACCATGGCAGACCGGACCCCTTTGCATCATGTGAATCTGAGGAATCGATTAGTTTGTTTATAAAAATGTGGATGACAATAAATGTGATAATTGATGAATCAGTAACAGGCAGTGTTGGGAAAATTCCTTCCAAAATGTAATACATTATAGATACTGGTTACTTTTTTAAATTTTTAATTTTATTTATAGTATCAATTCATAACAAGTGTTATCTCAAGACACTTTACAGATAGAGTAGGTCTAGACCACACTCCATAATTTACAAGGACCCAACAGTTCTAGTAGTTTCCTCCAGAGCAAGCAACAGTGCGACAGTGGCGAGGAAAAACTTCCTTTTAGGCAGAAACCTGGGACAGACCCAGGCTCTTGGTGGTTTCTTTCACCAAAATAACAGTGGAAGTTTGACTTGTGAATATCACCACCAGATCAATAAAAGTCTCCTCTTCATCCACTTTGATACATCATGGATTGTTCATAACATTTTGTATTGTTAATATGAATATGCAAAGTAACTAAAGCTATGAAAATAAATAAGTAAAATGTACAATAGGCAAGTAGGAGAAAATGAAAATACTCTGTACTCAACTATTAAAAGTACCTTCCAGTTGTACAGCATTGTTGTAACACGGTTGTTTAAAGCACTTGAATAAGAAATTCACGTTGTCTAGTTTAAAACAGTCTGAAGGAAATGGTCAATTATAGTGGGATTAAAATTCACTATCAACATTATTTACAGTACTTGATTTACAGCTGATATGTGAAAAGGTACACAACTTTATTTGTTTAACAGTAATTTAGTTTTACTTCGAACTGTCACAGGAAGTGCTTTTATTTTGAAGCAGCCTACACAGAAGTTGTCTGTTGTGTACTTGCTAGCTTACTGAGATCAATGTGAGACACTAGATGTAAAACATGTCCATCTCACTTCGTAGTGTTTAAAACTGCAACACGTTGAAGAGTACATGGGGAATTCTTAAAAAAACTAAAACACCACTAAATGTAACTCGTGTGTAATGTGTTATATTACTGGGTTACAGCAAAAAGGAATACACTGCTGTACTACTGTGTTACTCCCAACACTGGTAACAGGTTAACATTTTCTTTTTCAATTTCACGCATTCTTCTTTCTTCTTCAAACTTCCTCCCAATCTGTGTCTGGATCAACGGAAGTACACTTCAAGCATAGAGCCAGCATGGCGCCAGATGTTTGTCTCTCTCTCTGTCTCTCTCTCTCTCTCTCTCTCCATTCTCAATATCCATTCACTGCCAAAACAACAACTTTCAAGGTAAAGAGCTGCACGCTGAAAATGTCATGTTTTGAAGAATATTTGGATGTTTCAACAAGGCAGACCTGATTGGTTCTTTCAGGGAATGATTGTAAAGATTAATAAAGTTACTTTTAAGTAACTTAAAATATCCTTTTAACGTTTACACATCGACCAGGAGTATTTCTTTGGGATAATCTTCATCCTAACAGGTATGGCTCCAGCCTTCTCTCAACAAAAATGCTCCTCCCCCAGTTTTATTAATCCGTTCCTCATTTGCTAGTATAAAACAAACTACAACTAAATACCTCTATGCAATTCCTAGACTATGGTCCGTTCAGCGTCTCGCATGCAGAGAGGTATTGTTAGATGTAATCTTGTCCCAATAAAACTGGGCCCATCAATGGTTCATTGTTGATCTAGTGCTGCTTCCGGGCCTACCCTGCTTTCTCCATCTGATATGCACTCACTTAAAAATGGCATTGGAATAATTCATTTGAACGCTAGAAGCCTGATCCAAAAGTTGGACTTTATTAAAATGATGATCACAAAATCTAATGCTGACGTACTGGTGGTATCTGAATCATGGCTGTGTGATTCTGTGTCTGATTCAGATGTCCATTTGTTTGGGGACAATATTTTTAGAGCTGGGATCGTGATTTATGTAAAATGCTGCTTAAATGTTTCTGTGTACATATCAACTTCTGTCCCAAAGCAATGAGAATGTCTAGTTTTAAATGTGGTACTTGGAACGCTCATTTAACTCTAGTAGGGGTATATCTCACCCCCTCGGCTCTTCCTTGTACTCTAAGCAAACTCTTTTATATTTTGTCTAATTTTTTTCGAACTCTGGGAGATTTGAACCTGGATTGGAGGCATTTGTACTGAGCTAAATCTAACTCAGCTGATTACAAAGCCAACCCGTTTCAGCCCTTGCTTTTTTCTCTTAGATTTTTGTCTGATAAACTTGCTCTGCTTAAGAACCACAGAGTTAAAAATCGCACTAATCCTGGCGAGGAAAACAGGTGCCCCAGCTGTTTTACAGGCAACTGAGAAACAAGTGTACTGCAGCTGTCAAAAGAGCCAAATCAAACTGCTTTCTAAGTGCTATGACAGAATCTGCCAGAGATCCTGCAAAACTTTGGAAAACCGTTAACTCACTTAAACGGGGAAATTATGCTGTCTCTCTTCCAAAGAAAATTATCCCAGACTCCCATTCTCTAAGTGACAAAAATGATATCTGTGATGCTTTTATTTGAAAGGGAAAATGTCCACTATGGTTCTGGCCAGTCAGTTGCTTTTCAACTGTTACTCAGGAAAATGGAAATCCTGTTTTTAGTTTTCAGAAACTCTCTGAAGCAGAGGTTCTAGTTGCCCTGTGCGCTACTGCCACCAAGAAATCCATAGGCCCTGACAATCTAGACCCATTTTTATTCCAGAGTGCTGCACCTCTCATTGCTAGTCCAGTAACACACATCTTCAATTTGACCTTAAGTAGGGGAAATATCCCTAAGGTGTGGAAATCAGCTTTTGTTCTGCCATTGCTTAAGGGAGGTGACTGTAGTAATTTAGATAACTACCATCTCTCGACCCATCTCTAGGCTTCCCTGTTTGGCAAAGATCTGAGAATCTTTTCGTTAGCAAACAGTTACAAACAACACATCCAAACACAGTACCACATCCGCTACTATGCTTGTTGTGAATGATATTGCAATTTCCCTGGATGACAGGAAGCACCGTGCTGTCCTTTGACACTGTAGACCATGCAATCCTTTTTAACAAACTGTCTGCTATAGGATTGGGTTCTGACGCCTGTTCTAATCTTCAAGGTAGAACTCAGGCCGTCATGGTTAATGAGGTCAAGTCCGAACCCTTACGGTTGCTTAAAGGGGTACCACAGGGTTCAAGACTTGGCCCTTTATTGTTCTCACTTTATATTAACACTATTGGTGATGATATCAGACATTGTAAATTCCATTTATACACAGATGACACAGTGATGTATTCGATTGCGCCAACAGCTGACACTGGCATATATGCAGTTGGGGTCTGATTTTAAAATACTACAGGGAACACATTTACAGCATAAACATTTTAAATGTTAAGAAAACAAATGTTATCTAGGTGTAAACTTTCAGTTAGAAACACTCTTACAATTACTAGTTTAAATGGTACTCAAATCGTGCAATTTCTGCATATAAATACTTAGGTGTATGGTTAGATGATTTAAAAAACATGGTACTGAATTAGGAAAAAAGTTCAAATTCAAATTAGGTTCCTTTACAGAAACAGGGCTTGTCTGTCATCTGGAAATAGAACGCAAATAGTTTTATATCAGTTTTAGATTACTATGATATTATTTATATGCATGCTTCAGCTACCACATTAAGATCACTGGATGCTATTTACCATTGTGCACTTAGGTTTATCACGGGGGGGGTATTTCAACACTCATCACTGTACTCTATACCAACATGTGGTTTGGGCCCCTCTATCTGTGAGTGCTCTCTTGTTGTTGTACAGAGTACTTCTTTTAAAACAATCTCCATATGTATCATCTTTAATTTCTATGAGACACCATAATTGTAACACCAGATCCACTCTGGTGCCCCCTGCCCATTTCAAAAATATTATGGAGGATGATTATGATGTTGTCTGTGATTGTTTTGTTGAATTCAATGTTTGTTTTGTTTTTAGATTGTTTTTAATGTTTGTGACCTCCCTTGTTTCCGTATGTTTGAAAAGTGTACTTGTTGAGATGTTTGCACAGGGCACAGCCGTAAAAGAGATCAAGGTCTCCGTCTGTTTTCCCTGGTAAAATAAAAAAAATAATATGTAATGTATCTATGTAAGGTATGTTACTCAAGATGATTGTGATTGGTTTAAATAAATGCAAACAACTGTCCCAGAATGGATCTGAGGTGTAGCCAGACCTTACTCCACATTGCTGTGGATGTGAGACTAGCAACAAGCCAGAATGAACAACACCAGGACCATGACACTGAAGCAAAGAAATGGAATTCAACCATCATTCTTGTGATTATTAATGTCTGTCAACTGTGTCACCGTCTATAAGAACTTGTGATGCAATTTGTAACTGGAATTTTCTAAGTGAGCATCTAACATTACAACTTCTTAGATGAAAAAATAGTTTCTTTAATGTCAGACATCTCTGATTGCTCTGACAAAATGCACAGAACATCCATCCATATTCATAGCTCATAACTTTAGTGTTAGGTTTAACTTTAGTGCTAAGTATAACCGCTTTTCTTACATTTCCATTTTCTGCTAAATTAACATGTTAGGGTTTTGGACTATATATATATATATATATATATATATATATATATATATATATATATACACTCACACAGGTAAAAGCCAGTAAATTAGAATATTTTGAAAAACTTGATTTATTTCAGTAATTGCATTCAAAAGGTGTAACTTGTACATTATATTTATTCATTGCACACAGACTGATGCATTCAAATGTTTATTTCATTTAATTTTGATGATTTGAAGTGGCAACAAATGAAAATCCAAAATTCCGTGTGTCACAAAATTAGAATATTACTTAAGGCTAATACAAAAAAGGGAGTTTTTAGAAATGTTGGCCAACTGAAAAGTATGAAAATGAAAAATATGAGCATGTACAATACTCAATACTTGGTTGGAGCTCCTTTTGCCTCAATTACTGCATTAATGCGGCGTGGCATGGAGTCGATGAGTTTCTGGCACTGCTCAGGTGTTATGAGAGCCCAGGTTGCTCTGATAGTGGCCTTCAACTCTTCTGCGTTTTGGGTCTGGCATTCTGCATCTTCCTTTTCACAATACCCCACAGATTTTCTATGGGGCTAAGGTCAGGGAGTTGGCTGGCCAATTTAGAACAGAAATACCATGGTCCGTAAACCAGGCACGGGTAGATTTTGCGCTGTGTGCAGGCGCCAAGTCCTGTTGGAACCTGAAATCTCCATCTCCATAGAGCAGGTCAGCAGCAGGAAGCATGAAGTGCTCTAAAACTTGCTGGTAGACGGCTGCGTTGACCCTGGATCTCAGGAAACAGAGTGGACCGACACCAGCAGATGACATGGCACCCCAAACCATCACTGATGGTGGAAACTTTACACTAGACTTCAGGCAACGTGGATCCTGTGCCTCTCCTGTCTTCCTCCAGACTCTGGGACCTCGATTTCCAAAGGAAATGCAAAATTTGCTTTCGTCAGAAAACATGACTTTGGACCACTCAGCAGCAGTCCAGCTCTTTTTTCCTTAGCCCAGGTGAGACGCTTTTCGCTGTTTCTTGGTCAACAGTGGCTTGACACGAGGTATGCGGCAGTTGAAACCCATGTCTTTCAAGCGTCTCTTGGTGGTGGATCTTGAAGCACTGACTCCAGCAGCTGTCCACACCCTTTTTCACAATCTTGACTAGGCGCGGTGATCCCTATCGCTTGTACACTTTTTCTGACCACAGTTTTTCCTTCCCTTTGCCTCTCTATTAATGTGTTTGGACACAGAGCTCTGAGAACAGCCAGCCTCTTCAGCAATAACCTTTTGTGTCTTTCCCTCCTTGTGCAATGTGTCGATGGTCGCCTTTTGGACAGCTGTCAAATCTGAAGTCTTCCCCATGTTTGTGTAGGCTTCAGAACTGGACTGAGAGACCATTTAAAGCCCTTTGCAGGTGTTTTGAGTTAATCAGCTGATTACTTTGTGGCACCAGGTGTCTTCAAAATGTAACCCTTACACAATATTCTAATTTTGTGACACACGGAATTTTGGATTTTCATTTGTTGCCACTTCAAATCATCAAAATTAAATGAAATAAATATTTGAATGCATCAGTCTGTGTGCAATGAATAAATATAATGTACAAGTTACACCTTTTGAATGCAATTACTGAAATAAATCAAGTTTTTCAAAATATTCTAATTTACTGGCTTTTACCTGTATATAGACAATTGTAACGAAAAGAATCACTAGTAGAATCACTAGAATCACTGTGAGGCTCTCAGTGATTGTCCTGAAACATGAGATATGACATCTGATGGACTAATCTAACCAAATAAAGCCTCTTAGTTGAAAAATAAAATCAACTTTAAATTGCATATTGATCGACAGTGATCAAGGTGCACCAAATGTAGCAGAAAGATGATTGTAAACCTATTTCACTTAAAGTATTATAGCCCCCCCACCCTTCTAAAGTTACACACACACACACACACACACACACACACACACACACACACACACACACACACACACACACACACAATCACACACACAATCACATTTCCCCCTCTAGTAATGTATCCATTTCCTCCCCCCTTTGCTCGCTTCTTAGTTGGGGTGTGTCCATCCATCTCAGCGTCTGGCCGGAGTAGCGGGGGCTTCCCATTGCGCTGAGCGGCGGAGCTGTCCAGCCAGCACTCTCCCACATTACCCCCCCACCCCCCGCTTCTTCTTCCTGAAAAAGCACTTTTAAAGCACCTTAATTGCATTGGGGAGATAACCCTGTGGGTGCGAGACAGGAAGCCTTGGCCGTATAGAGCTTTAAGGGGCTGGATGGGTGGAGTGTGTGTGTGTGTGTGTGTGTGTGTGTGTGTGTGTGTGTGTTAGGATAGAGAAGGTGGAGGGCTGAGGCTCTTTGCATCAAATCAATGGCCAATCCAGAGACTAATGCAGCTCTGGGCAACTCCTCAGGAAGCATTAAGACTATTAGTGCAGGCCTGGCAGGAACACAGACACAGACACACACACACACACACACACACACACACACACACACACACACACACACACACACACACACACAGATGCATTCACATGACTTGACGAGGCAGAGGAGCTGAAGCAATTTGAATGTTGGTAATAAATGTATGTACTAGTGAGTTTTCAGGGAATAAACAGCTAACTCCGGCCTTCTTCCACCTTGTAATTAGCTCGTGCTTGACAGCAGATGCTGTGTGGGGGGAATGTGTGCTGAGCTCGACATAGGACAGGGTTTGAGTACATTTGAGTACAAGTGTATTTCTGCAATCTGCCTCCTCACCAGGACATTTTGTTGGATTGTCCCCCCTGTCTGAATCCCAGCTCAATACTTAGTGTTGGGGGTTGCAACATAGACAATCACACAGCTATTAAATATGGACACTGACTCACTGGCATAGCAAATTAACACACACACACACACACACACACACACACACACACACACACACACACACACACTTCCAGGTTTAAGCTTTATAAACTCTGTCAACAGGTCTGCTGTCATTTTGCTGGTCTCTCTGGTGATGTTATTGTGCACATTTGAATAGTCACATGCACTCACACCTGCTGATGGTGCAACCAGCAGACAGGGATTTAAGTAAGAAAGAGGCAGAGCGGCTCTGGAGGACCATGAAGGTACAGCATTGTGATGAAGGTAAAGGCTACACTCAGACAATTCAACTGGACTGCTATGGTGCATTTACAGATTCTTTAGCACAAAATGTAGAGTCCGAACGGATCAATGTTCCTATTTAAAGCTGCATTAATCAGCTTCACAGCAAGCTGAAACCATGTTCGACATGACGCTGCTTTTGATGTTGATATGGCACATGTGAGCAGCAGACACCCAGAAGCGACAGAGCAACATTAGCATTCATTAAGAGTTGTGTTTCTGGACAGCTGATGAATCAGTCTAATATTCTTTCTCCTTTAGTACTCCTAAAGGACATGTTTGGCTTGTTAGCTGCTAAATGCTACACTATGTCCACCAATGGCTGAAAAGTGGCAGCTGGATGCTGCAGCTGAAAATGAAATGAGAGCGCAGAGACTGATTCAAACAGGAATGTAGTGGGCTGTTAAACCCAAAAAGTTGAGCTAAAAGAGGCTGAAATCCTCCACTGACCTGAAGGGAACTACAGAGTCAGCTGATAATACTCCGAGGGTCGGTCACTACCAGAGACTCATTACAGTTATAAATAATAGATGTTGACCTGAAAGAGGACTGGGTGCCATCCAATGCTAAAGCCCAGTTTAGACAGGAGGCCAGAGCAAAGACTAACGTAGGATTATTCCCAGCATGTGGAATCCATATACAGACTTTCCTGTTCAGCTGATGAACTCTGTTTGGACATCCATAGCAGGCAGGTATGTGTTTCTCCATCTGCAGTCTCTAATGAGTGACACACACTGGTAATGGTTGTTGCACAGGCCAGATCCACAGTGCTGAGCCTGATTCAATCCTGTGCAACCAGCAGCAGGCTGTTGGAAAATAAGCATGCTCTCATACTTCATGTAAACTAAACAGATTGGGTTCCTCTGTGTGTGTTCTGTGTGCTGTGGAGTGATATCCACATGATTGCTGGTAGACTAGCTAGAAGACATCATGTCCTTTTGATGCATAAAGACATTCTCAAAAGGCAGAGCAGCAGTTGAGGCTTATGTATTTCCTGGGTGTCCGTAGTCAACAGATACTTTCCCTTGACTTGTGATGCACACAGCTCTGACTCACTGAGGAGCAAGTCTAAAACCAAAAGTAGATCCCACATTAATGTAAGAAGTTCAGTGTTTCTATGTGACTTTAATTTACTTTGCATTCCAATATGAAAACAAACACAGTGGTTTTCTTTTCTAGTGGTTTTGCTTGTTGAGTTGGAGAGTTGGAGCACCCGGTCCACCTGCTGTGGCCCCTCTCTTCTGTAGTCAGAGTTGCCAAGCATGTCATCATCTCACCACAGGTCTTATCCTCATTTCAAAGATCTCTTTGACCGCTGGCAACAGTCAGCTTTGTATTTCTTCTTCAGTTTCTCTTATTCTTTGCTTTTGCATGTGTATCTATGACCCTTAATACATGTTGTCGACCTTTTACTTACAGTACAGGTCTGAGGCTGCACCTTCAAACTAGTTGATTTATTTAATACAACTCTGGCACATTCCAGCTGGGACTTTGCTGGTTTCTATGGTAACCCTTGTCAGAAGGCCTCACCTGGCAGACAGAGACAGACAGACAGTGGGCAGGTGTGTATCATCGCCATGATCATTATCTTATCACCATGGAGAGGAGCGCTGCATGGCCTGGCACACCCTCGTCACCTTTACATTATCATCACCAGCATGTTTTCTCTCTGATCTACATACATACAGCTCGATCATTTCATCTCCTCACACATCCCTCCATCTGTTTCCACGGCCACCATTCCCATCCTCTCTGTTCACTCTCTCTGCTTCTACCTTTCTCTCTTCCTTTTCCTCCGCTTCATAATTCCCTGTGCCACAGCAGCTGAACAGGTGGGTACATTTGTATTTGTATGTGGGGGGGTAATGTGGGAGAGTGCTGGCTGGACAGCTCCGCCGCTCAGCGCAATGGGAAGCCCCCGCTACTCCGGCCAGACGCTGAGATGGATGGACACACCCCAACTAAGAAGAGAGCAAAGGGGGGAGGAAATGGATACATTACTAGAGGGGGAAATGTGATTGTGTGTGTGATTGTGTGTGTGTGTGTGTGTGTGTGTGTGTGTGTGTGTGTGTGTGGATGTGTGTGTGTATGGCACCCTAAGACATTGCCATTTGACACAGTAAGGATGGAGGTTGAGGTGTGGGGAGAGCAGAGAGGGGAAAATGTAAGAAAATGAAAAGAAGATAAAGAGAGAGTGGGGGGGAGAGGGGTTGAGGGCCTTGCTCAAGAGCACCTTAGTGGTGGTAATGGGGGAGGGACAAGTGCTGCTGTTTCACTTTCCCCACCCAGAGTTGTTATCCTGTTGGTCTGGGGGTTGAACCGATGACCGACGTCTGGTCAAGATTATTAATATAAATATGAAGCAAAGAGAAAAATGTCACTCTGTGAAATGTCAACTGACACTGAAGGAAAGTAGCAAAAACATAAATTATAAGAAAAAACTGGAATAAACATGTGATAAAACTGTCTGCATGTGGACTTTTTCCTTAAACCTCTGACAAGTCTAAATTAGTCAGATTAGTTTGTACTGAAGTAAGGACTTTCAGTTTAGTGTTTGTTGGATCTTGGGTTTGTTATGTTGCGACCAGTTTTGCCTTGCCTGACCTATCCCTGTAATAAAGAGTCCTTCCTGTTGTCTGCAGTCTTCTGCGTTTGGGTTCACCTGTGTCCCTTGGATAGTTTATTCTGTCACTTCATCACACTGGTCTGTTCTGTACACAACTGTACTGGAGAGGGATCCTCCTCTGCTCTCCCTGAGGTTTCCACCACTATTACTTATTCCTGATCTGATGCGAGGGTCTGAGGACAGAGGGTGTTGTATGCTTTGGGCTATAGTAAAATTGACTTGACTTGACCACAATACATCCATGTTGAGCTCCAACAGGCAGGTTCCAGTGGGTTGAGCAGTCCATTGGGCTCTAGCTCCAGCTCCATCTCCCCACCCGCGCTGCCTGGACTCCATCAGTATCCATCAGTATTTCACCACAGGGTCCGACTGCCTGTGAACTGTTGTCTCTTTGTGACTGCAACCATGTGATCACATCCCCACGTTTGTCTTTCACTCAGTGTCAAACTGAGCGGCAGTGTTCTAGTGTAACTGTGGTCAGCCTCACAGCTTCTTCCTGAGGCTGGCTCTGGCTCTGGCTCTGGCTGTTGCTCTGGCTCTGGCTCTGGCTCTGGCTCTGGCTCTGGCACGCATGCACGCATCAAAGCTGGCATGTCTGAATGCCAACTATGGATCCAAAGCCAGGTGATTCATTTAGCCTGGCATAAAGACAGGAAGCAGGGGGAACACTGAAGGTGTTAAGTTCATTTCCCAAAGACAAAATGAGACACAACCAGGGCGTAGCACAGAATTCTGGACCCTGTGGTGAGGCATTTTCTATGGGCCCATCCCCACATTCACACCAATTCATTCTAGCTTCTTTTGGGCCCTCTTCACTTGAGGACCCACTAAGCCACTGAGAAGTTCCACTTTTTTTTGACAGACTTGATTTTAACAGGTAATCTCTTTGATGGCTTAGTGAAACATAACACACAAACTTGAAAACTATAATGCATCAATCCAAAAATAATGTAAAATGGCATATTAAACATTTTAAATATGAATGGACTGTTCTTATGTAGCTCTTTTCTATTTTTAACGACTACTCAAAGCGCTGTAACATAGTATAGGACCCTTTACCATTCACACACTGTGGCCGAGGCTGCCGTACAAGGTGCCACCTGCTCATCAGACACACACTCACACACACACTTACACTCCAATGCTGATTGGCAAGCGACCTCTTTACCATTGAGCCACAGCTGCCCCTTTTAATAAAAAAAGATACAGCCGGTTGCCGTGCACTGCAGAGTTACTGATAATGTTGTATATAAGAGAAGCAATACACCATGCAGACTGTGAGCCCGGCTGCATGAAACGTAATCCAAAATCACACTGGGGCAATCCTGCTGTTCCCCTCTGCAGCTTGATCCACAAACTCTGGGACGGGAATTTAAATGCTTCCAAACACAACTGGAAGTAGCTCGCAACAAAGTCAAATCTTGAGAAAAGAGACTTGTGTGTGTGTGTGTGTGTGTGTGTGTGTGTGTGTGTGGCCGGTGAACTAATTCATGAATCTGGTTGACAGTTGTCTGTCAACCCGGCAGTACTGTTGATGGTGAGGAATTACAATGAGAAAAGCTGCATTGTTTGGCGGAGCAGTGATGCTGCCCTGACATCCCCAACCGGCACCATTAAAGGCTTTTAAAATGGCAAGATTGGGTTTAGGAGGAAAATGGGGAACAAGAGGCAAAACTGGACCAATCCTAATCAAATTAAGAAATAGAAAAATGAACGAAACAATGAATTTATCCAGAAACTATTACTATTACATACAGTGCCTTGCTTAAGTATTCCCCCCCTTTGGCATTTTTTGTGTTTTGATGCCACACAACCTGCAATTAACATGGATTGTTTGAGGATTTGCATCATTTAATTTACAGAACATGCTCACAACTTTAATGCTAAAGATCCTGCAGTCTCTCCTGGGGAACTCTGCAGCTCCTCCAGGGTTACCTTAGGCCTCTGCTGGGGATCTCTGCAGCTCCTCCAGGGTTACCTTAGGCCTTTGCTGGGGATCTCTGCAGCTCCTCCAGGGTTACCTTAGGGCTCTGCTGGGGAACTCCGCAGCTCCTCCAGGGTTACCTTAGGCCTTTGCTGGGGAACTCTGCAACTCCTCCAGGGTTACCTTAGGCCTCTGCTGGGGATCTCTGCAGCTCCTCCAGGGTTACCTTAGGCCTCTGCTGGGGATCTCTGCAGCTCCTCCAGGGTTACCTTAGGTCTCTGTTGGGGAACTCTGCAGCTCCTCCAGGGTTACCTTAGTTCTCTGCAGGGGAACTCTGCAGCTCCTCCAGGGTTACCTTAGGTCTCTGTGCTGCCTCTCTGATTAATGCTCTCCTTGCCCGGTCCGTGAGTTTGGTGGGCGGCCGTCTCTTGGCAGGTTTGCTGTTGTGCCATGTTCTTTCCATTTGGTTATGATAGATTTGATGGTGCTCCTGGGGATCATCAAATATTTTGATATTTTTTAATAACCTGACCCTGACTTCTACTTCTGATTAAAAAATCATTGAACTAAAGGCTGTAATGTAACCAAAAGCCAAGGGGGTGAATATTTTTGCAATGCACTGCATCTGAATGTTTACCTTAAAGCTACCTTAAAGTGCTATTAAATATTAGTCCACCTCTCATCAACACAGTCCCAAGCCCCAGGAGGCAGCTCTGATATCACAAGAGACAGGACTCCAAATGAATGCTGAATGTGGAAAAAAGACTGTAGATACTGTATGTCAAATTAGTTTGTGCGTGTGTGTTATGCTACTGCATTTTCTTATTCATATTATATATACTATATATATATTTCTCACCTTGCTCTGGTATAGATCTGAGTAGGGTGAGACATGGTAAAGGGGAAAGTGTGGTGAGAGTCTGGTGTAACAAGCATTTCTATGGCCTTTCATTCCTGAGTGTTTGATGCTTTTTATGCTTCATGTCTGAGCTAAGGGCTGGGTGGAGTGGGTGACGCCACCTCTGGGCAACCTGCTGCCTCCCAGTTCGCTGTGTCACTGTGGTTGACAAAATGATGACTGAGGCTTACATGCATACGGTGGTGCCACTGATCTCATTCTGCTGAGGTCACCATCGACTACAGCATTGATGATGACAAGAACTGCATTTCCCACGGGGCCGCTCTCTTCTTTATCGGCAGCGGGATGTGGAGGGTAACTGTGGCTGTCTTCTGTGTGATGCCTTGTACATCGTCTCCATTTTATGACTGTACATTCCAATTATAAAGCACATGCCACGCTCTGTGTGTGTGTGTATGTGTGTGTGTATGTGTGTGTGTGTATGTGTGTGTGTGTGTGTGTGTGTGTGTGTGTGTGTTTGTGTAGATTATTCCACTGATAATTAAACACATTTTGAGGAGGTGAGGAGAGTGTTCCCTCATCATCACACAGCCTTTCATTTCTCCTGACCTGTGCTGACCTGTGACGGGAGCTTCTGCGTGACCATCATCTTGAACAGCACGATGAACTAAAAAAAATATCAATACCTTTCTGCTTTTGATTTTTATACATATGTATAGTCACACAATATTAACTCTAGATTTCAGAGATCATTCATGAGAAATCAGTTGAAAACATAAAGAGTGATGCAGGCGACGTGTGGACTGTTGAGGCCATTGGACTGCTAGAGTGACAAGATCTCTCAATCATCATGTTCATTTGTCCCATGAAGTCATACGGGGTACACTTCCAGTGAAATTTTATTCCATTAGCTCTTTCAACTTATTGCATAGTGCATTATTCATCATAAAACACAATGCGGCCGTCAAATTGGCACACAGAAAAAGTCACCCAGGTGACTGGCGACAGCACTCCAGGATCCAGCTACGTTTAAGCTCCCATATTGTAAAAGGTGAGCAGGCAGAGGTGAATAGAAATATAGTGAAAGTATCAAAATGCTCAATCCACAGAGAACTGCACACAGCCTGTATTCAGCAACTGGGCCTTTAAAAGAGCCGTTGGGACTATGCTATATATAGGTAGAAAGTGCCGCCACAGTAACGTTACAGTCAATCCCCGGCTGCAGTGATGGTGCAGAGCATCCCTTGACCACACGTGCTGAAGACCCAGAAACACTGACCAATCAGAGCAGACTGGGCTATTTCAGGAGGGGGTCCCAAAGAGACAGGCGCTGAAACGGATTGTTTCAGACAGAGGTATATTATATTAAGGTATATTCAGACTGACAGTGTGTGGAAAAATATAATGTGTTTGAGTTTTTAACAAAAAGAAACAAACTGTACATCACAGAGTCAGTTCTAGTCTAGTCTAACATGCAGCAGAACAGAGCCATAGTTTTCACATACCTAGCATCTACCTTATACTGGGTTTCAGCATTTACCATTATCCTATCATTGCCAGACAGCTGTTACCTAAAGCGCAAGAAGGACTTTACAGACAATCCAAGCATCACATTCACCAATAGCTGGTCTATCTGGAATCGTATTTGTAGGTGTCAGCTCTTAGCCATCACACATGCATGTAAAAGCAACACTGAAACAACTGGCAACGCCTGGAGAACCAACACACTCTCTCTGTGTTTCTATCTGGGAAGAAAACACAACTTTATTCCTTAGTAAAGGCACTCAAACGCATTCTCTATTTATACCTGCTCGATCCATTGATTATCGTGGACATAAATGATCATTGATCAGGTTGAAGATGGCAATGGCAATGTTGAATAATTCAGGCAATGAGCACAGCACAATGCTTTGTAGTGAATAGCCGATGAATCAGCATTTATAAATCTAGACTCCAGGAGCAAAGCAAGTCAAAGTCACAGTCTAAATGCAAATGCAGTGTGTGTGTATGTGTGTGTGTGTGTGTGTGTGTGTGTATGTTTATATGTGTGTGCGTTTTGTGTGCTTGGTAAGTCACAGAAGGTCTGACCTGCCTGAGGGTGGCACTCACGGCTCGCTGTGAAAGATATGGGGGTGGCACTGCTGCACAGCCGGAGAGGATACACTGTCTGAGGTCTGAGATAGAGGGAGGATGGGGGCAATGAAGAGAGAGAGAGAGAGAGAGAGAGAGAGAGAGAGAGCGAGCCAGGGAGCGCCTGGTAGAGATGGAGTGAGGAGAGGAGAGAAAGGAAGGGAGATAAGAGCCTTAGAGGGTGGCAAAGATAACGACAGATAAGGAAAGCAGCATGGATGCCAAAAGTGAGCAAGTGCAACTGAAACAGGAAGAAAAAGAGAGAGATATAGAGGAGGCGAGAGGCTGGATTTAATAAATTAGATCAGGCGCCTGGCCGGTTTCCTAGCAACCCAGAAAAGAGTGTGGTCTGGTCTGGTCTGTGCTCCAGAGCAAAGGTCTTTCTGCTTGGCCTTCATTCCTGCTCCTCCTCCTCCTCGGCTCACTCATATCAGCGGTGACACAATCAGGGTCCAGTCTGTCCTGAGTATAAGTGAAGACAGAGACATGTGAAATGGGGCCGATACGTAGAGGAAACAGGCCTGCTTCTTCACTCCAAACACAATTCCTTTATATTCCTTAGTCTTTTCAAAATAAAACAACTCAGTATTATGAGCCTTTGATACACTACTTATTTATGATTTGTAGAGTGCACACCAAAATCTATGTTTGTATGTTAAAATAGGTTTCTGTAATGACCAATAACCACTTTTCCTGGAGTGGAACCAAAATATAATAATAAGTTGATATTAGTTTTTGAAGTTTATGTTTTATACATGTTATGCACTGCACAACCATGGAGCACAATTCAGTGTTTGTACATATATTTGATTATTATATATTTGATATATTTGACATATATGTCATTTTGTCATTTGTCATATCTTGATATAAAAAACTTTGTTCAGCCCTATCCAGCTATAATATTTGAACTGGAATTGTAAAATGTATGTATGTTAAACTGTTGGACTAAAAAACAACACTAGTTAACCATGTGTGTTAAGTGCAAGCTTCAGTAGGAAGATTTAGTATGTCTAAAGATGTAAGTGAATAGTTTAACTTATTGAACATATATTGACAACAGCCTGGCCAATAAAGGAACTATTTAGGCTTTGGCAGGCACAGTGAGTCTCAGAGACTCAACCCTACTTCACAGTCCAGAGAGAGGTGGAAAGGGTGCAGCTCCCTGTGCAGCCCAGGGTGGAATGGAGGGTTCGTAGCACCATCCAGTATCTCCCAGCAGGAAGAGGCAGCGATCCAAAATGTGCCAAAAGAGCATGGATCGCTCACCTTCCTTCCACTGACACAGTGACCAACAAGTCAGAGACTTGACAAGACTTTTGCACTACGTTAGAAACACTCCCCAATGATAGGAATATGATCCCCTAATTGATGCCACCCTTGTTAACCAAAGCCCCCGTGGTGTCAGTCCCTGTCTAAATGGAGAGGGTGGAAAGAGGCCAGACATGATAGAGGACAGCAGGACACAGAAGCTGTTTAACAGCTGTCTTTTCAGCTTTTTGTCATGCCTCAGCAAAACAGACTCTTTCTAAAAGACTGGAACGCAGCACTCTGTCCAATGGCTCCACACACGGTGGCTAATCCCTGCTGCTCCTCCACACATACTGTAGATAGAGCAGTGATGGAGCACCTCCCATCTGCTTTAACTGGGACTCTAACTGTGAAAACTCCAGCTCCAGTAATCCATCGTGTGACTCATCAGTGGGATATTGTGTGACTCACAGGCGTGTAGCGGCCCCACCCTGCCATGGTGTGTTTAACGCTCTCGTGTCAGAGGAATGATGGCATTACTGGAGATTTATAGTGTGTACCCTGAGGTGTACTCCAAGTTAATTACTTGACATCCAGCTAATGCCACTGATAAACCACCCAAGAAAGCTCTAATTGTTCCATCTTAGTGGGTGGGGAGGCTGCAAATAAATTCTCAATATGAGGCAGACACATTGCATTATGTAATATTCTCATACAAATGAATATTTTTCTTAAGAAGTTCCTTAATGAAATCAATGTGATTCCTTCTGTTTCCAAGGCTAATCAGCTACCGTAGCTCAGAAACACCCAACTCAATCATTCTCCAATCCGAGTGGGACAAACTGCCCCCACCGGCTCCTTATGACTCGGAAATACTTTTACATGGGCTTGCATATTTCCCCTGTATTGATCAAAGAACAGATAGGATGTCTTTTACGATCAATATCCTTGTTAATGTTTGAGGTTGGATGGAAGGACCATGAAACACAACCTGCTCCACAGCAGCTATCCTCAGACAACCTTTTGGTCATGTGGCAATGTGTAAAAAATATATCTCACGTTAGTTTCTGACAGCTTTCTCTGCTAATGAAATAAAAAGGTAGAAATGAATGGAGATATTAATGCAAAAGAGAGAAGACTCTTCCACAAGCGCCACACATATGAGTGCTCTCTAGTGGCAGTGGGGGGAACTACAGTCCAGAGGCCCTTTGTTGAACACAAATGCAGAGAAATCATTTCTCTCATTGGCAGAGGGCTGGGGGGGTTGCATCGCAGATTAAACATGTTAATGCAAACAGACCTATGTTTTTCATGTGTGACAGAAGACAGAGAAGCAAGGGAACCATGATCATACTACAGCTAACAACTATTTATTTGTGTTTACATTTCAGAAATATGAGCTGTCACACTTTGGCATTAAAATAATTTGCACAATTTATATTTATTTTTTATATTTCAACAATGACCACTAAGCAACTGATTTAAGAAAGGCAGACCAATTACAAAGACATTATTCCCAGTGACAAATGATAAGGCTGCTGTGCAGACACAGTATATATTGGGAAACAACATCACTTTCTTCCTACGACCTCTCTAAACTCAGAGGTTCTGCTTTTCATACTATAGACACATGAGCATTTCTATTAGAAAATCAACTACATTCATTTTTTCTAAACTGGCTTTAGAAGAGGTAGATACAGGTCTCTATTGATCATGTATAGAGATTGTCCACTGGTTCTTTCATACGTAGATTCTTTTTAATTTACATAGAAACACTGCAGTTCTCCAGTTCAGTATTCCCCTTTGGTGACCTGAGAGAGACGGATTTAAAAAACATAGGAGATCATGAAAACCCTCTTTTAGTCCATAGTATGGGTCTAAAATCACTGGATCTTACAGTTCCCATTGATGCACGCTTTACCTGAGATTAACCTGGTGATATACACAGGCAATATTATTTACACTTCAGAAAATAGCTTTAAAGCATGCATATATCAAATATCATGTATACAATTCTACTGTGTAGGTCAGCATTGCTCAGCAGAAAATCGATGGCACATAGAAAGACGCTTTCAGAGAATTAAAGTATGCTTTGAAATGGTTTAAGATGTTTCCTGTAGACAGCAGTCAGAAAGGGCCTGGGGGTGTAAAACAGTCCTGTAGGTTTAATAGACTATAGAGCTGCTCTGGCTTCACACTCATAATAAAAGCAAATGAAATCAACTTTGGAGTTAAAAAAGAAAATCCATTAACAACCAGAGAGGATCATGACTGCAGATAAATGTCTAGCTGCTTCTTGGTGCTCAGACCTCAGGTTCAGCTCTGACAGGAAACACATGACACCTGACACTGGGACGGAGCCATTTGAATGTAGGGACATTGATTCTGTTTCACTCTGATATCATTTAAGATGTGACTAAATATAACATTGTTAAAATATAAAAAAGGACTTTACTTATATATTGAGTCTTACTGTATTTCTTCACTGAGGGTGCGGAAATACATATGTATTCACACCAGATATAAAAACACCCTGTACACGGCTGCTGAGTTCAGTCTGTTGTAGAGTTCAGCTTCAGTCCACCTGGTCACAGAGCTGCAGCACCGTGAGGTTAAAGTCCTCTGGCTGGTCAGCGTACACATAGTGTCCGGCTCCGCGGATCGTCTGCGGGACCATCACAGGATCAGTCATATACAAGGAGAAGGGGGGAGGGTGCCAAAGTTTCACTCTGTCACACACATGACACCTAAGTCACTTTTATTGGTGGATAAAGACTTAAGAATTGTAATAAAAAATGTTGAATAGACAGTTCAATTCAACTACATTCATTTATAGTTTCAAATCATTTAATGTTATCACAGGACACTTTTTATAAAAAGCAGGTCTAGACCACACTCTACCATTTATCTCTGTTGTTCTTATCCTGAAGCAGATGTTGTTAATGAGTGAATGAGTATGCTGAAGGATTGTTTTGTTTTATGGGAACATGAGACTATCGTAATAGTGCTGAATGCATGAAAGCACATCAATAGATCAGAAAAATCAATACATGAATAGAGATTTACATCATACAGATTATAACAAAGCGCATGGCTCTCTCATCAACTCACTGTGATGTCCACATGAGAGTGTGGCCTGCTCTCCCTGATGCTGCCGGCGGCGCTGCTGTCGATGCTGGAGCGGGAGCCGTAGATCAGGGCCATGGGGATCTCGGGCTGAAGCTGCTCCATCCTCTGCAGCATGGGTCTGCTAGCCCAGCCAAAGGAGTTGGTCATATTCTTAAAGGCTGTTTCCCCACTGGGACAGTGCAGAAGAACAACGGACTAAGATGGGGGGGTTCACCATAAACAAACACAATGACTCATCATGCACACACACCTGGGGGTTTGCACATTCAAGTGGTAGATGTACTCAGACACAGTGTTGTCACTGAACATGGAGCAGAACTTTCTCTTGAAATCGGGTCTCAGGGTCTGGACCAGCGTGGGTCCTGCAGGGGCCACAGAAGGAACGCTCAGGTGTCAAAACCTCATTACACTTGAACAGGAACCACGCTTTAAAGTCTGGACCAAAACATTACAAATCAGTGGTAGTGGAATTCATTAGTAGTCAAACTAGTCTTCTGTATATTAACAAAAAATATAAAAACACTTGTTGATGCTCCCAGCTGGGAGAAAAGTTCCCATAAACGGTTCTATTTACCAGCAATAAACCTTTATTTAGAAAGCCGACTTTTGGGTCCTTCGAGCTTCATCAGGTGAAACAGGAAGAAGAAGGAGCAGCCTGGTCCAGAGCATCAGGCCCACAGCTGGAGCTATTCATATCTAAAATCATCTCATCCAAAATAACATTATCAGGCTAATGGTAGAGCTCAGGGTAACACCAGCCATATACAATCACATGCTAGTAGGATTAATAAATAGGACTAAACATTTGAATTTGAAACAATATAGAAAAATACATTGAATATCAAAATTGAAATACATTCATCTTCGTTTCACATGATGAAGGTCTGATGACCAGAACATTCAGACTGAGTGTGAGCCTTTATACAGCCTTGATTCAACTGTATAGTCAACATTATTATTCGTTCAATCCCACATATTCATCATATTTCTCATTCATTTGGCCCTCTGTATGCTACAGATGCTACTCTTCTTCTCCTTTAGATTTACAGTTGATGATGTCTGATGCTACTCATCTGCTGCGCCCTCTGTCTTGTTGTTCCAGCTTACCGAGTGGCCCCACCAGTCTCAGGGCCGCCAGAGGGTTGAAGGGCGTGAACATGGCCCCCAGGGCTTTGATCCACACTGGGATGGGCCGGTCGGCCTCTGCTGTGTCCGGGCGCTCAGGAAAACCCCAGGGCTCCACCAGCACCATATACTTCACTCTGCAGGACACACACACACACACACACACACACACACACACACACACACACACACACACACACACACACACACACACACAGATGTCACTTGGAGGTTTGCTCCCTGCTGGACACAGAGTAGTCTCACTTAAACTCAGGTGACACAGTAAAACTCAGCAGTGCTGATGAAATATAAACTAAGATTTCTTGCCTCACATCTTTTCAGAAACATATTCCAGCTCATCTTTTAATTGTAATATGGGATCATTTGTTCCCAGCCAGCCGCCACGTTGCTCTCTGTGGCGTGCTGATGGTATGTTCCTCATCAGCGGGAGCCTTAGTGGTCCAGTGCAGCGCAGTGCATTCTGGTCTACCATTTGAGCCAAAGGTGATATCACAGGATCCTTTCTCTGTTTTCTCTGGCCACCATTCTGCTGCAGAGACAGCCCAGCATTCCAGTGATCTTGATTAATGTCAGTCCAATATCCTTTCTTTAAGCAGTTTTTATAGCAGGAATATTTCTGTCTCTTTAGCTGCTTAATGTCTGTCTGGAGCTGAGCAGGTAGACAACAGAGGCTTTTCAGTTTGCTGAGAGTGAACCAGAACAATGAAGTAGCAGCTGGACAGATACATACTGTGTGTATATGTTTCTACTTATCCTTTTTATATTCAGAGAATGTGTGACATTCACCAACACCATGACAAATTCCTTGGCAATAAATCCCTTTCTGATTCAGATTCAGATAAACAAGGAGCTGAAACTCTATGAAGCTCCGAGGGGAGCTGCAGACTTAGCTGATAGATACAGCCTTCATTACTCATCAGCTTATAATATTAATCCTCCCAGGTAATCGCAGTATTACAGTGCTGGGCTAAATGTGATATTAATGTCTATCATATTTATATATAATCACAGTATGACAGCATTCTCCCATAGAGAAACCGATGTCATAGTTCTCGTCTGAATGAATGACTCGTGCCAAAGATCTTTATGTGCTTTTCAATTCATCACAAAAGCCAACCCTCCTCTGGGTCCTGCTTCCACAGATGTTTAGAACATCTTAAAGGGAATAATAATCACTTTCTGTGATAATTAGGCTATCACTATATTCATCACCCCTGCACTAATGATTCATTTAATGAACAATTAAAACGGTGAGCTCTTATAGAAAGTGCATGACAAAAGATTAATCTAATAAATCAGCCTAGGTCAAGCGCTATCACAAGTCTGATAATACCTAGAAATATTAGATTAACTTGCCATGCTCAATCTCTCAGCGGCTCAAGGTTTCAGATGCAGCTCAAATCAAAAGATCAGCGCCACAAAGTAAAAGATCCCTTTGAAATGAAAACTACCCAATCCCACCTGCTGGGGTGTCTGATGGCGTAAGACGCAGCTAGGTATCCTCCCAGGTTGTGTCCCAGCAGGATCATGGACTCCAGACCGACTTCAGCCCTCCACTGCTCTATAGACTCCACAAACTGGTCCTCTGCCCCCTGGGCGTCTGAGCAGAAGCGCGGCCGGCTGCTCCGTCCGAAGCCCAGCAGGTCCATGGCCCAGATGGGCCGGCGCTGGGACAGAGCATCCAGGTTCTGAGCCCAGAGGCCCACGCCTCCTCCAAACCCATGGAGCAGAACCATGGGGGTTCTATCTTTGACACGGTCACTGCTAAAGGTCAGAGTCCACAGCTGGTTGCCGTTAGTGATGGGGACGTATTGTTTGGAGAAAGTTCTTTCTACACCTGAAAAGAAAGTGAAGAGCAATGAAAGAGAGGAACGTAGGACTAACAAAGGCTAATGTGTGATTGTTTGTCATTATTTTCATAGAATAAACTGATGTGACACGCCCTCTTCACAGCTGAAACAATCCAGTAGGAAGTTAGTGATTGTATGGCGATGGTGCCAGGTCCTTCACACTGTACAAATAGAATTTACAATAGTACAATCATTCCTCTCTCTTCAGTGTGAGATGGAAACTAAAAGATAGAGAAGCTGTCTTTACATAGCAGCATCCTGTCCTCTGCAGCCTGGAGCTGGAGGCTAGAGGTGGGACACCATGACGGAAGCCAGCTGGGGATCCAGCACCACCTACACACACACACACACACACACACACACACACACGCACACGCACACGCACACGCACACGCACACGCACACGCACACACACGCGCACACACACACACACACACAGGTCACACACAAGAATTTACACAAAAACTAAGGAATACAACGTTGACTTTGAAAGTATATTAAACGGAGCATATAGCAGAGTACTGAAAGTTAGCATGGATGCTATGTCAGAGCGTCCCATCTGCTCAGTGTGGTGTGGTGGCTCTGTGGAAAGCAGAGAGGACTCCATAGGCTTGCTTTGTTGATGTAGTGTGCTCTCCACTAGAGATAGAAAGTAAGTAAAATAGCAGACTTTATTTCCAACAGAATGTTCTTATTTCATGTTAGTTCATCAGACTGTGACGCCTCTGTGTGTTTAGATATAATAAAGGGAGAGCAGAAGGCTGGCAGAACCCAACGCTCCACACAACTCCATGTTCTCCAGTCACATGGTATCCCCTATGCTTCACACACCCTATATCATCTTCATTATCATCACAACATCCCGGACCCTGACTGGATCTCTGTCCTACCTGCACCATCATGTACAGTAGAAATCCACAGGTTTAAGCCAAATGAGCAATCATCAAAACAATATGTATTTAAAGTGCCCATATTATGAAAAAAATCACTTTTTCTGGGATTTAGGGTGTTATTTTGTGTCTCTGGGGCTTCCACACGCATACAAACTTAGGAAAAAAACTATGTAAAACCTATTCTGGTACAACCTCAAGATACAATTATGAACCTGAAAATGAGCAGAATATGGGCGCTATATGTTATTAGTGTGTATTAGCTTGTCTGATGTAAGAGGATTGCTGTTTATGTGTAGACTCATGTCTATGGTTCAAACCAGTGCAGATGAGAAGTGTTGCTAATATTTAGTCTACCCCAGAGTAGGCCTGCATGGTTAATTGTTATAAAATTGCGATCTCAATTCACCCTGATCACGATTTAAATTTTCAAATAACTTTTACGAGCCGACGGCATCACAAACGCTGCTACTTTTTAAACAGAGATTGTATAGAATAAGTTACTCTCCCTTCTCGTCATTGGAGCCTCTGTGTCTACAGGCTGGTGGTGATGCCCAATGGGCTCTAGGTGCCAAAATAAATCTATGTTTGGTACTGCCAACTAGTTTTGTTTTGTCATGGTCCAAAAAATTGTGGCAGAGAATCGTGATATCAATTCTAAGCAAAATAATCGTGGGAGATAAAACTATTTCCCAGAGACTAACAAGCTGTGGCCGCCTCGCACTCCCTGATGATATGCACTATTACTGGGCTGCTAACCCCCTCGCAGGACTAACTGGCGTACAGAGTTCCTCCTCCCTGTATGCACTGGTTTGTTCCTCTCTCCCCCAGGTCAAACCCTCTGCTGCTGTCCACTACAAAGACATGGATACAGACATGTATTAGGAAATATATAACCGTAATGTTTCCACCAGAATGATAATTTGTGTCTGGTATGGGTTTTTGTCACATAAAAAATTTAGTTGAGCCCGTCAGAGCCAGATTACCTGAGGCTGGCGTCCACGTAGCCCCCCACACTGCTGACAACAGACATCACTCTCTGAACCAACCTGCAGCAGACGGAACAGAAAGACAGGCAGAAGTTCCATAAGATGCAAGTCATCGTCATCTTCTCTCTCTCTCTCTCTCTTTCTCTCTTTCTCTCTCTCTCTCTGGAGGAAGTACTTCAGATGCTTTACTTCAATAGAATTACTGTAATAATACTCTGTAATGGTGAAAGTCCTGCATTGAAAATGGTACTCAAGTAAAAGTATGTAAGCATCATCAAGAAAGAGGGTCGCTGGTTCAAGTCCCCGTATGGACCAAAGTATGGTGGTGGACTGATAGCTGGAGAGGTGCCAGTTCACCTCCTGGGCACTGCCAAGGTGCTCTTGAGCAAGGCATCAAACCCCCAACTGCTCGGGCGCCTTTTCACGGGCAGCCCCCCCACACTCTGACATCTCTCCATTAGTGCATGTATAGGACCTGAGCATGTGCCCCCCCCCACTCTGACATCTCTCCATTAGTACATGTATAGGACCTGAGCATGTGTGTGTAATTCAGGCCGGTGTGTAATAACAACAGAGAGTAAAGTGTAGTTTCCCCTTGTGGGATTAATAAAGTATAATAAAATAAAATAAAAATAAATTAAAAAAAATAGTAACTAAAGCTGTCAAATGAATGAAGTGGAGTAACTAAAGTAACTAGTAACTAAAGTAACTAGTAACTAAAGCTGTCAGACAAATGTAGTGGAGTAACTAAAGTAACTAGTAACTAAAGCTGTCAGACAAATGTAGTGGAGTAACTAAAGTAACTAGTAACTAAAGCTGTCAGAAAATGTAGTGGAGTAACTAAAGTAACTAGTAACTAAAGTAAGTAGTAACTAAAGCTGTCAGATGAATGTAGAGGAGTAACTAAAGTATCTAGTAACTAAAGTAACTAGTAACTAAAGCTGTCAGATGAATGTAGAGGACTAACTAAAGTAACTAGTAACTAGTAACTAAAGTAACTAGTAACTAAAGCTGTCAGATGAATGTAGTGGTGTAACTAAAGTAACTAGTAACTAAAGCTGTCAGATGAATGTAGTAGAATGTAGATAAAGCTTTTAGTTACAGCATAGAATTGAATATTGTTAGGGAGTGAGGAGTCGCAGCGTCCGCCTAACCCGGCCCACCTGCTTCTCGTCATAGTTGTTAGATCTATCTATCACATAATCAATAATATAATAAAACTAGAGGGAGGCAGGGCATACAGCCCGATCCGGTTGGGGAGAGTTCTTGCCCGACCAGGCTCCTCTCTTTACCCTGTCTCTCCTAGTTATGCTGTAATAGTTTTAGACACACTGGGCTCCTCTATCTTTCTTTCTATCTTTCCATTTGTGTGCATCCATGTCCCAGAAATGCTTGTTACTAACCTAGTTACTAACCTAGTTACTAACCTAGTTACTAACCTAGTTACTAACCTAGTTACTAACCTAGCTCTGGGGAGTCATTCCCCGGAGTCCTTATGTTCTTTACCCCCCAGCATGTTTCCTTGGATCAGGGAGGCTCCAAAATCATGGTAGCAGCTGTCGCTACACAACCTGTGATGCCGTGTTCATCCTGCTACGTCCTGCTGTGCCCTGCTACGTCCTGCTGGGCCTTGTAATGCTGCACAGTGCCCTGCTATGCCATGAACTACTACAAAGAACTACTACAACTACTACTGTTTTTTGTGACTGTTATTGCCACTCTTCATTCTAACCCCAACCAGTCGTCAGACACCGCCTACCAAGAGCCTGGGTCTGGGTCTGGGTCTGTCCCAGGTTTCTGCCTAAAAGGAAGTTTTTCCTCGCCACTGTCCCACTGTTGCTTGCTCTGGAGGAAACTACTAGAACTGTTGGGTCCTTGTAAATTATGGTGTGTGGTCTAGACCTACTCTATCTGTAAAGTGTCTCGAGATAACACTTGTTATGAATTGATACTATAAATAAAATTGAATTGAAATTGAGTAACTAAAATAACTAGTAACTAAAGCTGTCAGATGAATGTAGAGGAGTAACTAAAGTAACTAGTAACTAAAGCTGTCAGATGAGTAAGAAGTAGAATATTTCTCTATGAAATGTAGCGGAGTAGAAGTAGAAAGTGGTATGAAAAGAAAATACTACAGTAAAGTACAAGTACCTCAACATCTGGACTGAAGAACAGTACTGGAGTACATATACTTAGTTACACTGCACCACTGCCTGACACCCCCGCAGACCCCCTCTGGACTGACCCTGTCACTGAGCGCTCCCCTTCCTGTATTTGCAGGTGTGTGACAACGACATGCAGCTATCACATATCCATGTTCATATACTATGACATGTCATATGGACCATTTCATACTCAATGCGTCCTTGTTGAATATGGCTCCTGTACAGTTGGAGTCTAACCTACTCACCCTGTGTAGTTCGCTGTCTCCGCCCGCTCGGCCATTCTGCTTCACCCCACCCAGGGCCGTGAGTGGGAGTCTAACCTACTCACCATGTGTTGTTCGCTGTCTCCGCCCGCCCACACACACACACACACACACACACACACACACACACACACACACACACACACACACACACACACACACACACACACACACACACACACACACACACACACACACACTCTGGTCTGAGACACTGACGTAGGCTCAACAGTTTGATTTGTTGATTGAGACAGCAACCTCGAGCGGTGTCTTACAGCTCTCTTCTCGGCGTGCGTGGCGCTTCTGTCCCCGCTCGTTCCACGTCTCTTTCCACCTCTGTAATACAAAACAAGCGCACCCAGCTACAGAGGGCGAGACAATGCGGAAGTAGCTTTTCTAAACATTGCAGCTCAGCTGTGGTATATTATAATACTTCCATGTGCTGATATCAGGCGGAAATATCAACTTTTCACATTTCTTATAATAAGTCTTTACTTCAGAGGTCTGGACCAGGCTCGCTCACCACCGGACACAGCTGCTGGTACGAAGCCTACAGAAATCATATTAATAGTTTGCATATTCAGTGTAACACAGATTAGTTTGCGCTGACAGGCTATGGCAGGCTAATGTCACCATATTAACTAATTATTAGTTCAATATTAACAGTCTATGAATGTCACACGACATGTTACATATATCACATTATAAGTCGTAACTATAGGGCTAAAAGCATGTAACCAATCTCTAAAGAATCTCTAAATGTGTGTGTGGAGAGTTGGATCCCAGTCTGTGTAAGAATCTCTAAATGTGTGTGTGGAGAGTTGGATCCCAGTCTGTGTAAGAATCTCTAAATGTGTGTGTGGAGAGTTGGATCCCAGTCTGTGTAAGAATCTCTAAATGTGTGTGTGGAGAGTTGGATCCCAGTCTGTGTAAGAATCTCTAAATGTGTGTGTGGAGAGTTGGATCCCAGTCTGTGTAAGAATCTAAATGTGTGTGTGGAGAGTTGGATCCCAGTCTGTGTAAGAATCTCTAAATGTGTGTGTGGAGAGTTGTGAACTGAGATTTGTGAAGAAGACATCTCTGTATGCATAATCAGATTTGAAAATGTGTAAACATCTCCAAATCAGTTGCAAGTGTACTGAGATTTGTAAATATGAAGACAAATCTGTAAATGTGCACATACAGTGCTGCTCATAAGTTTATTAACCACGCTAAAGTTGACTAAAAAGTGGAATAAAAAAAAAGATTTTTTGGAAATTGATCTTAATGCTTTAATTAAAAAAAGAGTAAAAAATTAGGACACCGATTTTCTTTGTGAATGAATAATGTATTATAAATAAATACATGTTTTTCTTTAAATACAGGGGGCAAGTATACAAGTATACACCCCCTATGTTAATTTTCCATAGAGGCAGGCACATTTTTATTTTTAAAGACCAATTATCTCATGGATCAGGATACTTTGCATCCTGATAAAGTTCCCTTGGCCTTTGGAATTAAAATACCCCCCCCCCACATCATCACGTACCTTCACCATACATAGAGATTGGTATGAGGAACTTTCCATAACATCACCTCTCAATGCAAATCAGACCAGCTATTAAGCTAACTGAAATGACACCATTGGGCGTTGAAAGGTCAAAGTTGAAATAATTTGAACTTTGAGCACATTGACAGTTCTGAGCAGGAAACAATAAAATGGATTTACACTGACAGACAACACAATACAGTTCTAGTTACACTAAAAGGATTAACACAGGCTAATTTATTATAGTATTATTATTGTAAAAGACAAGAAGGAAGGCAATGTGAAGTATTCTCAGGCAAATTCACATTTAATCCTCTGAATCCAGAATACTGTAAGTAATTATAAGACGGAGATTGTGCATGGCACTGCTTTGGTCTCCCTTTACGCTTCATTGTGGTTAAAGAAACTTTAAACTTTATAAAAACTTTAGAACCCTAACCCTATTAATCAGTGTTTTATTGTAAATCACGTTACACATAGCTGTTTATGGCACTTTGGGCATTCCAGAGACAGAGCGTGTCGTTGGTGGGCGGGACAGCTTCTGACGTGCAGCATAACTCAGTCCGTCCACTGGGGGCTGCAGACTACACACACAGACATACACAGACATGTTGTTTCTGATCTAATGTGACTGTTCACAGATCAGCCCCGAGGCTGGAACGCAGCTCCAGAGCTTCCTTCACACATCTGGGTGAGTAGCGGCATTCAGCCTGCAGACTTCTACTGCAGCAGTGTGTTCTTAGTTTCCAACAAGACTTCTCCACTAATGTCTCTTACTAACAGCGCCCCTCCCTGTGCATGTCAGCTGTCTCTGTCAGTGTTCTCCAGGCCACTGCCCTAATAAATCATTCAGATCATACAGTGGATCATAGTAGCAAGGATTCCACCGGGGATGAAAAATGAATTTCCCCAAGAGGGATTTATATAGTATACATTATTATGATAACTATGAATAAAGATTACTTGATTGCTGGGAGTTCACTGTACTGAGGTGGAGCATTTCCACAATATTTGCTTTGACTGTGCTTTTTGCTTTCTCTTCACGTGGCTATTCATAGCAACAATAGCGCCCCCCACAACAGGACATGTAGGAGGACATCTGGGAATTTAGTTTACCAGGTTTTTTTAGAATTGAAATGCAGGATGACCAGCACTCTGCTTGGCGTAACCTTAGCATCCATGAGTCGTCCATAGATCTCTTCTATTCCTTTCAGTTTTTACAATTGAATCCTGTATGGTAGTCTTTTTTAGATCAGGATAGTACATCATATTTTTTGTAATTACTTGTAATTCTTCTCTGAGCAGTGCCCCAGGACGTTTTGTCTGTCTCACTGGGACAGGGGACCATGGTGCAGGGGCCGCCAGCTGACAACAGTGGCTCCAGGTTCACTCCTCTGGTGGTGCTGGAGTTGGCTTCAAACACTAACCCGGAAGCTATCGCATGGCTACTGAGCCGGATCAGAGACCAGCAGCAGGATGGAGGTATGGAAGCTCTCATTACTCCCCTCTGTTCCCGGCCCATTCAGTGTTACTGAGCGTGTCCTTATGTGTACCAGGTGCGGAGCTGCTGGTGGAGCAGCTGGGCCCGGGAGTGGATGCTCAGGAGAAGGAGAACCCCAACGTGTTCCTGGTGGGGGCTACATGGCAGAGGCTGCTCTCCGGGGCTGAGGATGTGGGCCTCTTCAAGGAGTTCAACGATGGATCCATGAGAGGCTTCACCTGCGCCAACAAACACGACTTCAAGAACTATCAAGGTAAAGTCCCAGAACAGCTGCTTCATTTCTGTCCTGTTAGTGTTTCTGCCACAGATAAAGTCTTTATTAAAGCAGCTGTAATCCATATTATTATATAACAAGGTATCAAGACTAGGTGGACACCCAGCATATTATAGAATAATTCTGAATAGTTCTAGAGATAGTCATCGGTCTTGTCTATAATGGGAGTTCTTGGATATGAAATATTCCTCTGTAGTGGTAATATTTGATGCAAAAGTGTACTGAAGTAGCACATCACTTGACATGGTTAAGCTATGTCTGAGTCAAATAATCAAAAACTGCTTTCATTTAAAAAATTCAACATAATCAGCTATTTTTAACAGCTCATGTAAAGACTTATCAGTCATCGGCCACCACACAGTGGACCCTACGCACTAAGCAGTGGTTTTAGGACTGGGCCATACGGCCAGAATCTTCTAGCTCCATAACTGGATAATGATACCATTGGTTTCCTGGTAATTCACAAAATAAATAGTCTATATGAAATAATCACATGGTAATGCCTATTTCTGTAAACTCCTGTGTGAATTCAGTACTTGGCAAATGAAAAGTGTATTTCTGGTTTTAGAACCTTAGTGCAAACATAACATGGCGGATAATGCAGACCGTAACATCCTTTGACCACTGGATATTTGACATTGCGATAAAAAAACACTTTAGAACAATATACACATTTTTGTATTTTTTTGACGATACAAATGGTCATATCACCCAGCCCTAGTTTGTATTATTTAGTTAAAGAGACCAGACCTAGGTGGCCTCCCATGTTGAAACACAGCAGGATAATTTTCCTGCTTAAGCCCCCAGCCTCCAAACCGTGGTGGGAGGTTTTGCCTCCAGGGCTGAAGGTGATGCTCACTTCGGGGCTAAGCCCCTCCCCTTTACTTCACCCAGCAGCTTGGTCCTGGGGACCTGCATCAGAGACAAACCCAGACCTAAACTGTACATTTATTACAACTTTACTGCTGACATGTTCTCTGCTCTGATAGCAACAGCTGTCTACTCCGATCCACAGTCTCTCTCTTACTCTCAACCACACACTACGCACTGAGCAAGTCTTTGAAGCAGCTGCGCTACTCTTATAACACATGCATCAATCACTACTAATATAGGACTTAAACACCATATACAGGAAAATGTACATTTATACAGTAAAACCAAATTGTGATATTTAGGAGCTCCCACTAAATGTCTGAAATGATTTGTGGCTCCAGCTTTACGACCAGTAATGAAGGTAACTGCTAGTGTGAGCCTGGAGCAGTGGAGGTGGGGGAGTAGAGGGTTGCTTTGTGATTTGCTCTGCTCACCAGCCAAAAAACAGTGGGAATCTATTGAGTGGCTGGTAAAATCCCAGTTTGTTAACATGTCTCTGCTGTGTCTGTCCAGGGGACGGGGACTCCTTCCTCAGTATGGCGGAGTGTCAGTACATCATTAAACACCTGCTGGACACATTACGGGCCAGGCAGGAGACTCATATTCCGGGACACTCTGAGGTCAAGCTCTACCCTGGGAAGTCCATCAGTGAGTGTTGAACCTAATATTACCATGTCTGTCTCTCTCTCTGCAGTATAAAAACAATAAATATGCAAATGCAGTGAGAGACTCTGAGGCGAGATAAAGAAACAATGAGAGTGCAGTAGAGATAGAGTCCTCTTTTCAGCGCCTTTATTCGTCAAATGGTGTTTAAGCAGAATGTAATCATTTTGGACAAATGATGCACTCAGAAAAAGGCAGAGGAAGTGATGGAGCTTTGCTGAGGCTCTGTATTAGACAATAGAAGTGATTGCTTTAGACGGTGCATTGTGCTCCCAGCTATTGTCTGCTGAGAAAATGAAGCTGCATGTTCATGTGGTTGGACAAGTGAGTTCAGACAAACAAGAGTCAGGGAAGGAAATGGTTTCATGTCACTCAAAAGTCAGTGAAACGCCTTGAAATTAATTCAAACTTTGAGCAAATACAGCTTCACGTAACTAGCTGCAGTACAGTCAGCAGTTAGCCTGGTTCTGTAGGATGCTGGGCAAACAGGAGGAAACAGGCTGTTTTCTTGTTCCCATCTCAGTCCGCAGACTGCAGTCCAAGGGGATCCTGGTCCAAGTGTTTCCCCTGCACGAAAAAGAGGAACTTAAGCGTCTGTCTTTTTCCTGGTACGGGAAGGTGAAGTTGTCCCTTCAGCCTCTGGGTAAGCTGAAGAAACACCAGTTCTCTGTCATTGTCTGAGATCAGCACATGGGTTCTGATGCACAGAGGGGAACAGTTCACACAGTGTTATTCTTCTTTTTAATATCATTAAATTCAATTAACTTAAAATTATAATTATTTTCGCGTTGCAGACGACATCAGACACTACTATGGGGAGGGCCAGGCCCTGTACTTTGGCTTCCTGGAGTACTTCACCTTTGCCCTGGTGCCCATGGCTCTCATTGGGGTGCCTTACTATCTGTTTGACTGGGAGGACTACGACAAATATGTGGTCTTTGCTGCATTCAACTTGGTGTGGTGCACTGTGATTCTCGAGGTAGGGACTGCGTCTGCCTGTAGGAATCTGACACATTGTGATAGAGTTTCATGAAAGGCGTGTAATATCCGCTGTGTTGAATGAATATCAATCATGTGAAAGATGACTAACGTTCCTCCACCAGCTTTGGAAGCGCTGCAGCGCCTCGCTGGCCTACCGCTGGGGCACGCTGAGCAGGAAGAAGGCCTTTGAAGAACCTCGGCCTGGTTTCCACGGCGTCCTCGGGTTCAACCCTGTGACGGGCCGCGAGGAGCCCCTTTACCCCCACGCCAAGAGGCTGCTGCGAATCTACCTGGTGTCGCTGCCCTTTGTCCTGCTCTGCCTCTACCTGTCCCTCTACGTCATGATGATCTACTTCCAGATGGAGGGATGGGCGCTGTCCACCCATGACGAGGAGCCCAGCTTCTGGACAGGAGTCCTGCTCTTCATCCCCTCTATCATCTACGCCGTGGTCATCGAGGTCATGAACCTCATCTACAGATACGCTGCTGAGTTCCTGACAGAGTGGGGTGAGTCAAACATATAAATCTCTAGGATTTGGAAGACATCTGGTCTCAGCTGCACCTCTGGGACACTGAGGGACAGTTAAAGGCAGGTGCTCCTCCATGCTACAGTTCAGGTAGCATGCACAGAATGGGCTGAATACACCATGTCCTAAATATGTTCTTTATAAAACGTCCCAGTTAGAGAGGACACGTCTTCAACATGTTCTTTATAAAACGTCCCAGTTAGAAAGGACACGTCCTAAACATGTTCTTTATAAAACGTCCCAGTTAGAGAGGACACATCCTAAACATGTTCTTTATAAAACGTCCCAGTTAGAGAGGACGCGTCCCCAACATGTTCTTTATAAAACGTCCCAGTTAGAGAGGACACGTCCTAAACATGTTCTTTATAAAACATCCCAGTTAGAGAGGACACGTCCTCAACATGTTCTTTATAAAATGTCCCAGTTAGAGAGGACATGTCCTAAACATGTTCTTTATAAAACGTCCCAGTTAGAGAGGACACGTCCTCAACATGTTCTTTATAAAACGTCCCAGTTAGAGAGGACACGTCCTCAACATGTTCTTTATAAAACGTCCCAGTTAGAGAGGACGCGTCCTAAACATGTTCTTTATAAAACGTCCCAGTTAGAGAGGACACGTCCTAAACAGGTTCTTTATAAAATGTCCCAGTTAGAGAGGACGCGTCCTCAACATGTTCTTTATAAAACGTCCCAGTTAGAGAGGACACGTCCTCAACATGTTCTTTATAAAACGTCCCAGTTAGAGAGGACACGTCCTCAACATGTTCTTTATAAAACGTCCCAGTTAGAGAGGACACGTCCTCAACATGTTCTTTATAAAACGTCCCAGTTAGAGAGGACACGTCCTCAACATGTTCTTTATAAAACGTCCCAGTTAGAGAGGACGCGTCCTAAACATGTTCTTTATAAAACGTCCCAGTTAGAGAGGACACGTCCTAAACAGGTTCTTTATAAAATGTCCCAGTTAGAGAGGACGCGTCCTCAACATGTTCTTTATAAAACGTCCCAGTTAGAGAGGACGCATCCTCAACATGTTCTTTACAAAACGTCCCAGTTAGAGAGGACGCGTCCTAAACATGTTTTTTATAAAACGTCCCAGTTAGAGAGGATGCGTCCTCAACATGTTCTTTATAAAACGTCCAAGTTAGAGAGGACACGTCCTTAACATGTTCTTTATAAAACGTCCCAGTTAGAGAGGACATGTCCTCAACATGTTCTTTATAAAACGTCCCAGTTAGAGAGGACGCATCCTCAACATGTTCTTTATAAAACGTCCCAGTTAGAGAGGACGCGTCCTAAACATGTTTTTTATAAAACGTCCCAGTTAGAGAGGATGCGTCCTCAACATGTTCTTTATAAACGTCCAAGTTAGAGAGGACACGTCCTTAACATGTTCTTTATAAAACGTCCCAGTTAGAGAGGACATGTCCTCAACATGTTCTTTATAAAACGTCCCAGTTAGAGAGGACGCATCCTCAACATGTTCTTTATAAAACGTCCCAGTTAGAGAGGACGCGTCCTAAACATGTTTTTTATAAAACGTCCCAGTTAGAGAGGACACGTCCTTAACATGTTCTTTATAAAACGTCCCAGTTAGAGAGGACGCGTCCTAAACATGTTCTTTATAAAACGTCCCAGTTAGAGAGGACGCGTCCTAAACATGTTCTTTAGAGAGAAAGTTAGAGAGGACATGTGAGACATTCAAATTTTCTTCACATGGTGACATTTTCAGCGTGTAACATTAGCTTGGAGTTTGTTGACGTTTCCTGTAATGAAGGGAATTTAAGAAGGGCAAGGGAGAGAGAGAGAGGGAGAAAGAGAGAGAGGGATAAAGCCTGTCTCGAATGTCAGGCTTTATTCTGGAAATGTTCTTCTGTTGATCCAGACCATAGACCGTTATACATACAGTCTATGATCCAGACCATAGACCGTTATACATACAGTCTATGATCCAGACCATAGACCGTTTTACATACAGTCTATGATCCAGACCATAGACCGTTTTATATATACAGTCTATGATCCAGACCATAGACCGTTTTATATATACAGTCTATGATCCAGACCATAGACCGTTATACATACAGTCTATGATCCAGACCATAGACCGTTATACATACAGTCTATGATCCAGACCATAGACCGTTATACATACAGTCTATGATCCAGACCATAGACCGTTATACATACAGTCTATGATCCAGACCATAGACCATTTTACATACAGTCTATGATCCAGACCATAGACCGTTTTATATATACAGTCTATGATCCAGACCATAGTCCGTTATATACAGGTAAAAGCCAGTAAATTAGAATATTTTGAAAAACTTGATTTATTTCAGTAATTGCATTCAAAAGGTGTAACTTGTACATTATATTTATTCATTGCACACAGACTGATGCATTCAAATGTTTATTTCATTTAATTTTGATGATTTGAAGTGGCAACAAATGAAAATCCAAAATTCCGTGTGTCACAAAATTAGAATATTACTTAAGGCTAATACAAAAAAGGGAGTTTTTAGAAATGTTGGCCAACTGAAAAGTATGAAAATGAAAAATATGAGCATGTACAATACTCAATACTTGGTTGGAGCTCCTTTTGCCTCAATTACTGCATTAATGCGGCGTGGCATGGAGTCGATGAGTTTCTGGCACTGCTCAGGTGTTATGAGAGCCCAGGTTGCTCTGATAGTGGCCTTCAACTCTTCTGCGTTTTTGGGTCTGGCATTCTGCATCTTCCTTTTCACAATACCCCACAGATTTTCTATGGGGCTAAGGTCAGGGAGTTGGCTGGCCAATTTAGAACAGAAATACCATGGTCCGTAAACCAGGCACGGGTAGATTTTGCGCTGTGTGCAGGCGCCAAGTCCTGTTGGAACCTGAAATCTCCATCTCCATAGAGCAGGTCAGCAGCAGGAAGCATGAAGTGCTCTAAAACTTGCTGGTAGACGGCTGCGTTGACCCTGGATCTCAGGAAACAGAGTGGACCGACACCAGCAGATGACATGGCACCCCAAACCATCACTGATGGTGGAAACTTTACACTAGACTTCAGGCAACGTGGATCCTGTGCCTCTCCTGTCTTCCTCCAGACTCTGGGACCTCGATTTCCAAAGGAAATGCAAAATTTGCTTTCGTCAGAAAACATGACTTTGGACCACTCAGCAGCAGTCCAGCTCTTTTTTCCTTAGCCCAGGTGAGACGCTTCGCGCTGTTTCTTGGTCAACAGTGGCTTGACACGAGGTATGCGGCAGTTGAAACCCATGTCTTTCAAGCGTCTCTTGGTGGTGGATCTTGAAGCACTGACTCCAGCAGCTGTCCACACCTTTTTTCACAATCTTGACTAGGCGCGGTGATCCCTATCGCTTGTACACTTTTTCTGACCACAGTTTTTCCTTCCCTTTGCCTCTCTATTAATGTGTTTGGACACAGAGCTCTGAGAACAGCCAGCCTCTTCAGCAATAACCTTTTGTGTCTTTCCCTCCTTGTGCAATGTGTCGATGGTCGCCTTTTGGACAGCTGTCAAATCTGAAGTCTTCCCCATGTTTGTGTAGGCTTCAGAACTGGACTGAGAGACCATTTAAAGCCCTTTGCAGGTGTTTTGAGTTAATCAGCTGATTACTTTGTGGCACCAGGTGTCTTCAAAATGTAACCCTTACACAATATTCTAATTTTGTGACACACGGAATTTTGGATTTTCATTTGTTGCCACTTCAAATCATCAAAATTAAATGAAATAAACATTTGAATGCATCAGTCTGTGTGCAATGAATAAATATAATGTACAAGTTACACCTTTTGAATGCAATTACTGAAATAAATCAAGTTTTTCAAAATATTCTAATTTACTGGCTTTTACCTGTATACAGTCTATGATCCAGATCATAGACCGTTATATAAACAGTCTATGATCCAGACCAGTTCCACAGTGACATGAACCTGACTAGAAAGCTGCATTAAATCCTGGTTCCTGTGCTCTGACTGCTCCATGTGTTTTTCAGAAAACCACCGTCTTGAGTCTTCATATCAGAATCACCTGGTCCTCAAAGTATTAGTAGTGAGTATAATCACCTGGTCCTCAAAGTATTAGTGGTGAGTATAATCACCTGGTCCTCAAAGTATTAGTAATGAGTATAATCACCTGGTTCTCTGTCCCCCCCCCCCAGTTTAACTTCTTTAACTGTTTCGCCTCGCTGTTCTACATTGCCTTCGTCATGCAGGACATGGTGCTGCTCCGACAGGTAGGCCTGCCCTACCTCCATCCGTCCTTTAACCTTCTTCCCTTCATCTTTGTTTGTTTTTGTCCTAATTTCTTACTGTTTTCTTCCTTCATTACTTCTCTCTTAACACCTTCCCTTTGTGTGTTCTTCTTACTCTCTGTCCCTCTTTAATCTTTTATTCACTCACCTTTATTAACTTTCCTCTCTCCCTTGTGGTTTCTTGTGAATCCAGAGTCTGGCCACGCTGCTGATCACCAGTCAGATCCTGAACCAGCTCATGGAGGCCTTCCTGCCCTACTGGCTGCAGAGGAGACGCAACAAGAAGATGATGCGCAAAGTCCAGAAGAGAAGAACTCTGGAGGACAAAGAGCTCCCATTGGCTGAGCAGGTCCGGCTGGAGGCTGACATGAGCACATACCTGGTAGGTGCACTGGCTCCCTTTATATGCAGATTAAAGCCTTCACATGATCTGTTACCCATTAGAATGTGTGTGTGCGTGCGTACCTGCATGTGTGTGTGCGCGTGGGCGTGTGTGCGTGTGTGTAGGGTACGTTTGATGACTACCTGGAGCTGTTCCTGCTCTTTGGCTACGTCAGCCTATTCTCCTGCGTCTACCCTCTGGCTGCGGTGCTGGTGGTGCTGAACAACATCACCGAGGTTTATTCGGATGCGTTCAAGATGTGTCGGGTGTTCAAGCGCCCCTTCTCTGACCCGGCAGCCAACATCGGAGTCTGGCAGGTGGCTCACACACAGATCGCTTCAGCAGCTTTTATTGATTTATCACGTTTGTCTTGACACATTTGTCTCGCTGTCCCCCTGTATGTCTGTGCCACTGTCTCTCTGTCCCCCTGTCTTTGTCCAGCTGGCCTTTGAGGCCATGAGCGTGATTGCTGTTGTGACCAACTGTTCGCTGATAGGCATGTCTCCACAAGTCAAGGCTTACTTCCCCAACTCTGAGTCCCAGCTCATCCTGTGGACAGTGGCTATTGAGGTAATACGCACGCACGCACGCACGCACGCACGCACGCACGCACGCACGCACGCACGCACGCTCACTCACTCACTCACAGGAAAGACATGATCCCATACAGTCTTTAATCACTTTGGTATGACTTGTGATAGAACAAGGCTGGGCTTGTCTTGATTCCAAAAGGACAGCCGATATCTCGTGAGACAAGTCCAGGATGTCCAGAGCCAGTCTGCACGGCTGTTAGAGGAGCTGATCAGGGAATGTTTTGTCTAGCCAATACTGATCAACTTCTCATTTCACTGTGCTCTGGGTACACTGCCTTCCCTATCCTGCAGTATTCCCTCCCTGGAGCCTACAGGGCTGTAAAGGTATACCAGCTCAATCCCACCTGGGTAGACACACAGGTGCTGTGTTGGTTGTTCTGACAGAATGATTTTCACACAGAAAAAATGTGCCTTGGTGTTGGGTTGCGTAACATAATGGAGATAAATGCCAACATAAATAAAGGACACAGATTACAACACAGATTGACAATAACAATATGAAAAAAAACAATAAAACTCTACACATCGAAAAAAGAAACAATGTACTATATATATATATATATATATATATATATATATATATATATATATATATATATATATATATATATATATATATATATATATATATATATATATATATACACACACATTGTTTCTTTTTTCGATGTGTAGAGTTTTGCACAGAATGTGCAAAGGTTGTCAGTATGACGTATAGAGACTGTACAGAATCCAGAAAGATGTGAGTTAATGTAACGCTTTGACCCGGGTGGTGTCCATGTGCTGGGACTTGAGTCTGTCTTGATGAGACCAGCTGCAGTCTAGATGATAGTGTTGTTGTGGCAGTTTATTATTATATTTTTTTGTCCTCATGATGCCCAGTCGAGACTGTCGGCTTCATTCAGCCGCCTCAGCTCCAGCATGCTCCACCTCTTTTGCCAGTTTTGGATTAGATGGTGACGGTCTTCATTTGAAGCTGTGGGTGATGTCACCGGGACCACGTCCATATTGAATACTGTCCATGATTCGTCCTGAAGTCCATCTCTGTCTTTAGAGCGTTGAGCTCTAAGGTACTCTGTCTGTACCAAACTTCCACATGTCTTCACAAGTGAAACAGGTGGGACATTTAAAGATGTCTAATCTGTGATGTGAATACGTCTCGCCTTGCTCCTCACTGAAATCAATGAGCAACTCAATCTGCTCTGAGCTCTAATCATGCAGAGCAGCTGGAACACCACCCGACAGAATCATGGCCTCCACCACACTGCAGCTGAGTGGATGGAAGTTTCTCACTAGATGGAGCCAGAGTCCAAACTAGATCCACACTGAAGTGAGTGACAGAGAGAGACTGAGAGATAGAGGAAGAGGAAGGGGGGGGGGGTTCTGATGTGCATCAGTGTTTATTTGTGTTCCTGTCAGCCAATCACTGTTCAGGCGTTTGTGTGTACTGTATATTATTATACCCTAACCCACCTGTGTTAACCTTTGCGTCAGCTCGCTTGTCTCGTCTCTGTCCCATCAGACGCTCCTGCTGCAGAGGACAGCACAGCGAGGCTGAAGGGAACAGGGAGGACGCCGCAGGGACGTTTTTAAGGACATTGTGCTGCTCTAGCGAGCTCTTGAGGGAGGATTGACAAGCAGAGAGATGAGTGCTTGGAGTGAAACTATTTCTTATTTTACTACGTAGGAACAACAGTGACTTAATCTTGCTCCCTGGAGGCCTATCTATAGATATATCTATATATGTATCTATAATATAAATATACTATGTATAACTGGCCAGTGAGTGCGTGGTGTTGGGGGGGGTCGTTATCTTTATTTTTAATTCGGTTTTAATCTTTTTTTCTTTAAAGAGAGAAACCAGATTCAAGCAGTGGAGGGTTTAAATGAAATCATTCAGCTCCTCTTATCTTGGTAATGGGGGTGCTATGACACCTGGGTAATTACCAAATGGGACTCACACACCTCAGTGAGCAGTAACCAGGCAACCGGCCGACCTGCAACAGGAACAGAGTCTCAGTCTGTCTGCTCACAAGCAATGGGGGCTCTAAGGGGGCTGAGGGAAGTCAGGGCCCCTCTCAGCCTGGACCCCCCCCCTCTGGCCTCCCCAACTGTATTGTAAGATAGTGTTCCCAACATGTTTCACCGCAGAGAGGGGGAGTTAATTCATGGCCAGTGAAGAATCAAAGGTATGAATGAGTATTCTTGTCTTTATTATGGTATGATTAGTTTTTTAGACAGCCGGGCCCCCACAGGCCCCCACAGCAACACCACTGCTCCAAGGCTCCCAAATGAAGGGAGACAGGATCATGGAGGGTGTCTCAGTAATCTGATTACTGTGTTCCCTTTAACTTTGGTCCAGTGACAGCAGCTGTCCAGCTGTCCTGTCCTCCTGTCCTGCCTCCAGGAGGAGGAAAGAGCTTTGTGTTGTCAAGGGAGACCTGCAGGGGACACACACAGCCAGATGTGAAGCTCCATCAAAATCACCCTGGTCCACAACTGCTTGTCGGCTCCATGCTCTGCCGTCCGTCAGCACCCACCAGGTCCGGATCTTTTGCAGAACGGCTGCGGCCATGACTGACAGCTGAAGTCTCAAGGACCCACGAGATCTTGCGAGATCACATAGAATAGAACCATGAAACCACCAGCAGTTAGTTTCCGTCCAGAGGAGCAGAGGGGAACAATTCTGAGCTGTTGTCAAGGTGGAGTGCAGGAGATATGATCTCTTTGATTTTGAAAATTAACCAGATGTTTTATTTTGCTTCTGTGCTCGACTTCCTGTCCCCACTATCGGCCGTGTGTTGAGTTGCCGCGGAGCTCTCCGGCGTCCGGCAACAATAGAGGCTCTGGGTATCTGCTCCGGAGGGCAGGGGATCGCCGGAGCTGGGACGGAGTCGGGATGCCGCCGTTTACACATTGACTTTAATGGAAACCTAAAGACGTCAGAATATTTATCCTCCTACTCCTAACTGTCTCAGCCTAGCCTCGCCCCCCTCAGTCCTTACAAACATAAATTAGCCTTGATTAGCATTAGCAATGGGAAGTTGGGAACTGAAAGGCCACCATCCTCTTTCCTCCTCTGCAGAGTAGACATCTTACATTGCGGCTGTTTGCCTTTCTAGATTAATTAATATAACACTGACTGTAATTTAGACCAATAGCCAGCAGGAGGGGGGAGAAGTAGCATAGAGCTCACAACATTAATCCTGGGTAACACATTCATTTTAACCACTCTTTTAGTTCTTTATTTAATTTCCTTCTTTCCTGTGATGGTCCTTCCCCAGCATTAGCCATAACTACAACAGATAACTTCTATAATAACATTAAAATACAATAAGGCCTATGTAAAGACATCCGCTGCTAATTTTTACCTGGGTGGATACTCAGTAACACGGGCTTGTCAGGTGTTCCACCGAAATCTGTGACCCGTGAGAATGTGTTACTGTACTGGCGTCTATCTGCCCTAAACAGCGTGTGTGTGTGTGTGTGTGTTGTGTGATTTCAGCACGCACTGCTGGCCTTTAAGTTCATCCTGAGCTTCCTGATCCCAGACGTTCCCAAAACCATCCAGATCAGTCTGGCCCGCCTGGAGTTTGAATCTCTGGAGGCCCTCAAGAAAAAGGTACACACACACACACACACACACACCACAGCGTCGGAGTGGCGCTCTGATGATGATGATCTTGACACTAGCTACTCCCTCTGGCAGACTGGGGAGGGGGTTCAGCTCATGTCTGAGTGTGTGTCTGAGCCCGTGATGTTGTGTGGTCTCTTGGTTCTGCAGAGACCGCTGCGTGGAGGGTGAGTAACTCTTGTAGACTCGAGTGACCTACTGAAAGGTGTTGTGTTTTCTCTGACTATATCTAATCTCTAAAGTGAGCAGCATCACGCTGCTGACCCGGGCTGACCTGGGTTAACCCGGAATCTGACAGTCAGCATGGCCCGGTCTCACTCATTGCAGATGAAACTGGAGACTAACATGTGGTTAACGTGGAGATCACTGAGCTGTCAACATGCAGAGGCACTCTGGTGTTATCAGGGGCCACTCCGCTTAGAAATACAATATTTAACTTTATTTCTGTCAGATTTGTGTGTGTGTGTGTGTGTGTGTGTGTGTGTGTGTGTGTGTGTGTGCACGTGCACACTGCACTGACAGCTGTATTCATATTAATATCTTCTAAAACACCACTGACGTAGCTGCTGTGCTTTTGTCTGCTGACGTCTGAAGCTCAGAACCGATGTGCACAGCAATGGAAGTGAAAGCATGAATGAGAGTGAATCAGCTGACCACACACACACACACACACACACACACACACACAGTTTCTTCCTGTCATAAAACTTTAACCTGTTGCTGTGTTTCAGAAAATGCTGGAAGCGTCGGAGCCCAGTGAGCCGGTTAAGTGAGGAGAGGAGACCGTACAGCAGTCGCCACCTCACACAGATTTAACGCACACACACACACACTCTCATGTGTGGATTCAGAAGCCACTGATCTTTAGCAGGGGTGCTGCTTATCTGCAGTGCGTCACAGCATCACACACAGCTGTGTGTGGGGGGGGGGGGAAGACACAGATACATGGGGTTGAAATCACAGAGGTATGCTGTATTATGATGTACACTACTGTAGCAAATATTGACATTATAGCCATGACTTTTCTTTTTTGATCAGTACAGCTGCATGATTGTATGCGCTTGTATGTATGTGTGTGTGTGTGTGTGTGTGTGTGTGTGTGTGTGCGCCTGCTGACTGTCACGCAGCATTAAAACTGTTTGGAATATATTAAAACATACATATGCTCCTTTTGAGTTCTGCACTCCAAGTATGGAAGCAAACAGAAATCTTTACACACTGAAATCTTCATGCAACCAACGTGATCCCTAGTGAATACTTCAGTGGTATTAAACATATTTGACTCGGAAAAGCGTCCATCTGCATTTATGTGGTCTTCATAACCTCCATTATCTTAAGAGGTGAAACTTCCAAAGCGTAAATGAAAAGCAAATATTGCCATGTGATAAAACCGTTGGATCTGACTGGATCAGAGCTCTGTGCTATCAGCGTACAGACTGTTAGAGTTCTGGGAGTTCAACTCAAATAAAACGTTTAATGCCATGGATGTATTGGTATTCAGATATATAATATATGATGGAATCCTACATACAGGCTTTCCGTTGCTGAGAGATTGAAGTAATGTGGCTTTCTGTTTGCTCACACCGACCAGAGATCAGTTTTCTTACCTGAGCATGTGATGTCACCAGGGTTGTATTATAAAGTAAGAATCCAGAGGAACTGAACTTGACTTTGCACTCCTGTAACACCTCCGGTGCCTTTAACGCCTGTCTCCATATGGTTTCTAAGCTCCTCTGCTATTTCGATGAGCTGATGTATCAAACGGTTGTGAAGAATAAATACGATTGATACCTCACAAAGGACATGTAGTGTGTCCGGCTGTGTCTCTGTGTGTGTGTGTGTGTGTGTGTGTGGAGAGAGTTGTAGTTTAGATAATATATACAGAGTTTTACCTGGCTCAGAATGGGCCTTTGCATACAGTAAGCAAAGGATCAGTTAGCATACATTTGAGGCAGAGTGGCTGTTCCCTTATGTAACAGACATCTAGGTGAATTTTTTCTGAGAATTTGATAAAGAAAAATATTGATTATGCTTGAATAAGTGAAACCCCAGTCAACAAAAATGCTTATAAAATATCAATATTGAAATACTGGGAGAGTTCAACACAGCCAGACTCATATTCACTTTAATGTTCTGCTTTTCCTATATTCTTGTATTTTTTCTTATTTGTTATAATTCTTATCATTTTGGCACTGATTGTCCTGATTTCTTTTTTTTTGGGGGGGGGGGCTAAAAAAAATCCTCTATAAAAGGAAAAACCCTACTAATTTTATATATATATATAAAATCATTAGCAGACAGACCAACCCTTTGCTGATATATGAACTGGTGAAACTGGTGAAAAGGTGATTACATGTTTTATGGAGCCGCCTTTCTCCACTCCCATATGAAATGGCATTGTGTCACTGTTGGTTTGTTATGTATGCAGAGGAAGATGCACATTCCTCTCATCTGATCAACATTAGCGCCATGCCCTCATTTAGTTTGCTCACACGGGCTTGCGGACTTTAACATGTCTGTGGGAAATGTTCCAGTTAGTTGTTTACACACGTGTGTGAGAATAAATGTGAGTGATACTTTCATCAAAGTACCGTTCAGTATTATTAGCTCCCAACATGAGGGGTTGATGCCAGCTGGCTCAAAGAGGCACTAATGACAGAGCTCTCCGATTGGCTGCAGCAGCAGGTGACAGCCAAAAGGTTGCTCTGGTTTTGTTTGCAGAGGAAGCCAATGAACCCCCAGTCATGGGGGCCCTCAATGTCTCACCCAGTTGGAGACAAATCACGGAAGGAGTCAGAAGAACACTCGTAGGAGACAGTATTCCGCATTTTATTTTTTGGATATTACCATAGCTATATGTAACTTCTGACAACAGGTATCAACTACAGAATAATACACTGAATATTTCTGTCAGTTCAAACTCTTTTTTTTCCCTCCTTTTTGGTCCAGAAACATTTCAGTGGCTGATTCTCTCAAACACTGAAACACATGCACATGTCATTCACCTGGATACAGCTGAGTAAGACAACAGTCAAACACACCTGACAGCATGTTGGAGCTGAGACAGCCATACAGTAGGACTACTTATAAGGCTAGATACTGTACAGCTATGCACCAAAGAGTCCACTCGCTGTTCTAGAGGGGGGGGGGAGCACCATATTTACACTCTATTTACATTTGCTTTGTAAAAGAAAAGTCAGACAACAAGCAGAGAGGCTGGAATTTAAAAATTATTCTGTACAGATAGCTGCAACACACTGCAAAGCTTATTGCCAATGCCCGAAGAGTTTGCCCTTTCCACCTTCCATCTCTTTAAAGTGGTGTGCTTTCCTTCCTGCACACACACACTTCATCTGACCAATGACACGTCACACAGGCCTGCCCACTTTCTCAAACAGCAGAAATGTACAAGTTTTAAAAATAAACTTTACTCTTCATCATCCAGTATATACAAACACTGCACACGTGGTGCTACGCTGGGGTGCAGGCGGACTGAACGGATCACATCACTAATGTTCTCTATCAGCAACTACAGCAACGCATTAAAAGCATAAAAAATAAGAATAGCTCATTTGAAGAATATGGCCAGTAACATTTGCACACGTCATCTTGCTACAGAGGAGTAAAGCTCCAGGTTACATGAAGCTGTGTTGCTGTCCACGTTTAAAGGGTTCCAATCATTAGAAATCATTTTTAAAAACAACAACAAACAGATTGTCTGAGTGCAATATGAGTCCAAACTAAAAGCTTTCCTCTCAGATTCATAAAAACGTTTATGATCCAGCAGCTGGCTAACCGCGGACTAACGTGACATTAAAATGGTAAAAATGTAAAAACATTGACTTTGTGTTCATAACGGTACAGTTTTCCAGCTACCATCACGTCAAACCTTCCTTGTCTGAAGATGAATTAAGATAATACAATTTTCGACGTGTAAGACAACTGAACACAGAGATGGAGACAGACAGCAGGCGTGATGGAGGGGACAGCTCAACAGGAAGTGATGTCTTCAGTGACCCTGGAGGCGGAGCTTCAGATGACGTGGCAGCAACTGGCAGGTGCGGCGGAGCAGAGCAGGCCGTCCCGCCCGCTGCCACCCCCCTGGATGTTCACAGAGATCTTCTCACACAGAGGTAGTTGGAGCATGCCGCTTTTCAGAGCGCTCAAGCTGCTGGGAGCGTCCC
>JABXJD010000314.1:0-285000 GCA_013375575.1 Percina caprodes | reverse complement strand
TTAATGATTCAATTGTTTTGTCTATAAGACAATGGTATAGAACTGCTATATTTCCCAAGGTGACATCTTCATAGGTCTTCTTTTGTCCGACCAACAGTCCATAGCTCAAAGATATTCAGTGATAGCATGGAGAATTGCAGCAGAGGGTGTCGAGTAGGAACATGGAGGCAGCAGGTAACTCCAACCACAGATCCAGAGCCAGAAACACCTGCAGGAAGCGATAGGAGGAGAGAGGAAAGGGGCAAGAGAGCACAAGACTCCAGGGGCAAGATACCACAAGACTCTGGGAAAAGAAAGAAGTCGAGTTAGTAACCTGCATTAATGGAATGAGGTCGCATACAGATGGAGAGGAGGAGGAAGAGAGCTCAGTGCATCATGAGAAGTCCCCCCAGCAGTCTAGGCCTATAGCGGCGTAACTATAAGCTTTATCAAAGAGGAAAGTCTTAAGCCTACTCTTAAATATGGAGACGGTGTCTGCCTCTTGGTTCCACAGGAGAGGAGCCTGATAGCTGAACGCTATCTATCTATATCTGAATCAATCAATCTCTGAATCTCTCTCAATCAATCTCTGAATCTCTCTCAATCAATCAATCAATCAATCAATCAATCAATCAATCAATCAATCAATCAATCAATCAATCAATCAATCAATCAATATCTCTGAATCTCTCTCTCTCTCTCTCTCTCTCTCTCTCACAATAAATATAATTAACATATGCTAAGGCTGACAGGACCATGTGTGAACTTGAAATCATGACTGTAATCAACAGCTTTAACTTTAATATTGAGTTCTTTAATATGGAGTTTTATATTAATTTAATATCCCTAGAATGGTTTATAGATATGGTATATAGATATGGTTTAGTTCTGGTCCATGCCTTTGGAGATCACTTTGGCAGACCTGTCCACTGCTGCAAAATGACTGAACACTAAAGAGAAAGAGAAACACTTACTCCACTATGGCCTCTCGGTCGGCAATGTCTCCGAGCACCATGCGCTGGATGATGCTGTTGTGTTCCTCTTCTGACAGGTTCTTGTGGGACACCAGAGGAGTGTTGTATTTGGTGGCTGGGGACGGGTCAACCCCCTGCAGCCACGCATGGCTCTCAATCTCCTCCAGGGAAGCCCGTCGTTTGGGATCCCTCTGAAGCATGCGGTCTATCAGACTGAAGCCACGGGGAAAAGTGAGTAGGTGGATATGAAAAGGATGGACAAAGGAGTAATAATTAATGAATGAATTCAAAAGACAGAAATCCTTTAAAATGATTCCACATAATCAGTTTTCCAGGTGAATGAGGTGATTAGAAAAGCTGGATGGAAGCCACCACTCCAGCAAAACCTCCCCAGCGCTGTCTAACTCACTGCTGCAGCAGTTATAAATAAAGAGAGCCACTATTGGCACTCGCTGTCATCATCTTGCTTCGAAAGCAACAGATACAGTGTCATATGAGCTGAACTAGAAGAAACTGTCCAGCAGCAGTAAGGTCTCCACAGCCAAGCTCTATTTTGCATGGCATTTTCCTGACCTTAGAACCTAGTGCTCAGGTACACCTTTATATACCCTGCTAATTAAGAATTAGGGGTCCAAGCCCGAGAATGCGTGCACTGCAGTATTGCAAAGCGATATGCGGTTCACATAGCAGGGCTGTGGAACCCTATTGTTTTCCTAGGGATTTTCCATTATTATTATTCTCCGCATAAAACTGGTGCTGCAGCCTAAACCGTACATGGTGGCAACGTGCCATTTTCAGGACTGGTCCAAAACTCCGCAAAGACCTCTAGGTGGCGCTATAGCAGAAACAACGCATTTGGCCCTATAACTCCCAAACCGTACATCGAAAATTTAAAAACCTTATATCCACGCGTTCCCTGGATCCTACTGAATCTTGTGATATAGGCCACGCCCATTTCCGCGTGAAAAATTGCGATTTATCGAAAACTAACTTTTTCGAACTCCCTAGACCGTGCAATGGATCTGCACAAAACTTGACACATAGCATTTCCAGACCGACCTGACAAAAAGTTGTATAAAGATTTTTTATAGCATAAAAATTGCGCATTTTTGTGTAGCTAACTATGAAAAAAACAACTTTGCCATATCTCGGCCAAAATAAATGTTGTCAAAGCTAAACTTTAGATTATTCTTTGGTATGACCCTCTGAGGCTCTAAATAAATGTCACGTACATTGGCCACTACGTGGCGCTACAAATAAAAAAAGTTTGTATCTCATGAGCCGCTCATCCAAATTTTACAAAATTTGAGGGATACCATCTAGGCCTACTCCTGAGGTGGCCCTTACAGTGGGGTACTGATTGGTTCCAGTGGGCGTGGCCTACGGGGCAACATTTGGATTAATTGCTTAAACTAAAGTGAATTACTTCTAATTAACAGGACGGATGTGCAATGGGTACCAAACTTTAGATTATTCTTTGGTATGACCCTCCAAGGTGGTAAAACTAATTTCACGCAAATTGGCCACTAGGTGGCGCTACAATGACGTCAAACGTGTTTTTGCCTATAACTCCCACAATACACATCCCACATTAAATATATTTACATCCACGTGTTCACTGAATGAAGCCGAGTCAGGTGATATAAGCCACGCCCATGTCCGCTTACAATTCATTTCGCAATATCGCGACAAGTGCAAAACCAACTTTTTCAAACTCATCCTAGGTCGTGCGACAGATCTGCGCGAAACCAGGTTTGGAGCATCTCCAGATGGCCTTGACAAAAAGTTGTATAAAGAATTTTGCTACGTTAACGTGTGCGCATTTGATCACCATACAAAATATCTGTGGTAAGCTACCAAACGCATATCACATTGTATCTCAGCCAAATTAAATGCGGTCCAAGCAAAACTTTAGGCTATTCCTTGGTATGACCCTCTGAGTCTGGAAAGCAAATTTCACAAACATTGGCCACTAGGGGGCGCTACAAATACAATAAGTTTTTATCTCATGAACCGCTCATCCGAATTTTACAAAATTTGATAGGTACCATCTAGGGCCACTCCTGAGGTGCCCATTTCAGTGGGATACTGATTGGTTAAAGTGGGTGTGGCCTATGGACCAACGTCTGGATTAACCACTTCTACTAAAGTGAATTACTTGAAATTCACAGGGTAGATGTAGAAAGCCCAGAGTTTCATTGTGCTATTAATCCGTACCGTTACATGCGCCTCTCGATATTTCCCGACGTCTGCCTCCCCTGCCGTTTTGCTTCGGGTTCCGCTTTTGTGCGCTCCCCGGGTTGCTGGGGACGACTTGTGCGGGGAGGCTTGGACCCTGTTCTAACTGCGTGCAGTTCTAGTTCACTTTGTATTTGTTGACACATTTGTCACATTGGCTTTAAATTTGCTTTTCAGATTGTGGAATCTAACAATTATGCGAAATGATACAAGTCAAATCAAGGCCTATGTACCTGCGGGTGACAGCGTTAGTCATTTTAACTGGTGAAAGAGAGGGTCTCGGTACATCTGCCAGCAAACTCTCTTTAGGTACAATGAGGAAAATAAGTATTTGAACACCCTGCTATTTTGCAAGTTCTCCCACTTAGAAATTATGGAGGGGTCTGAAATTGTTATCGTAGGTGCATGTCCACTGTGACAGACATAATAAAAATTAAAAAAATCCAGAAATCACAATATATGATTTTTTAACTATTTATTTGTATGATACAGCTGCAAATAAGTATTTGAACACCTGTCTATCAGCTAGAATTCTGACCCTCAAAGACCTGTTAGTCTGCCTTCAAAATGTCCACGTCCACTCCATTTATTATCCTAAATTAGATGCACCGGTTTGAGGTTGTTAGCTGCATGAAGACACCTGTCCACCCCATACAATCAGTAAGAATCCAACTACTAACATGGCCAAGACCAAAGAGCTGTCCAAAGACACTAGAGACAAAATTGTACACCTCCACAAGGCTGGACAGGGCTACGGGGAAATTGCCAAGCAGCTTAGTGAAAAAAGGTCCACTGTTGGAGCAATCATTAGAAAATGGAAGAAGCTAAACATGACTGTCAATCTCCCTTGGACTGGGGCTCCATGCAAGATCTCACCTCGTGGGGTCTCAATGATCCTAAGAAAGGTGAGAAATCAGTCCAGAACTACACGGGAGGAGCTGGTCAATGACCTGAAAAGAGCTGGGAACACCGTTTCCAAGGTTACTGTTGGTACACTAAGACGTCATGGTTTGAAATCATGCATGGCACGGAAGATTCCCCTGCTTAAACCAGCACGTGTCAAGGCCCGTCTTAAGTTTGCCAATGACCATTTGGATGATCCAGAGGAGTCATGGGAGAAAGTCATGTGGTCAGATGAGACCAAAATAGAACTTTTTGGTCATAATTCCACTAACCGTGTTTGGAGGAAGAAGAATGATGAGGACCATCCCAAGAACACCATCCCTACTGTGAAGCATGGGGGTGGTAGCATCATGCTTTGGGGGTGTTTTTCTGCACATGGGACAGGGCGACTGCACTGTATTAAGGAGAGGAGTACCAGGGCTATGTATTGCGAGATTTTGGGGAACAACCTCCTTCCCTCAGTTAGAGCATTGAAGATGGGTCGAGGCTGGGTCTTCCAACATGACAATGACCCGAAGCACACAGCCAGGATAACCAAGGAGTGGCTCTGTAAGAAGCATATCAAGGTTCTGGCATGGCCTAGCCAGTCTCCAGACCTAAACCCAATAGAAAATCTTTGGTGGGAGCTCAAACTCTGTGTTTCTCAGCGACAGCCCAGAAACCTGACTGATTTAGAGAAGATCTGTGTGGAGGAGTGGACCAAAATCCCTTCTGCAGTGTGTGCAAACCTGGTGAAATACTACAGGAAACATTTGACCTCTGGAACTGCAAACAAAGGCTACTAAACCAAATATTAACATTGATTTTCTCAGGTGTTCAAATACTTATTTTCAGCTGTATCATACAAATAAATAGTTTAAAAAATCATACATTGTCATTTCTGGATTTTTTTTTTTTAGATTATGTCTCTCACAGTGGACATGCACCTACGATGACAATTTCAGACTCCTCCATGATTTCTAAGTGGGAGAACTTGCAAAATAGCAGGGTGTTCAAATACTTATTTTCCTCACTGTAGTGTAGTCAAGGTTCCAGTTGTCTGCAGAACCAGGACTTGTTGTTCGAGTACAAGCTAACCTGTTGTGTTGGTATTGAACACAGTTCCCGAGTAAATCAGATGGAGGCATTGAATATATTGTGTAATGTCCAGTGGCACACTGTCAGCTGGGAGCTTAATCCAACATAAATTACACTGTTGAAAGCGAAGATTGCAGTTTAATAGGATTAGGTGGGATATGGAATCTAGTGAGAAGACTAAAATGAATGCATGAAAAAAGCATCATGCAGTAATCTATCTGCTTACTAAGGCATGAACAAAATCTTTATGAGGAGACTTAACATCTACAAATCTAGTTTGACTAATATAATCTGAACTGCCAAGGCCTCCTATATTAGGTGCTGTCTCTGCTGAACTACAGACCCACGACACTGCAGGTTAACTTGGACCACATAGTAGAGTCTGAGAGTCCAGTTTTGGTCCAGACTACTAAACCGGTTTAACTTTATGCAAACAGACTGAACCGGCATTTGTCATTATAACATGTTCTGGCAAATTAAAATGTAGCCGACATCAGCAGCAACTTGTGTTGCAATAGCTATAATATGTCATAAGTAATATCACAATGTGACTACCATAACATTATGTTTTTCTATTAAACGGACTAACTGAGACACTACAGGACTTCAGAGTGCAACCAAAAATTGTGTGTGACTAAACATTTCCATTGGTTGCAATGGTGCACCTAACCTTTTTGTTTAGTGCACCCAAAACATTTCCTTTTGCATTTTTTCCTTTTTCATCTTTTGCACCAAGTCAGCCCAACTCATTTTGGCTTTACTGAATTCTTTTTTCCAACTCTATCCAATGCCCAAGTGTACCACGGGATGGAGGCTACAAGATAACAGGCTGGGCAGAGCGTCAGTCATGCTGGGGATTAGTCCGAGCTAGCCAGGCTCCCTGAGGACTTCAGCCAGCAGCAGCACACTGCTCTACAAAGGTGGGGAAATAATCCCATGTAAAATAGACTGTATATAGAGATGCACTTGTAGAATATGTAAGCATGAACACACACACTGACATAAATAAATGTGACAAATAAACAAAATATTTTTTCTCATTGGTCATGGTCAAGAGAAACAAGCATATGCTAAAGAAAGATGCGTTATTAAATTTGATTTTGGATGACACTAGAATAGTGATGTTAACCAATAACCAACAATAATAAGTTTGACTGATAAGTATTATCAGTTCAATGGTTAAAAACAATATTAAATTTTTTTTCAAAGTAATTATAAAAAAAAAGCATATTTGTTTTCATGGTAGAAGAAAAATAAGCTCTACAATCTACTTCTTAACGGCTTGTTAACTTTTTCACAATTTTAGCAGTTTTGAAGGGGGGGCGAACCGGACACCAGCCATCAGTCCTCCCCTACCCCCCAGAGATCTTAAGTATTGGTTCAGGCAAAACCCAAACAGTACCCAACACTAACGATGCTGGCACTCAAAGTCAGAAACTGAACCCTCTTCTTTAACTTAACCCTTTCCAACCCTGATTTCTATTGCTCCTGCAAAATGCAACAAATAATTAGCACTCCTGTTGGGTGCAAAACACATTCCTCACAGCACAGAGTACAAATGACATGGGGAACACTTGAAGAATGGGTTTGCACACAGATAAAAAAATTGCATTAAAATAGGCATGATATTACTGGGGTGTAAAACATTTTATTTTAGGTCTAAACCCAAGCAATTAAAATCAAGAATGACAAAACCATACAAAGCTTGGAAGGAGGAGGGTGTGGGATTGCAAAAGTGAGCCAGTGAATAATTAAATAATTGAAGCATGTAACTGCATTTTGGAAAGTCAACAGATGATAGAGAGAAAAGAAACAGAAAGAGACAAGCCACAGACGGAAACACAAAGAGAAGATTGTGTTGATCCAGTGATCTGCCCCAAAAAGGAACCAAAGAAAAACGTGAACCTTGGGAACAATTCCGTGGGAATTGTTATGTGGAGAACCTTTACCTTTATAACACTAATACTGAGCCCATTTAGAATCAAAAGAGCCAGTTCAGTAATTACTGGCAGACAGTAACCTGTCGCTCTACCCTCATCACTTACGAGGACTCTGACTCTCTGCTCTCCCTTTCCTCCTCCTGTCAAAAGCCCCTTTCACTCTGCCTGCTCAAGACAGGAATGTTGTGCCGGTATTCCACCGCACCGTTCTGTATACAGTACATGGGGACAGAGTTGTTCCGCCGTTAAGCAGCGGAGGTAGTAACAGAGCTGAATAAGCATTAAAATTCAGATCTGTTTTTTTGTAGGAGCACAAGAAAGTTGGAAATACAGTGCAGTGAGTATGGTCTGCAGCAAATGAAGTTAACCCCTGACCCAAATTACACGTAAAATGTCAAACCCAATAAGTACTAGTGTGGTCTGCAGCTAGAAACAACACAACCCAAAGGAGACCAAAGCTAAAACAAAACTCACCCAAACAGGGCACGAGCTTGGCGCCTTTCCCCAGAAACGCTAGACTAAAAGCTGCATACTCAACACTCTAAGGTAACCAACTCCCTCGCTATCAATATGCACTGTGTCACTTTATCACTATCTATCTGTCTTGAGAAAGGTTGACTCAACAATTCAATACAGAGGTGAGAAGTGTGAGCAGAAATATTTTTAATAATTTTAACTTTGGAAATGGATCTTCGATGGAATGAATTACCTTCATCACAAGGGAAACAAAGCAAGTGGTGTGTATGGTGCTTCCTACTCATAAAGTTACAACCACATCAGCCAAAAATGAACAGACCTTTTTCTTTATCTTACATCTTGACATTTCTTTGAGAGAGAGAGAGAGAGAGAGAGAGAGAGAGAGAGAGAGAGAGAGAGATTATCACCTTGATAATATTGCTGTTGCTGTGTTTCTTATTGCATATAGCTGATAAATGTGCAGATTGTTTAATATTTCTTGTGCAGGCACGTGTTGATACTCAGGTAGTGTTTGCTAGCAGCGTGCAATCACCAGTAAACAGAGCAGCCTGTGGAGCCACGAGCTTAGCTATCAAAGGTGTATTACACTCTTTACTTTGTTTTGAATATGTGTGCTGTAATAGATGGGGCTTATTCTCAGTTTGTTGAGCAATATGTTACATTTATGTTAATTATTACAAAAAAATAATGTAATTCTTAATATTGCTTCTGTTATATGCTTGTGGCTTTACCATTATTATTGTTATTATTATTATTATTATTACTATTTTTTTTTGCTATTATTTCAGAACCACATCTAACTTCACTTCATAGTTAACTTTATGTTGGAGTTGTAAAGAAATCTTTCTGATCTCTCAGTCAAACATCTCTGGTTCTAGTTCTTACCGGGTGTTTCAGCAGCCACTTTTCAACCGTTTTACAAGCCTATTGCCAACATTTTTGTAATATAATAAAGTTTCACTTTTTGAAACTATTTCAGCTTGTTTTGGCCTATCAGTGCTTTCTGAACATATTGAACGCATTTTTAAAAATGCTGCAATAATACGGTAAACCATGATAATTTTGGTCACTATAGCTGTGAGTTTACATTTTCGTACAGTTACATCTCTAGTCGTGCTAAAATGTCAACATGACTTGACTCCGATCGACAGAATTCTAGCAGAAGTCACATCCAATAATGGCCGAGACAATGAGTGTAACAATCGTGGATGGTAAGAAATACGATATAAAGTGGTCACTAATTACGATACCTGTAAAAATACCCAATTTTCCAGTGACGTGCCACAGCCAGTGCAATACTCCCCCAAGTGGCTAAAATAAATAATAAGTAAATTAACCTAACTAGAAAGGTGGATACAAATGGCTACAGGCACTTTATATCACAGTAAAGTGGCTCTGGAAAGGAAGGTTGGGGGATCGATCCCTGGCCCTGCAGTCCCATGTCAAAGTGTCGTTGGGCAAGGCCCTGAACCTTGAGTTGCCCCCGATGCTGCCTCATCGGAGTCTAAATGTGCGTGAGTGTTGATCTGATGAGCAGGTGGTAGTCTGGGCCACAGTGTGTGAATGCGTGTGAAAGATTCCTGTACTATTTTACAGCACTTTGAGTAGTTGTTAAGACTAGAAAAGCCCTATATAAATACAGTTAATTTACAATGGAAGAGTTATAACGTTTTGCAACATTCATTAGCAGGTCATTCTGCTATACAAATCTCAAACATTGATGCAAGCTAACCATATTAAACATCTGCAACACAATCTTTCAATGTGGGATTACTGTTGCTGCATATTGAGCCTTATGCCCCGAGTCTTGCTCGTCTGTTTCTCTTATTGGCAATGTTAAGAGAAGTGGGGAAACAAAAACAACTCCTGTACTTTAGCTGGATGAAGCACTGCAGCATCAGCACAGGCTGTTTGGAAAACCAAAATTGTGATATGCACGGATGATTCACTCGTGAATGACTTGGTAAAAGATAAGCTTGGAACAAATAGAAAGTGAAAGCCCATCAGATTGCTTACAGCTGCTTCAGCTTAGCACTTCAATCTAGACAGATCTCTCTTTGGACTCAGAGGAAATAAGCGTTTATTTCCTGTTTGTAAAAATACGCTGTGTGCAGAAAGAGTATGGCACAAAAAATTGGTCTGCACTCTTAGGGGCTTGGAATAGATGAGCGTGTCCTGCCGCCGTGGTGCAGAACCTGTGCAGATTCTGTGTCTACCCTGACTGAGATTTACCTTTTAAGAAATCCTCAGGATCTGTTTTCATGTTACTGTATATCTAATGTCCTAAGAAATAATCTACATACACTATCTCAGCTGAGTTGAAACAGAGCCCTGGTATACTCTTGATATTCCATTATTTAGTTATTCAGTCTGCTGACTGGACAGGTGCCACTACACAAGTTTTGTCACAGCTATTGTTAATGTCAAATTTTTTTTCATCTTCATTAATTCACTTTAGACACCAATCAAAAATGTAATCATCAAATTGTGTATTTGGAGAATTGTGACACCCCTAGTAAGTTAACCATAGGATAATTCAACTAATCAAAAAAATAATCAATAGTGGCCGGTAGTGGTTGGTTCTGCGGGTAGAGCAGGCACACACAGGGAGGTCCAGGGTTCAAATCCGACCTTTGATTATTTCCTGCATGTCTTCCCCCTCTCTCTCTATTTTCTCACCTAGCTGTCCTTTCAAATAGAGGCAGAAAAGCCCAAAAATGATCTTAAAATAAAAATAATCTATAGATGAAACGATAGAAACAAATGGTTAGCAGCAGCCTTAATGTAAATGAAGGCCAACTGAGACAGAAAGTCCTAAAGAGTCAGTGTATGAGTCTCAGCGTGTTCCTGTTGACACCTTCATGTCTTGATTTTTTGCACCAAATAATAATAAAGAGCAGTATCAATAAGAGTATCGCTAAGTCTGTGTATCAATAAGTAGCATCAGTATTGATACCAATAAAATCCTAGAGATAACCCTAATGTCTTATTGTGTTTTACAATGTAACCCAACCACACAGGGTCCAGGGGCCTCATGTATAAATGCTGCGTATGGACGAAACCAGGACGCTGGTTTTCACAGACACTTTGTAATGTATAAATAACTTGACGTGAGAATGTGTGGGCCGTCACCCAAACTGTCGAGCAGTTGGTAGAATGTGTGGGCCGTCACCCAAACTGTTGAGCAGTTGGTAGAATGTGTGGGCCGTCACCCAAACTGTTGAGCAGTTGGTAGAATGTGTGGGCCGTCACCCAAACTGTCGAAGAGTCGTGAGAATGTGTGGGCCCTTACCCAAACTGTCGAGCAGTCGTGAGAATGTGTGGGCCGTCACCCAAACTGTCGAGCAGTCAGTAGAATGTGTGGGCCGTCACCCAAACTGTCAAGCAGTTGGTAGAATGTGTGGGCCGTTACCCAAACTGTCAAGCAGTTGGTAGAATGTGTGGGCCGTTACCCAAACTGTCGAGGAGTCAGTAGAATGTGTGGGCCGTCACCCAAACTGTCAAGCAGTTGGTAGAATGTGTGGGCCGTTACCCAAACTGTCGAGGAGTCGTGAAAATGTGTGGGCCCTTACCCAAACGGTCGAGCAGTCGTGAGAATGTGTGGGCCGTCACACCCAAACTGTCGAGCAATTGTGAGAATGTGTGGGCCATCACGCAACCTGTAGAGCAGTCGTGAGAATGTGTGGGCCGTCTGCAAAGTCTTTTCTGGCTCTGTAACATGGCGAATTCTAACTGAAAAGTGACGAAAATCACAAAACATTACAAAATAACGTTTCCACTTCACTTACTGGCATATGTCTGTAACATTGTCTATGGAAAAACATAATTATACCCACTGATATTCCATAAAAGTTTGATTATTTATGTGGATAATGTTACACATCTTTTACAACTAATATTTCAATACGCAGGCTATTTAACCTCTGTTAAACATGAGGATGGGAAATGAATGAAAAATCAATTTATGAAATATTTTCATCTGCTGTATTTCCCATGGATGAAATATCTTACTCTGCAACAAAAAGATCGGCACGGGAAAATGCAATAGTGTCTGTGAGTGTGTTGTTGCGGTAGCTGAGACATCCATGGTGGACAGGAGGAGGGATGCACAGATCCATCTCCCCAGAAACAAACCCTGATTGATCCAGTGGATGATTTGTAGGCTATTAATTGAACAAGGTGGACCCGGTCCACCAAGCACTGGGCCGTCTTGACTGTCTGCACACATCTCTGTTACTGTAGTCCTATTTACTATTTCATATCTCTGTTACTGTAGTCCTATTTACTATTTCATTATTTCATATCTCTGTTACTGTAGTTCTATTTACTATTTCATTATTTCATATCTCTGTTACTGTAGTTCTATTTACTATTTCATTATTTCATATCTCTGTTACTGTAGTCCTATTTACTATTTCATTATTTCATATCTCTGTTACTGTAGTTTATTTCATCCATGCCACTGTCACCTGCCTTGTAGATGCTGGCCTCACTGACCTCTCCTCCTCTGAGTCGGGTGTCCCTCGTGCTGGACACAGTTTCACTGAGCCTACTAACACTTAGAAAATAAATGGCATTACAGTATCAGTGAGGTCAAACTGCTTATTGTGTGGAATGTGGGCTGACACTGAGATGCATGTTGTTCTGTATCTGGTGTGGCGCTGCCACTATTGGCTTGATTTCCACTTTGATATTAGACTTTTATTTTTTGTTCTGCCACTGTTCATGGTGCATTCACTGCCCGGTCACCTTTTTCCACTCTGGGCATTTTCTTTTATTGCTCATCCGAGATGACAAACCACCAAACCAGAACATCGTTTTTCTTGCCACCACCTTGGTGATAAGCACCTCCAACGTCACAATAAGTTGTTTTTTTTCCCCCATAAGCAGCGGGATAACCCGTAGTGATTGGACAAAGAATGACGTCGGGGGCGCATTTATAGTCATTTCCATATTAATTTATGGGAGGAGGCAAGGCGGGGTCTGTGGCTCGTTCACGTGAGCTAAGTTCACATTGATTGTGATGTATAATGAAAAGGTATGCAGGCCCTGGCGTACGCCCGGTTTTATACATGTGAATATTTCTGTGCGTAGGAACTTTTCATGTTTTGGACATACGCCATGTTCTGGTATGAACGCTGCGCAGTCTTTTATACACGAGGCCCCTGGTCTCTGCAGTATGGTTACAGTACCACCCTGTCAGCTCCATGCTGTTCTCCAAACAGCAGATCTAGCATGACCAATGGAAGGTAAGCCAGACACAGGCAGGGAGAGAGCTGGGATACACAGAGAGATACGGTGGAAGAAAAGAGTGCATGTCCAGTGTCTTACTGGAACAGTGTGACCCAAATCTGAATCCATTAGAAACAGAGCAGGCAGAACTTGTGTGCATGTGTCACTCACTCTTTGCAGGCGCTGGAGACGTGAGCCGGTACAGTGTATTTACAATCCATGATCATGGTGAGAGTCTCGCTGTCGTTGGCTTCCTGGAAGGGGGGCTGGCCACATACCAACATGAAGAGGATCACGCCGAGACTCCAGATATCTGAGGCAGACGGAAACACAAACGCAGTCTGAATCCATGTGTACTGCCAGCTTGTTTTTTTAAATTACAGCATACAAACATATTACAACCATTACTCTTCAGCCACACACTATGCTAGCTGTCATTTCCTGAGAATACAAAATTCTTTTGACCCATTATGAAACACTGTCACCACAATATGGATAGGGATGCACCAATCAGACTTTCAAAGTCCAAAAACTGACTTCCTGGGCATCGGCCAATCTGATACCAGTGTTCATAAATTAATAAGCTGTATGCCTCACTGTGTGGAGGGGACTGGGATCATTCTTTTAAAGCAGTAAAGCCCAGTTCAGACCAAAGATTTGTGTCAAGATTAAACAGTTTTAGCTGCAAGAAAAGTTTCAGCAGTCAGAACCGGCCCGTTTCAGCTCGACTCGGACGGACAGCCAGAGAGAGACTAAAGAGAGGGAGCAGTTAGAACAGAGCAGAGAATCAGAGAAATAAAACTGCTGTTTTCTCCGTTTCATCTCTAATAGAAATGCAGCTGTAGCAAGTATCTTACTATCACTATCCTCATTCATATTTTAAGATGCTACAAATGATATCCTGCTACATGTTGGAATGGAAGTCCAGAGAGTGGTTTCTATGGAGATGATACACCGGCTCATCTCATTGGGGGAGACTGGCAGCTTTCAGAACGCTGCAGACTGGAGACTCAAAGAGACATACGTTTCTGGGCTTCAGGCAGCATTCGCCTTGATATTAACATTGCTTTCCTGACTTTGGAAAGCAACATGTAACACATTTTTAATAAATAAATAAAATAGGAAATAATAATAAAGAATTGAAAGAATAGATCGGCCCCTATCCAGTCAGTGTCGACCCGATCCCCATGGATCATCTGATCATAGATTTGCATGCAAAAATAGAAAATCTAAAAGCGCAGATGCAAGGGCTTGTTGCTGATAGAAATGGATTGAATCATCATCTTCTCCCACACTAATCTTGTTAATATTTTGTGACATATAGTAATTAAAGCCCAATCTGACCACAGCCTGTGGAATCCAATAAAAACATTTGAATGTGCTAAAACGTCAACAGCCTTGTGGGAAAGTGGACAATGACATGGAATACATTGCTTAGTCGAATGTAGTCACATGGGAGGAAATATTGGAGATTCGTTGGGCTGCAGATTATACGATGTGTTCAAATATAAACTCCAAGGCAACGCTCAATGCTACAGAGGACTTAAAGTCTTTTTACAGCTGACTGTGCTGTGTTAGTGACAACGGTCCTGATATTGCGCCGGATGTTCCTCCCCTTGTGTCAACAGTTAACTTCATGTAATATTGTATGAGGAGTTTTCTTTTGGGGGGTGCAAATGTTCCACCAAAACATGTTCCTTCCAGAGACTATTTGGCAGAGCCATCGTCGCTGCATCTGGAAATGGGCGCCGCCCAAAATCGTTAGGATTGGTTTAAAGAAATGCAAACAACACAAGTGTTTTTTCTCCTATCACAGAATGCATCTGTGGTGTGGCCAGCCCTTACTCTACAGCGCGGTGGAGATAGAGCTGGACATGCAAAACGTATTGTGATCTAATACAACAAACCACATATCTAATCAGTAAACATTATGAGACTAGTGACGACCTAACATGCTTTAATGGAAAGGACATCTAATCTTACAAATATGTCTTTCCTCAATACCTCGCTCCTCTCATATCTTCAGAAAAGGGGACTGTGATGGAAAAGACGACACTGAATGGAAATGAGGAGACAATTAAGGGAAGTGGGATTTCCCTTAGAGTCTGGTAAACAAGTGTGAGACAGTAAATGTCCGTTCTTTCCTGTCTTCTTTCTCCATGGCATTTTAAACCAATCCTGTGATTCCACAGCTGTCTCACAGCTGGAATGCTGCATGGCTGTGCACCAGGACAGGGTGGGGGGGGTTTGCATAATAGGTTCATATTATTGAAACCCCAAAAAGCGCTCATGTACAATGCTATTGGGTGTGTGTGTGCGTGTCGACAGTATAATAAACGTCAAATGAATTCACCTGCGTGTATGTGTTTAAAGCGTGCATCATGTATGCTCCGTCAGAAAGCAAACTGCCAACATGCAGAAACACTACACTACACACATACACGCATGCACGCATAAGAAAGAAGCAACTCCAATCTAACATTGGCAGCTCTGCAGTAATTACCATGATGACAATATTAAGTAACTTTCTAATTAAGCTCAAAGGCTCCGATGCCCTCAATACGTAATGAGCTGGCAGAGCGGAGTCCTGATGATGCACAAAAAAAAGCCTGATACTAAAAAAATCCAACTCTGAAAACTACTTTTTGTGGCTTTCACGGTTTTTAAAAAAAAAAAATTTTTTTAAATGGATTATGAAATGCTTATAGCCAGAGGCATAGCCCTGAGTCAGCTATCTGATGCATTGGCCCTATCTTTAGACTCGTCCTTGCTGGGTTAGTCTCAGCATGTCATATAACCCTAACCCTGCTGCAGACGGTGGTCAGAAGGAGCTGGACTCGAGCGCATGGTGCTTTTAAGAGCACTTTTTTAAGAGAAAGGATTAGGTGGTCGAGTTGGCTCAGTGGATAGAGCAGGCCCACATACACTAAGAGGTTTATGCCTCAGCGCAGAGGTCCACGGTTCAAATCCGACCTGTGACGATTTCCTGCATGTCTTCTCCCCTTTCTCACCTAGCTGTCCTGTCAGATAAAAGATGGAAAAGCCCAAAAAATAATCTTTAAGAAAAAAAAAAAGAGAGAAAGGCTCAGTTGATTGACACAATTGTAATTGGTTTGGATTTAAATACAATCCATCAAATATAATCTGGAGACACACCTGCGCTCACCAACATAGTGCTCATGTATGCGGAGCCTCCTTGGCCCTGCTCCAGCCCTTTCATCCCGTCTGCTGCCAGGGCTAAGGTCTTTGCTACATCCAGCATGACACAGGAAAGGATACCAATCCCATCCAGCCATCTCCACTGAGCAGCAGTGAAACAACAAGGCAACTGAAAGACTGGACACAGCATGCATAATGAAGCAGCATCCCCACACACCAATCATCATTCATTTATAGTATATAGTTTCATAGTTTGGCACATGGAATAAAGTGCTATAACGTAATCATATCTAGGTCTTTATTGTGCATTGACATACCTCAACTTAAACAATTGTTCCCACACAGAGTTGAGCAGAAAATAGAAAATGAGTGTCAACAGGAAAACGCAGCAGAGATGCTACACAGCTCGCAGCGCTCACACAGCCAGAAAACAGATCAGATACAGCTTTACTATGGGAGAGGAAACTTCCACATTACCAGCCAAGACAACTCTATAGTGGAATTCATAGGTTTACACCTCACTGATGCAAAGTGACCTGTACCATCTGCTCAAAGCCATTTCAATTCTTAAAGTTCACTAACATCTGATAACTGTGTCCATGGCGTTCATCTGAAATGCTCAAAATTACACAGAGCCACCAACAGACAGCTAGAGAGGCTGTCAGCAACACACACAGTAGTGTCACCTGGGGTGGTGTGCAGCCAGCTGCCACAGACAGAGCATCTCTAGAACAAGTTCCATCTTTAAATCCTTCATAAGAGAGGCTGTCAGCAACACACGCATGCACGCTTTAAAACTGTTGCTATTATCGGTTTTATTTTTTGTCTTTTTAAACACTTTGTAAAACGTAAAACTGTAAATTCTGACCATTAATTACTGTGTAATATATGTGTTTTATCAACACGTTGCACCAAGCTTCCAGTAACATAACATGCATCCAGGGTCTACAACGTCTACGACCCAGATCAGTTTCATCCTCAATTTTTCTGCAAATTACTTTTTGTATTAATCCTGGATCATTATGAAAATGGTTGACAGTTTTCTTTCCATTAACGTTTTGGCTCTAGAGTCTACAACGCATTATAGTTCTGTCCATATAATAAAATAACCTGGTTAGCCTTTTATTATCCAGAAATCTGTGACTTGTTTTTGTTCAACTAAGTACTGGCTGCGGCTGCCATCTATGTGCTGCTACAGTCTAAATAGATTATGCACCTGCCACATTAAAGAAACTACATCCAACTTAACTGCAGTACGACTATCGGCTTATGTTAAAGTTAGGTTAATGTTACTTATGTTTAAACAATATTTATGTAAGCTACCACCTGCAGCTGATGCAGGTGTGGCTCCTTCCAAGTCTGGGTGAGCTTATTTGGTCCATGCCATTTTCAATCATTAACAGAAACTGTCTACTCATTGACTTTTGGAAAGATGTTGCATTTACTGAAGGTAAAAAACAGTGAAACTTGAAATTTCCCTTAATTCTTACTTTTTGTTTGAACTTTTATGTTTTCAAGACATAAGAGTTTACTTGCATAAATTATAATTTTTCTCGATTATATATTTTTTCAGAGCAGCTAGCAGCCAGGCTAATTGATGAGGTACAAACAGTGAAATACTGCAGCACTATCAGGTGTCTGCCTGTGGCGTCTACCAGGCGGTCTGATGTGAATAGGTCTGTGCTGGCGTTCTCAGGAGAGCTAGTGAAGAGAAACAAGGCATGTCGCCGTGCTCTGGTGCAGCGCTCTTAGTCCTTCCTTTTTCCAATCTTTTAAGTGTGCCATCAGAGAGTGTGTGTGTGTGTGTGTGTTATTTGTTTGACCTAAGCCACAGAAAGAGAGCGGTGGGCAGAAGACCCCAGAGTCTCACACCTGGTCCTACTCACGTCAATATCTGTTACTATAGCAACGCTCCCGTCTCCATTTATTTGTCAGGCCCTCTGGCCAATCTGTGCACGCTTATAACCACAACATGGTCGCTCTCCACATCAATATGTGTCTGCCAAACCAAAGTCTACAATTTGATTTCCCATTTAGTGTCTTTCACAATGTTCTCCAGTGACTCACAAACACAAGAGACCTGGATTCATATCTGCATCAGCCAGTGATGACAGAATTAGTGTCTCTGCTTGTGCAAATACAGAAAGGAGTTGGTAATGATTAAAATAGAATGTATTCCCATCTTGGCCTAAAAAAAACAGCACTGAGAGGAAACAGAAATGAGGACCCAGCCCTCCCTTCCCCTCCCTTACTCATGCTATCTGTGTCCTTCTCTATAACCACACAGCCCAATCCCCTTCTTCTCAGCAGCTGTTTGGCTCTATCCCAATCTTCAACTCCTCTAAAACTCAGTGTCCATGTCTCCTCAGCGGGGTTCCAGTGTTTGACCTGTAGATCTTAGTGTTCCACTCCCCCACATCCTCTCCTCCTCTTCTCTGTAGTATAGTGGCACCATGGCGCTTTAATTAGCAACTGTGGCATCTTTTCTTCTCCTACTCTGCATCCAGGCCATTTGCTCTGATAAACCACAGAGCAGCCTGAAATGAGCAGTTCCAGAACACACAGTACCATTAACAATACCGTTGATAGAGAATTCATTTTTATTAAGTCTTTTATTCTTCTATTTCCTTCTTCAGTAATGTTATAATGTTATGTCCTTTTATTAATATCTTATAATCTTAAATCTTAAATATATCTTATAATAATAAATCTCTATGCACTATATATGCACATTTAGCAAACTGCTTTTCTAAAGATTTTCTTAATACAGAAACAGCAAACGTCTACAGCAAATCACAGGCTGTAGATAACATTAAAGACCGAGGTCATACGCTTGCACTTTGCTCTGTTTTCTTCATGTTTTTCTTTTGGATAGCCATTACAAAGCATTCTTTCTGTATCAACAACTGTGAATCAATGTGTGTGTTTTCAATAAATAAACGGCTCTATGCGGAGACACACTGAAGTTACCCGAGTTCAATGCTGGAGATAGGTTGTCCTCTCATATTCTTCCCTCTTGCAATTGTCTTAAACTGCTAACTACCGTCTGAGTCTCGTTTTCTTGCTTGACCGTCTTTGATTTAATAAAGTAAAGTGTTCTGAACCTGACATTTTCTGGTGCGAAACCGGGAATCAACAGCTGAGGAGTCCAGGACCGCGCTCGATCAAGGCCTGAGAATCTGTTAACAGCCGTCCTCCCTTCGCGGGACGGGGCCCTAGGTTGGTCCGTGCTGCCCTGCGCCCTCGGTGACGATTCCCACGGTCAAGGAGCGAACAGACACGGGTGAGTGACGCAGTTATTTTGAGTTTCTGAGTGGACACAGGGTCTACTGCAGAAAAAGTGCACAGGGGCCTGGGGCCAGTTATTGCTAGCTAAAGTGAAAGTATCATTAATGAGTATTCTTACTGTCTGGGACAATAATTGAGTAATATTTCTGTTTGCCTGGGGCCAGATAAAAGCTCAAAGTATGACTATGATTTGATGTTTATTTTCCGTCTGGGACACAGCTAAGCAAATAACGGGAAATATCAGTTGATATTTTCCATCTGTCTGGGACAGAACCGAGCGACACAATTATCCTCAAGCGAGGAGACGGTGTCTTGGAGCCGTTCTGAATATTTTCAGAAGTCTGGCAGTTTCTGGCTTTTACTAAAGCGTGTATGTGTTTTGGAGCCGTTCTGAATATTTTCAGAAGTCTGGCAGTTTCTGGCCTTTTTACTAAAGCGTGTATGTGTTTTGGAGCCGTTCTGAATCTTTTCAGAAGTCCGGCAGTTTCTGGCTTTCACTAAGGAGTGTTTGCATGCTATCATGATAATATTGCTGTGTTGGTTTGTGGTTACTGAGTTTACTGTTGTGTGTTTTTGCTGTTTGCTGTTTTGCTGAGTCTTTGTTATTGTGTGTATTTTGTGTTGTTGGATAGCGGGTTAGTGTATGGTTTGTGGCCATTTGTTGTTTGTCTGAAACAATAAAACTGTTGCTGCACAGCAGGTTATTGTATGGTTTGTGGTTATTTGTTATTTGCCGAAACAATAATACTGTTGCTGCAAAGCAGGTTATTGTATAGGTTGTGGTTGTTTGACTATTTGTCCGAAAAACTATAAAATTGTGGCTGCAAAGCGGAGTATGGTATTTGTTAGTAGTCTGAAACAATAACGGTGTTGCAGTGTGGGTTATTGAGGGATTTGATAAGACACGGAACACAGGTGGTGGCAGCGCAGTTTTCTGTTAGTTTGTCTGTTGGTTTTCTGTTTGTTCTATTTTGTTTTTGTGGACGTTGTGAGTTGTGAAAAGAATCATGGGACAGAATCAGAGTGTTGTCAGTCCTGACGATGTGTCATTTATGGAAAAAACCTTCCCGGGAAGCGTAGAATTTGTGAATGAATGGGTGAATAAGTATGGCTTTGGTGGAAAACTCAGATTAGCTTCTGTGAATGGGTTACTAGAAAGACTGTCTGTTGAGGAGAGAGTGACAGTAGTAGAAAACGAGAAGGAAGATACGACAGTTGGGTGCTGCAGGAATGTGGAAAGAGCAGGCAGGCAAAGAGAGATAGAAATTGAGAGAAAGAATTAAAAAGGGACCAGTTACAGAACGTCCTATGAGAGACAGAAGTCCAGATACAGAATGTACTGTAAAAGAAATAGAGTGTAAGAAACAATTAGCCAACTTAAAGGCTCTGGTACCGCGATGAGAACTCAAGAAAAGGGTCTGAAAATTCATGAATTAAAAAAGTACCAGCTTCCACAGCCAGCGCTAAGCGCGGCCCCCCCTCCCTCTCTGCTCCTCTCCCTCTGTAGAACAGGAACGCGCTCACTCAGAGCAGCAGACAGACAGACAGGAGGATGCTCCATTCAGTAAGAGTCAGAGACGAATGGTAACCTCTAAAAATAGAGTTGTGAATGGTAGTGACACTGAGGGTGATCAAAAAAGGGTAGCACTAACATTGACTAATTAGTGTGACAGTAGTCTCAAAAATAAAATAATAAAAATAAATTTGGAATGATGGAGGCCCAAAGAGATCATATAATTATCGGCATAGGTTGCGGACCCTATAGGCCATGGAAAACACAAATAGAATTAATAATGCGCGGAATGGCAAATAAAACAGCTGAGAAAGGTCAAAAGCCGAAACATAACCACTGCTACAACTGCAATAAACCAGATCCATCAAAGGAAAAAGAGAAGCGGTGCTTCTCTCGGCCCCCACCTCATAATCCAGAGCACCGAGATAGGGATGACTATGAGGATTGACGCCAAGCCGAAAAATCAAGCCAACCTATCACAGAGGACGATGTCTCAAGCCAAGGAGACCCCGTAGAAATATTAGATTTGACCCAAATATTCTCCCTCTCCCTGAAAGAAGACAAAAGACCTTATTACACCCTCAGCATTGGAGGAGAAAGAGTGAAGTTTTTATGTGACTCAGGGGCAGATAAGACAGTGCTAAAAGATAAAGACCCCGCAGAGGATGGTGGGGACCCCCATTCATGTGTTCACAGTACATTGTTTTGCAGCTCAGTGGAGTAGACGGGGAATGATGACGTCTACAGGAAAGACAGTAGAGCATGCAGACTTGCTAGTGAAGCTACTTCAAGCTATCCAGTTACCTCACAGACTAAAACATGCAGGACAACTCCACCCAGACTGAGAAAGATATATGGCTGTCAGATGGTGTCACTTGTGTTGATGGCCTATATCAGAGAGATGGCAAGCCCTGCTTGCCAAAGAATTTGTATCATATGGTAGCTAAGATGAGCCATGTGGAGACCCATGTCTCAACAGCGGGTATGATGTCTATGGTACAGAAGGTGTTTCACACCTTCAAGGGATTCAACTCTTACTTGAAGAATTTTTGTAGGGGTTGTATTGTCTGCTGCAGACATAATCCACAGGGAAATGTGAGACCAAAGAGAGGGAAATGCCCACAAGGGTCACATCCGTTCGAAATCCTACACATGGATTTCATAGAGCTAAACCGAAGTGGTACTTACAGGTACTGTTTAGTCTTGGTTGATTCCTTCTCTAAATGGGTAATAATAGCACCCTCACGAAAAGCAGATGCCATTACTGTAGCCAAAACACTCGCTAAGACAGTAATCCCACAGTATGGCATCCCAAGAATCATTTGGAGTGATAATGGTCCACATTTTGTAAATGAGACAGTGACATTGCTAGGAAAGCACCTAGGCATAGCACTAAGACACCATTGCTCCTACCACCCCCAAAGCGCAGGGTTGGTTGAACGAACAAACGGAACAGTAAAAAATAGACTAAAGAAAACTATGGAACAGACAGGAAAGCCATGGCCAGAGTGTCTTCCCCTGGTAGAGTTGTACATGAGAATAACACCAAACTCGACAGGGCTGACGCCTTTTGAAATGGTTCATGGCAGGCCATTTGTGTTACCGTTGTGGGAGGGGGTCCCCTGGGCAGAGAAAAGTGATGACCCAGGGGCCCTCCTGGCCGAGTGGATGTGCAAGGTGTTTAGAGATAGGAGCGTTCAAAGTGCATGTAATCTGCCTATCTCCCCCTCTCTGTCTCCCCAGGTGCGGAGACTCCAACCAGGTGACCAGGTGCTGACAAAAGTGATAAAGAGAAAGTGCTGGTCATCACCAAAGTGGGAGGGGCCATACACTGTGCTCATCACCACGCCCACAGCAGTAAAGATTGCAGAACGATCCACGTGGATACACCAAAGTCACTGCAAAAAGGTTATTCCATTCCCACACCCTGACTAGGCTGGAGATCGGACGGTACCAAAACCTTTGTCTGCTGAAGAAACCAACTGTGACTATAGACTCTATACTCCAGCTATGGGTACCAATAAGGGATGGGCCTTTTCCGTCCTGCTGGCCCTCTGCCTGTCGCCGACAGCGGCCCAGTGGCCACAACACATGGACGGAAACCATCACTCTGTGCCTCACAATGTGCTCAATGACGAGGCTGTGTGGGACTACAGAGTGGTTTACAATTCTTCTTTCGATTCGAATTGGCAAATGCCCCCACCATTGAATGTATCCGAATTAGACTACTCCCAGTTTGTGGAAGACCCGCGCAACGAGACGGTACGTAGTCCCCTCTATGGTCCTGTCCATATACCCCCAGGTGCTAACTACACTTGCTATGAGAATCGCGTCCACATACTCACTGTAGACCCGATACCAATGGGAGAAGTCTCCCGAGTGCATTGCGCTGTGGTCTACATTCCCTGTACACCACTGCCCAATGGCACGCTGAACACAACCCAGGCGATACCTGGTGCGATTTGTGTACCCTATTTCCAAGCCCCCGATGCACTGGGTGTATACGGCCAGCTAGGTTTCAATTGGCTGTGCGGCTCCTATATGTTTCTAGAATTACCGATGGGATGGGTGGGTCGTTGCGCGCCAGTAGAACCCGCAGATCACTCGTACATGGTGACGCACCACCGCACACGCGCAAAACGCAGTATTACCACACGGCATGATAGCATATGGGGAACGGACGTCCCCAACGATCACAAGCTGTGGACCGATGGCCAAAAGGTCATACATGCGCTTTTCCGTGGGTAGGGGTGGGCAAGATTGAGCTAAGAATGGAAACAATTAGTTACCGGGTGGGGCTGTTCATGGATTCTACCGTACAGGCCCTGTCAAAAATACGCCAAGAGCTCACCGCCTTACGTTTAGTTGCCCTACAAAATAGGCTAGTTTTGGACCAATTGACAGCGTCGCAGGGCGGTGTATGCACACTGATTGGTGCTACTTGTTGCACTTTTATCCCAGATAATGACAAAGACGCAGGGATAATTCAGCAAACCATCCTCAATTTGACTGCCCTTAGAGATGCTGCTGAGGCAGATGATGTGGAGAAAGGAGATTTCCTCTCCTGGTTGACTTCGGGACCATGGTATGGGTTATTGCTTAAAATCATTACTCCCCTCATGACAGTGCTGGTAATAATCTTCATAGTGCTAGGATGTGTAATGCCTTGTGTTCGTATTCTGATACAACGTACTATGTCTCATGCATTGACCAACTATGCACATGTTCAATACCAACAACTGTCCGCCACTACTGACCAGGATAAATGTGGCCCCATGCAAATTAATGATGTGTTGAAACACCTGTAACAAACGCCAATTAACCTTACCTTGGCCAAAGAGCGATCGCTCCTATTGGAGGGTCGAGAAGGAATTTCCCTGTCAACAGACAGGTTTTCGCCTTCTCCTGATAAGAGTACAACCTTCCTGTGAGTACATGTGATGATGTAATTATTGAAAACCATATTCTGGAGAGATAATTACTGATGTTTGATAAATGTACAACAGGAGGGAAATGATAGAGAATTCATTTTTATTAAGTCTTTTATTCTTCTATTTCCTTCTTCAGTAATGTTATAATGTTATGTCCTTTTATTAATATCTTATAATCTTAAATCTTAAATATATCTTATAATAATAAATCTCTATGCACTATATATGCACATTTAGCAAACTGCTTTTCTAAAGATTTTCTTAATACAGAAACAGCAAACGTCTACAGCAAATCACAGGCTGTAGATAACATTAAAGACCGAGGTCATACGCTTGCACTTTGCTCTGTTTTCTTCATGTTTTTCTTTTGGATAGCCATTACAAAGCATTCTTTCTGTATCAACAACTGTGAATCAATGTGTGTGTTTTCAATAAATAAACGGCTCTATGCGGAGACACACTGAAGTTACCCGAGTTCAATGCTGGAGATAGGTTGTCCTCTCATATTCTTCCCTCTTGCAATTGTCTTAAACTGCTAACTACCGTCTGAGTCTCGTTTTCTTGCTTGACCGTCTTTGATTTAATAAAGTAAAGTGTTCTGAACCTGACAACCGTGTTGAGGGAACTGGACTAAGAAACACTACAAATAATCATGTTAAGAATTTCAACTGTAGCTGGTCTTAGGAACAGCGCTACATTTAAAATGGTGTTGACAAAACTATTTGATCTCACGGTTCATTTACAAAGTTTCCCTGACTAAGTACTTCTGGGAGTGTGCTCCTTTCACTCATTCACTATTATCTTCCCTAATAAATACACACTCAATATTTAAAAGCATACTGTATAGCAAAAAGACCAAAATGAGATTGAAATGTGTGTTTTGAAAGCCTGCATGTGCTAACAGTTGTGTGTAATAACAACAAAAGAGAATGCAACGTTTCCAACAATGTCTTCGTTTAGCAGGCTTTATCAGACAACAGAAAGAACAAGACCAAACCTTCCAAACAAGGCTGTCACCATTATAATTATCTCATTGTGCTGCAATGAGACAATTCAGTGTGATCAGATGAACGTTGCCCATCCACCTCCACCACTCTTGCTCTGAATCATCTATCAGTTAAAGTGTTTTCAGGATAGGTAAAAACATCCATGTCAAAATGGTAAAAATGGTCATGTGTCAGCGCTAACTTTAAGAATATGTGTGGCTAGTCAATACTACAGTCCTTAAAATGAGCCGACATTCATCTTTGCAGCACGAACAGGGTCAGAGCCAACTGGCCATGTTATCCAGGACTTTGGAGAAGTATGTCCCACTCAGTGGCTGTGTGTATTAACAGCACATGTGTGAGAGCAGCCATGTTCCAGTTAAACTTGCACTGTTGTTAGAGAAGCTGAAGTGAAGTGACCACACAGGAACCTCTGGCTATCGCAATGTACTGCTGAATGATACAGCTTTAATCTTTGGTACAGTACAGTGTTTGTGATCTTTTGATGGACACTGTGTTACATCATGATACTGGAATATCTCAGGTGGTGATCGGATTAGGCAGTATATAGTATACTTGTCTGAGTGACAGCCTGCAGCAACTGGCAGCAACATATCCTCTGTATATGCTTTGTAAAAGTGAAGAAGTGAAGCTCTCCGTGTGTAGTAAAGTCCCATAGGCAGCAGCTGCCACTGATGGGTGAAGTGAGTGAAGCTAGAGTAGTAAATACAAACTAAATCACCTGATTAATGCAACATAATCACAATGTCTCCTGGCCATTTCCCCCCGCAGAATGCTGCTACCAGCCAGGCTAAAGCTAAGATAGTTAGCCTAAAGAAACAAGGGGTCCGTCTGGCCCAACTAACGTTACGGTTCGGAGCCGCGACACTGGAAATGTAACACTAATCTACTACAGAAGTAGATTGTTTAAATCCACTGATTTAATTGTTCTTAGATACACAGAGTTTGTTGCTAGTGCGTGTGACGTGCAGGTCTGATCAATTTATCCAAATAACGAGCTGGCCCCGCTGGTAGACCACAACCTGAAATTCAGAGGAAGCAACATGCAGTCACAGTCATCAGGTTAGCCTGGATTGATTATTATGGGAATACAATGGTGTCATGCTAGTCAACCAGCGTATTTCTAACTAGTTTCCCTCTCCAAAACCACTTCAGAAGAGTAACGTCAGTCACAGCGCTTACTTGCTTTAGTGTTTGAAGCATTAAAGTTTAACAAAGAATGGTTCACATTAGAAAAGATCCTTTTCATTTTTTTATTCAATGTAGCTGCACGCCCCTACAAAATCACCGCAGTAGTCGAGAATGATTTCTTATTTCCATATTGAGCTATTTATGTTATCTTTTAAAAATTACTTTCTTTTTTCATATCGCAGGGGAAAAAAATATCGCAATGTAAGATTTTTCCAATATCGTGTAGGCCTAGCACAGTGCCATACTCAACATGGGGCACATGTTTAGAGTCGAGTTAACCTGACACCAACGTCTACCCTGGAGTTAGTTAGAACCTGACTACAGTAAAAAGCAATGCAGACACACAATCACACACGTCCCTCAAAACTCAACCCCACCCATCCTGATGATGCTCAAGTGCACTCTAAAGGTTGTTTTATGGTTGTGCGCAGAATCGAGGGCGTAACCCTCGCAGACCCCTCTGCGTCTACACCGTAGCCTTATGGCGTTTTTCCACTGATGGGAACAGCTCGACTCGACGCACTCTGCGTCCGTTTTCCATTGCAGATTGAGTAACGCCTCAGCGTGGCTGGTCACCATAGCTACGCAGCCGGTAACTGCCATGATGTAATTTTCAACGCGACTCACAACAACACGTTGGAGGTGTTTGTTTTGATTCTCGGCCAGTAGAAAAATTGTTTCAAAAGAAGCTGAAGGAAGCAACAAAAATCACTGCTGGAAAAAAAACAGGAGTTTGGGAATTCCGACGGAGTTCAGACGTCAACATGACTTGTTTGCCGACACAAAAGGGTAAGTTAAGTTTCCTGTAACGTTAGCTAACATTTGCATGTGTTCAGGGTCACAGTCAGTATTTACTATACGCTATATAAAAGTACATTAACTTTAGCAACCATGATTACACACCAAAATATGTATGCTGTGTACTGTGTGTGTTTCAGATCCTTCACGCTTTGCAAAATCGCCGCCGCAGACGTCTGTTTGGGCGTTCAATGTCCGACGGGTGAAATCTCTGGTTCTGATCTGCTTTGTAAAATGTTTATGAGAGTCACGGAGAGGCTTATGACGATGACTGGGATGCATCACGGACAGCAGAGCCGGGGGGGGACACTGTCACAGGGTGCAGAGGAAGAAGACCGGGATGTACGGGAGGGTTTGATGCGCTACTTGAATAGCTAAATAAAGTATTTTCTTTGATATATTGTCTTGTTTTTTTTTAAAGTAACAGTGTGCAATATTGGAAACGACATGCAAAATAATAGCCCTTAATATTGAATAGTGAGAATAGAAAAGTGAGAATAGTGCAGAGAGTAGATAATCGGTGTCAGGCTATATTTTCTTGTTTTTTTTTTGTGTGTTTTTTTTTTTTAAATGGCACAGTTGTTCCGGACACACTCCGCACTCTTGTTTGCTAAAAACGCAGTCATAAGTGACGGTCCTCCAACCAACCAGCAGTCTGCAGGTTTTCACGTCACCTTTTGGTATCACCTTAGCTCGCTTGGAACCTCGACTGAGGTAGTACTAAAAAAAGTACCTGGTAGCAGGTCCCAAGGACTTTTTTTCGTAATGGAAAACCAAAAAAGGCGAGTTGAGTAGATACCACGCAGTGGAAAAACGCCATTACGTCACCTCTCGAAAAATGTAACTACACGTCGTAGAGACATTGCATTCCCTGTGCATCCCCCCGACTCATCTCCTGGTTCTCCTTCTCCATCATCAACATAAAATCAAGAAGAGGGTTATCGTCTCCTGCTGCAGATGTCCCACCATGGTCAGAAAGAACAGGGAGACACTTTGTCTCCGTTTTTCTCATTATGATATGAGCTGTTGGTTTGTTTTCCCTCTCACCCCTGCACCACCCCAGCTGCAGCCTGAACTCACTTCCCACATTCAAAATAAATGGAAAGACCTGCGTTGTTTTTCTTTAGGTCAATAACGGATGATCAGATTAATTTTTGTCAAGTCCAGACAAATCTCTCACTCATCACATCTCTCAGCCAACTACATCTCTCTCTCTCTCTCTCTCTCTCTCTCTCTCTCTCTCTCTCTCTCTCTCTCTCTCTCTCTCTCTCTCTCTCTCTCTCTCTCTCTCTCTCTCTCTCTCTCTCTCTCTCTCTCTCTCTCTCTCTCTCTCTGATGCAAAGATGAAAGATCCCATGAACCGGCAGTAGAAGGGCGTGACTTCGGCTCTCTATAGGCCCACAGTTTCTCTCAGCCAATTAATAAAGGCTGGCCCATCTATTTAGTAAAAGTCCTGAACTCATTTTCATTCCACTTTCATGGTGGCCAATCAATCAAACATCATTGATTAAACTGCAGAGCTAACCATGAGTCATTCATCTTCTAAAAAGTTACCAAAACAACACCAACCACTTCTGAGCTTGAGTCCCAAGATGCTTTGCCTGTTAAATATCTTTTGTATGACAGGCATTGGACGAGTTCTGCATGCCAACGCTTCGTACAACAATGATGCATGTTGTGCTGCAGACAAGCCTCTGTGAAGATGAAAAGAAACTGATGAGGACAAAACAGCAGAAATGGCCTAGCTCTATAAAGATGGCACCGGGAAGTCCACATTTTTTTAAATAACATTTGAATATGAGGGCAGGCAAAATTTGTTGCTTAAAAGGGGTAAAAGAAAAGAATGAAGGGCATCTCATTTTAGATTTTCTCCTCTGACTAAGAAGTCTTCTCTGTGAATATGAATGACCAAGCTGTGCATTAACACTGTGTATGGGTGAAATTCATTTAGAAAATGCAAGCTGCCAGTTCGCTAACATCACCATGTGAGGAGAGGACTCCCAGCCAAGTAGTGTAATATAAAATTACATAACATAAATAAATGCAGCCACAGGTGGAGTGTTAATGTGCTGCATTGCAATGGCAATTTATGCACAAGGAACGGAAATTTATATATTGTTTAAGTAAGGACACAACTCTTCATGTTGCATCATTTAGTGTCCTCTAGTTACAAGTTAGACAATGAGGAAGCCTCAGTGGTGGAAGCCGGATGATTGAGTTCTAATCTAAAATTGGTCTCCTGGCCCAGTCCAAACACTAGCATGGATTAACTGTTTTTCCATCTACTGGCAGCAGGCAACAGAAACCAGGACTGTGATTAAGAGCTCCAGCTGCTCTCTGGAGACAACGCAGCAGACGCCACGGCTGCCAAACAGCTCTGCAGAGGATGACAGGGCATATCAATAGCTACATGAGTGCTCCCTATCAGCTAAAGAATGCCTAGAGCACATCATGTTGACCCTTCTAATACAAGCTTTACCCTGTCTTTGACACACATCACCCCCTGTAATGAAACTACTAATCCTCACTGATTGCACTGCACCTCATACAGACGACCTCCACTTATATCTCTCAAACATACCTCAAACCACTCGCCCTTTTAAGCTCGGAGTACAGTAGAGCAGAAAAAGAGGGCATCACCCCAAGTGTGGCCACTAGAAAACCAAAGGTAAAGCTTTCTGTGGCCTGGGCTGCAAAATGTACAAACAAAAAGCACTTTCCCATGGCTCGGACCACAGCATCACAAGGCCCACAACAGCCACTGTAACACCTAGCTAAAAAGCCAACAGAGAAGCAGAGAGTGGTAAGGACACAACCACATTACTTGTATCCATATACTGAGTAAGGTGAGTGGACTTCCACCATTAGGAACTAAGAGTGCACCAGTACCAATGCCAGTATCAAGTAACAGTATGATGCCGTGCGTAACCATAAAATGACTCCGATACTACCACACCCGATACCACCTCATAGCAAAGTGACATGAACTTCTCCATCGAGCAGGTAGGCGGTGGATGAGGACCAATGCATGTGAATGACATCAAGACTTTGAGTTCTTCATTCATTCTTTACTTCACTCAGTATTTTGATATCAGGAATAATATGATCTATTTTATTGATACTAGCTCAGGGAAATGTCCAGTCCATGGGCACGGAGCTTTGAATAGAAAAAAGGCATGCTACTTTCTAAATACTGCTTTGTTCTGATTTAAAACAATATCAGAACAGGCCTGAAAACACCATCGCACACCAGGGATTATTAAGTATTCATATCAGTACTCAGCATCAGCAAATACCAAAATGTAAGAACTTAGGAACAACTGCTTAATCAGCACAGAGAAATAAACTATCCTTTACTGTCCAGGTTGTGTGTGTGTGTGTGTGTGTGTGTGTGTGTGTGTGTGTGTGTGTGTGTGTGTGTGTGTGTGTGTGTGTGTGTGTGTGTGTGTGTGTGTGTAAATTTCAATGAGAAAGTAGCCACAGCTTCCTTATTGCCTGTGCCACACCTCTTAAGTTTGTGAGAACTGTGACCAAAAAAGGGGACGCTAATAAATGCTGGTTGACTGCCTTTGAAAGCATTTTCTACATGCATAAACACTGATGAAACCAAACCCTTCAGGATTAGCAACACATGAACAACCACAAAAAAAACAAGCTCAACTGGGCCCATCACATTATCCAAATCAGGAGCTGACTTAGTCCCATGTTTCTACCATCATTTAAGCTCCCTGATGTGATAGATATCATACCAGCAATGGAAGGACACACAATATGTTTGTCTGCACTCTGTCAGCCCTCATAGAAAATCAATGAGCCAGTTAATGTAGTGCAACGGGACACCGGCGGACATCATTGCTATAAGACCTAACCTTGTAGCACATGGCCTATGGCAACCTGCAAATGATCAGTGTTAGCAACATACAGCTCCCTGAACGCAACAGTGTGATATTTCAACTGCATGTGGTGCTACGGCCCTGGCATTAGGCATGATCGATGGCTGTTCTGCTGCTGAGGCAACGTAAACACAAAACAAGCTGTGGTGAACATGTGTTCAAGCTTTGAAACTAACTAACAGCCGACGTGTTGCAGCAGGGTGAGACAAAAGTGTGTCAAACAGGTGCTAGCCACACTGCCAACCTAATTTCACCACTGTGCTGACCTGGCTTTATTATGACTCCATGAATATGTCCTGTGTAGTTTGTTTGTTCTGACACAGGGACAAGAGGGATTTAATTGGTGGACAGGACACCTAGTTGGTAGCACAGCAACAAGCCCACTCTATCAAACAATGGATCGATAAAGATAAAAAAACAACCATGTCTGTGAGAAAGCACCAGACTTTTATAACTGGCCTCAACCAAAAGCCATGGTTCCACTTGACTGTTAAATGTGACTTTTCACATGATCATCCCATCATGCCAGGACACTGATATGACTGTATGCTATATCATATTGTTCACCATAATACCAGGATCATTTTAAATCTCATGATAACATTCATATCCTGTAATCATATAATGGCAATTTTCAGACTTGTTGGCGTAATTGCCTGTCAATTTAGGAACTTTTTAGTTGTGCACTTTGATGTACAATGTATTATCATATATTAAGAATCTAAATCTCACTGAGTTAAGCCATCTACACATGATCTGTGGCAGAACCGCAAGGTAGGGCGCCAAGCAGAAAGGCAAAGCGCAGCGTAGAAACGTTCTGGAATTATTGGTTGCACCTTGAAAGGTCAGCAGCAACTAGGTCAGAGTTGAAATAATTTGAACTTAGTTATGAGTGACACAGATCAAAGATTAGTGGCTGTGTTATAGTTATTAAAATAGTGTAGTGATGTGATATACCAATGGGAGTCTGCACACTCTTCCACTTCCTGTCCGACCTGTTGAACGCCCCACAGCTCCGTCAGAAATAGACCTGGCGTGTATTTTTAGCGGAGCAGAGTGGAAAGACGCTTCTGGGACACGCTGCGTTGAAGCTGGTGTAATCACAACATTGTCCTGAGCAGTCGCGATCGCTCCGGCTAACTCGCCTGGTGGAATTTATTTTGTCATTTCATCAACAATATCATTACCGCAAAAATACCCTGAAATATCATGATATTACTGAAGGGCCACATTGCCACCTCTAGTGGGCATAATCCGGACAATTTACCAAACGGAGGGCTTGCATCATCTTCCCGCCACACGGAAGTTCCTCTCACAGGCAATAGCAGAGAGAAGAGACATGGAGGAAAACCCGTATGGAGCCCAGCTGAGAGCCGCTGTCTGATAGCACTGCCATACTTACTCATCACCGCTGCTCTCTCTTATCAACAACTTATTTTGTATATCTGCACAGAAATATATCAACAGATCACTATCACATGAGGCAGGTGGCATTTAAGTGTCAGGTGAGGACACACACATATACAAATACTAGCTGAGGCCAACCGATTATAAAAGTATCACCTTGTATCACCAGAACCATCTGGATCCAAGATCAAGATTAAATGCTGCCTGGTAGTATTGCACTGTGCCTCTCTGCCATTTCCTAATGAACAGTGTGATTCATTTAATTACTTTAGCATTTCATGTTTTGCATACCTACGGCTGGAGCATCATACTCATCACCCAGCAGTATTTCCGGTGCAGAGTATGCCAGAGATCCACAGCTAGTTGTCAGCTTCTTCCCCGGCTGAAACTTGTTACTGAATCCAAAGTCTGTGAGTTTGACCAGTCCCTGTTTCTCAAAGAACACAACGTTCTCTGGCTTGAGGTCCCTGTGCACCACATGCAGCCGATGGCAGTAGGAGATAGCATGGACAATCTGGGCAAAATATTTCTTAGCAAGCTCTTCATTCAGACCCTCCTCGTGTTTCATGATGTAGTCAAACATATCCCCTCCATCGCCGAGCTCCAAGATGAGGTAAAGCTTGGTCTGAGTGTCTATCACTTCATACAGGCGCACAATGTTGGGGTGCTGGACCAGCTTCATGCAGCGCACTTCCTGGAAGAGGTGGCCTGTTGCCACAGTGTCTAGCTTTGTCTTGTCGATCACCTTCACTGCCACTTTCTCCCCGGTGAAGACGTGGCGTGCCAGCTTGACCACAGCAAAGTGGCCACGGCCCAGCGTCTTGTCCAGGTCATACAGGCCAGCAATCTTGCCATCATAGCCCCGCTTGAAGCCTGCCATAGCTGGGTAGGGCGACGGGGAGAGGGGAGCCCCCGCTGTAGGCAGGGGCTGCTTGGCTGAGTCTTGTGGGTCCAGCTTAGTTCAGATCATCCCAGGCTGGAGGAGAAACTCATGGCTCCAGCTTCCTAAATTATATCAAACACACACACACATCATTACTACACTTATTACTACCCTAATAAGTCATAGCTGAGACCAAATACCCATTTCTCATGTTAACCCCCCCAACCCCACACACACACACAAAGCATATTACATAGGCTACTGTATATACACTTGAACGCTGGGCTTGTGCTGACAGGATGCTGCTGCTGCTGCTGCGCTAACGTTAGCTAGCTCGTGTCCCCTGACGCGCTGCTAGAATGAACCAAGGAAACCTTCCTGAACTCTAATAAACGGTTTCTTATAGTCGCGTGCAAAGGAAGCGGGTCTGACCATAAACAGGTCCAGGAGTCAGCTGCACGGTAACGGGCCCGGGCTAACGTCACTTGGGGCTAGCCCGTTGTTCATTGATTGATCAACGTTAGCTTACCGGCTGACTGACGGTACCTGCTCTGGTTCTTTAACGTTAAAAGGCTTCCCGCTGGTAACGCTACCCACCAGACAATAACTAACTAACTAACAAAACACACACACACACACACACACACACACACACACACACACACACACGTAGCTGCTAACACAGGTACACAGTGCTTTAATGTCACATATCACACAGCTAGCTGTAGTTAGCATGTAGCAGCTAAAGTGACTATCGTTAGGGTCGCGCAGCTCACCTCTCCAGCTCCGCTTCGGAGTCCGGTCTCTACCGGGGTCTAGAGGTTCTCTGCCGGGTACCGTGGGTAATTCAGGTGGTGCTCTGTACTGAAGCGTACAAACGATCCGAGAAGACGAGGAGGCGACCGCGGCACACTGAAGGGTTCATCTGAGAGACGAGGAGGCATCATCGGAGGGGCTGTGATGATGCTGCCTTCATGTGCTGAACAAAGGGTCGACATTTTCACAACCCTCAGACTTTTGCCAGGATTACCATCGGGCTCATACACGTCTTCTCAAATAATTTCCTTTTGAAATGAATCATAGGCCTCTAGACCGCATAACATTTAGATATACAATGTATCACACATGTTTAGTAGAATAATTAAAACATAACAAAGCAATTATTATATACCATTAAATATAACATAAGGTAGACTGTTTGTTTCCAGAACCAACAACAGCGAGAAAAAGCGTTTTCTTTTCACTATTTTGTTATTATTGTTATTATATTATTGTTATTATTGTTCAACTAAAACGTGCTTTCCTGCGGGACAAGTTGGAGCTTATGTATTCACTGTTTGGGAGCTGAGAGTCGGGTGTTTACGAGGATCCCAAAGGCAGCATATGAGCGTCGCTAACCGCATTCAACTCTGACGTCAAACACTCCTTTGGTGGGAAAGGTGGACTGAAACATTATTATACGCGGTCTTATGGAACCCATCTATATATCTATATCTTCAGCATATCTATATATCTGTATAGATGTACTGTAGATAGATAGATAGATAGATAGATAGAAAGATAGATAGATAGATAGATAGATAGATAGATAGATAGATAGATAGATAGATAGATAGATAGATAGATAGATAGATAGATAGATAGATAGATAGATAGATAGATATGTAAATATGTAAATATGTAAATGTATTGTTTTTAATTGGTAATATGTACATTACATAAATGCAAAATAACAAAAGTTACCTGAATATAACTGATTTTGAGCGAATTCAAAGAATAGGCCTATTTTACAACTGCACGGTGAACTTTTCTGTATAGAAGAATAATGTCTCCTATAATAACTTTGTCATAGGCTATTGAAGTTTATTCATCACTATTTTACGTTTTTGATTAATTCTATTTTATATATATTTTTTATATTTTTATTCTATTTACACAGCAATAATTAATAACTGGTAAAATTAGTATGTAATGAGAGAGAGAGAGAGAGAGAGAGAGAGAGAGAGAGAGAGAGAGAGAGAGAGAGTAGCTCATGTTAACACTGGCTGAACTTTCCTCGGCCATGGAATTAACACATTTGAAGTATTTGTGTTTCCATCGTCTCGTTTCTGTGCGATGGATCCAGAGGCTGTCAGTGATGCTTGGTCTTCCCAATAACCGACGTGTAGTGACATCTAGTGACGGACATGACTGCAGGCCTCCGAGTGTACCTTCTCTGTTGGGATGTTAGTAATACTGATGAGGCTGAGTGACCAACAGAACATCTTCCCTACTCCTCACAGCAGTGCTCATTCACTCCCTACTAGACATGACATTTCTTGTTTCTTTGAACTTGGTCCTGGTTAGTTTTTCTACTGAAGTGAACATGAACTAAAACACATTACTAAAAGGCTGTCAGCTAAAGCATGGTGATAAAAAAGATACAAAAGATGGAAAGCATAATGTTTGAGAGAATCCAAAGAATTTTAAAAAGAAAGAATGCCCAAATATTTTTCCAAAATGTACTGTGGGTGGGAATGTGGAAATATATGGAAAAGCTGGCTAGTGTCCCAGTAGGCCAGTAGGCCCATTCATCCACAATACCTGCAGCATCCGTCAACTTTCACACATAATGGGAATGCAGCCATAAGTAATGCCATCTGTGCTTTTCCATTTCAAATGTCAGCTGAAACACAACAGATGTTGCATGACACACGATGATTAGCATTGGATCATGTTGTTTCACATCTTTAATAAATAATAATAATAATCCAGTTGATCAAAGTGATCCATAGCTTCAGAGAAAAGAGGCATGTGAGGCATTGAGTCACAGAGGAAATTATTATTTACTTCATCCTATGACAAAGCATTGTCTATGCTGAGTCATGAGTTCAGAGACTCTGAGCACTCTTCTGGCAACTTGCTGTGGACCAGTCTACCGTATCAACATACTATATGTTGCTTCTCCCCTTCCATCTGTAGGTTTTGGGGTCCAACCACAGTATGACCTGAGCTGAAGCCTTTAGTAATATTCATGCACACTTATGATTACTATCCTCACCGCAGTGAGGATAGTCTTCAGAAGAAGATAGTGGTTCAGAAGAAGATAGTGTCTTCTTCTGAACCCCAGATGGGAGTGTTGCCCTGTGTTTGATGTGTCACGGTGCACACTGCTCTCATTATACAGTATAGGACTTTCAGCTTGCTTCTCTGGTAGTCATTCAGAAGAGTTTGGATCATGGAGGACATCTAAAAATATAGAAAATGCTTTATGTTGTTTTCCCTAAATGTTCAGCTTATTGATCACAGTGCATTCTGGGTCTGATATATGCATTCATGTTTTAATGTGATGTATGTTAACTTCAGGAAAAGGTCAGGGTCCCAATAATGCACAGGTCTTCGTTATGGTATAAGCTTGGTCGGTGCAATGCCATTTTTATTTTGTCTGTACAGAGAGCTTTCCAGAGAACATTCCGCTGATAACAACATGCTAGCTGACATTGTAAATGAGGATTTCTACTTTGTGGAATTGATCTCAGTACTTCGACTTTATCAGGTAAATATGCATGTAATTATCAATTGCACATACAGTATATGTGACAATTAAAGGGGTGAGTGTCATCGCGAGATCTGAGCGCGGGATTCTCCTCAGCGGTAGGCGGAGACTGGAGCCTACCAGCCGAGTGGACGGTATCCGACCTATCCGACGGCAGCTGTTCCGTCTCTCTGCCGGTTCACAGCTAGGCTAGACCGGCCCCGGAAACAGCAGCACCGAGAGGAGCCGAGAGAGCAACCGTGCCGAGGGGAGCCGTCGCTGGTGTGCTGCCTGTCTCGCCATTGTGTCCACTGCATGGCTTGTGTTGCCGGCGCTCAGCATCATCCGTGGAGCTGCAGGAGGAGAGCTAACGCTAACGCTAACGTTAAGGCTAAGGCTAAGGCTAACCCCAGCACAGCCCGTCTGCTGCGAGGCAGCGTTTCACCAGGAGCCACGGTGAGAGGACCGCATACAGGATGATGGGATGTGTTTGGGTTGGGCGGGCAGACCTAGTTAGATATGTATCGATGTGATAATCCTTTCTTCAGTTTTATAATAGCAACTGTGGATCTCTGCTTTAACATGCAGTTGAGTTATTATCCAAAAAAAAAAGAGTAGGCTAGAATGAGCTGCTCTCTGTATGCAAGGTATTTATATGGAATCAAAATACTAAGGGTGCTCAGATCAGGATTTTTGGGGCCGATCACCGATTGCTAGAAGCAGTATTGGTTGATACCGATCACCAGGTCTATTTGAAGCCTTCTATTCATATGTCATATATTTATCATATACTAATTTCAATAGTCTTAAAAACAATGTATATGTATTAAAATCAAGAGAAGATAATGTAGGCTATTGAGAATTGTCAACCGTTTGCTTTTGACAGGAAACGTTCAACATTCTTCTTCCAGTTAGAAACACATCTTAAACAGCTTAGAGCTTAACCAATAAGCCTTATTTTAAAATAAATAATAAAACGGTCATTGTTAATTTACACAAACTTAACATTTCTTCAGTAGTAGTAACAATTATTATCACGAATATTGCATCATCTGATTGGCTAATCTGATCGGCCTTTATGGAGACCACCGATCAAACAATTTAAAGCCGTTATCGGCCGATAACGATCAGTGACTGATCAATCGGAGCACCCTTAGAAAATACCACCATGGGCACATGTATTTGCTGCACTGGCTCACTTCAGGAAGTAGTTGCTGTAAGTAAATGGGAAATGCCGCTACATCATCATGTGCAATTTGATTTCATTTGCCAGTTTCTTTAGTTTCAGCTGCCCTCTTCGATGTGTGAAAGGTCTGGTGTTGCAGACCCTGTTGTACTTAGGATCTTTTTGGAGTAGTTCATTAATTTAAAGCCTTTCTCTCCACAAAACTGAAGAGCTGCCCTGTGCAGACAGATGAGTTTGGATCACCCTCTGTGAATACTCTTTAGTCTTAAACGTCTGGAGTTTTGTTTTCTAAGATCACTGGTATTCATGTATTTCCACATCCCATAACAGCTGAGCAGAGTTGTGTCACAGTGGATGTGCTCCCACTCAGTGTGGGCTCCAGAAAACAGATTATGCATCATGTATAGTCTACTGCAAAGGTGCACATAAACGCCTCTGCAGAGAGATGTCCAAGCTGTCCATGTCTATGCATGCACCTGAAATCTTCAGTCCAGTGAGTCAGACAGTACTAAGCAAGATTCCTGACACCGTGACCCATTACGGGTCTAAAAGAGGTGCATCTGATGAGCTGCTCTAAGGCTGGCTCTGCCTGTTCATAGGCATCAGGTGACCCGTTGTTTGATTTTCTGAGTTTGAAATTGATGTCTAGTTCCATGTTTTCTTGTTTGGTTCTGTCTCTGGTGCGTGTGAGTGTTTTGGGCTGTTAGACCTTTGATAGCCCTGTTTGGGACTGTCTCATCCACTCAGTGGGAGACATAGAAAGACTGTGGGGAGTGGCTGTGCTCAAATTACCCAGATGTACATTTGGAAAATAACCCAGTTATTCTTTATTTTAAACCCTAAAAATACCGTTTGAAAACATTGAAACTCTGATAAGTATCACCTTTGTATCACTTGGCAAAGTGTGAAAGGCTTATTGATGCCTTCAGGCCTCAGGGCAGCAAGGAGCCACCTGTGGCCCCACAATTAGGCAAGTAGATGCTGCACTAGAATAGTGTGTGAAAGTAATAATCCACTGCTCTGTCTAAAGATTCAGGTTTCTTACTGATTTCTACATCTATGTATGTATGGATGTATGCGTGTGTGTGTGTGTGTGTGTGTATATATATATATATATATATATATATATATATATATATATATATATATATATATATATATATAGATAGATAGATATACACATACACACTAGGGCTGCAAAATTATTTGTAATCACGAGTTTGGCTTCCCACGATCAAATTTGCGTGATCGAGCGATTTCTTTATTTATTCCTTTTTTTCTTTTTTAAATGCGTCATTTCATAGAACGCTGAGAGTTGTTTTGCAAAGCTCATCTACCGCACCGTAAACCACTGTCTGATCATGAGCCAGTCAGAGTTGTTCCCTGCACCGTGCAGCGTAGTTTCTAGATGTAGACAGTCACAGAGGACAGAGTAACGAAAGGAAAATTCAACAGATAGCAGTCGGTCATACGGTGGTCTCAAGGTTGACCAGTTTACCAGTAAACGTAACATTTTGTCCCGTCTGTGTTGTTTTTCAGACAACAGCAGTGACCAGTGCTAGTTAAAGTCTGTTAGCTCACAGGGCTCTAGGGTGCTAGTTAGCGTCTGTTATCTCCCAGGGGTCTAGGGTGCTGGTTAGCGTCTGTTAGCTCACAGGGCTCTAGGGTGCTAGTTAGTGTCTGTTAGCTCACAGGGCTCTAGGGTGTGAGTAACATTTTTCCTCTAGGTCGCACCGGTGCACCTAATGGAGCCTGCTTGACCTGGGCGAGAGATGTGACCCATGGCCAGCATATCATAGTTCATAAAAATGCAGCGCAGTGTTGATACAGACATTTCATACACAGGACGTGTGTAACTCCGCTGACCCGCCATTGGACCCGTGCTGGACCCATTCATAATGAGTCAACCATCACTCAAGTAGCGTCCATCACACTCCCTCTCTCTCCCTAGCTCTTTTAATCAGTTATAGTTAAAAACAAGTGAAGGAGCTTTCTCAGAGATACATAAAAAAAAAAGTACACTATTTCAGATAGTTTTCATTTAAATGTGTTGCAGCTGTTTGTTTATTCAACATACAACTTCAACATAAGAAGAATGTAGCACAATATGGATGTGAAAGCAGTTATAAATAGCCCATGTGACAATAAAATGTTTTTGTTAAAATCAAATAATTGTGATAATTAATTGAGATCACAATATTGATCAAAATAATCGTGATTATCATTTTGGCCATAATCGTGCAGCCTAATACACACACAGTACAGGCCAAAAGTTTGGACCCACCTTCTCATTCAATGCGTTTCCTTTATTTTTATGACTATTTACATTGTAGATTATCACTGAAGGCATCAAACTATGAATGAACACATGTGGAATTATATATTTAACAAAAAAGTGTGAAATAACTGAAAACATGTCTTACATTCTAGTTTCTTCAAAGTACCCCCTTTGCTTTTTTGATAGCACTGCAAACCCTTGGTGTTCTCTCAATGACCTTCATGAGGTAGTCACCTGAAAGGGTTTTCACTTCATAGGTGGGCCTTGTCAGGGTTAATTATTGGAATTTCTTGCCTTATTAATGGAGTTGGGACCATCAGTTGTGTTGTGCAGAAGTCAGGTTGATACACAGCCGACAGCCTATTGGACAACTGGTAGAATTCATATTATGGCAAGAACCAATCAGCTAAGAGAATAGAAATGAGTGGCCATCATTACTTTAAGAAATAAAGGTCAGTTGGTCCGGAAAATTGCAAAAACTTTGAATGTGTCCCCAAGTGCAGTCGCAAAAACCATCAAGCGCTACAACGAAACTGGCTCACATGAGGACGCCCCCAGGAAAGGAAGACCAAGAGTCACCTCTGCTGCTGAGGATAAGTTCATCTGAGTCACCAGCCTCAGAAATCACAAGTTAACAGCAGCTCAGATTAGAGAGCAGATGACAACACAGAGTTCTAGCAGCAGACACATCTCTAGAACAGCTGTTAAGAGGAGACTGCACCAATCAGGCCTTCATGGTCCAATAGCAGCTAGGAAACCACAGCTAAGGAGAGGCAACAAGCAGAAGAGATTTGTTTGGGCCAAGAAACACAAGGAATGGACATTAGACCAGTGGAAATCTGGGCTTTGGTCTGATGAATCCAAGTTTGAGATCTTTGGTTCCAACCGCAGTGTCTTTGCGAGGCGGAGAAAAGGTGACTGGATGGATTCTACATACAGTGGTGTGAAAAAGTGTTTGCCCCCTTCCTCATTTCCTGTTCCTTTGCACGTTTGTCACACTTAAGTGTTTCGGAACATCAAACCAATTTAAACAATAGTCAAGGACAACACAAGTAAACACAAAATGCAATTTGGAAATGAAGGTGTTTATTATTAAAGGTGAAAAAAAATCCAAACCATCATGGCCCTGTGTGAAAAAGTGATTGTCCCCTAAACCTAATAACTGGTTGGGCCACCCTTAGCAGCAACAACTGCAACCAAGCGTTTGCGATAATGTGCAATGAGGCTTTTACAGCGTCCTGGAGGAAGTTTGGCCCACTCATCTTTGCAGAATTGTCCTAATTCAGTTACATTAGAGGGTTTTCGAGCATGAACGGCCTTTTTAAGGTCATACCACAACATCTCAATAGGATTCAGGTCAGGACTTTGGCTAGGCCACTCCAAAGTCTTCATTTTGTTTTTCTTCAGCCATTCGGTGGTGGACTTGCTGGTGTGTTTAGGATCATTGTCCTGCTGCAGAACCCAAGTTCGTTTCAGCTTGAGTACACGAACAGATGGTTGGACATTCTCCTTCAGGATCTCTTGGTAGACAGCAGAATTCATAGTTCCTTTTATCACGGCAAGTCTTCCAGGTCCTGAAGCAGCAAAACAGCCCCAGACCATCACACTACCACCACCATATTTTACTGTTGGTATAATGTTCTTTTATGAAATGCAGTGTTCCTTCTACGCCAGATATACTTGGACACACACCTTCCAAAGAGTTCCACTTTTGTCTCATCGGTCCACAGAATGTTGTCCCAAAAGTCTTGGAGATCATCAAGATGTATTGTGGAGAAATTGAGACGAGCTTTGATGTTCTTTTTGCTCAGCAGTGGTTTTCTCCTTGGAACTCTGCCATGCAGGCCATTTTTGCCCAGTCTTTTCCTGATGGTGGAGGCATGAACGCTGACCTTAACTGAGGCAAGTGAAGCCTGCAGTTCTTTGGACGTTGTTGTGGGGTCTTTTGTGACCTCTTGGATGAGTCGTCGCTGCGCTCTTGGGGTAATTTTGGGCGGCCGGCCACTCCTGGGAAGGTTCACCACTGTTCCATGTCTTCGCCATTTGTGGATAATGGCTCTCACTGTGGTTCGCTGGATTCCCAAAGCTTTGGAAATGGCTTTATAACCCTTTCCAGACTGATAGATCTCAATTACTTTCTTTCTCAATTGTTCCTGAATTTCTTTGGGTCTCGGCATGATGTGTAGCTTTTAAGGGTCTTCTGGTGGACCTTACTGTGTCAAGCAGCTCCTATTTAAGTGATGCCTTGATTGTGAACAGGTGTGGCAATAATCAGGCCTGGGTGTGGCTAGAGAAATTGAACTCAGGTGGGGACAACCACAGTTATAGTATGTTTTAACAAGGGGGGCAATCACTTTTTCACACAGGGCCATGATGGTTTGGATTTTTTTTCACCTTTAATAATAAACACCTTCATTTACAAATTGCATTTTGTGTTTACTTGTGTTGTCCTTGACTATTGTTTAAATTGGTTTGATGTTCCGAAACACTTAAGTGTGACAAACATGCAAAGGAACAGGAAATGAGGAAGGGGGCAAACACTTTTTCACACCACTGTACCTGGTTCCCACTGTGAAGCACGAGGAGGTGTGATGATGTGGGGGTGCTTTGCTGGTGACACTGTTGGGGATTTATTCCAAATTAAAGGCATTCTGAACCAACATGGCTACCACAGAATCCAGCAGCGGCATGCCATCCCATCCAGTTTGCATTTAGTTGGACCATCATTTATTGTTAACAGTACAATGGCCCCAAACACCCCTCCAGGCTATGTAACGGCTATTTGACCCAGAAGGAGAGTGATGGAGTGCTGCGCCTCCACAGTCACTGGACCTGAACCGAATCCAGATGGTTTGGGGAGAGCTGGACCGCAGAGTGACGGCAAAGGGCCGACAAGTGCTGAGCATTCTGGGAACTCCTTCAAGACTGTTGGGAAACCATTTCAGGTGACGACCTCTTGGAGCTCATCAAGAGAATGCCAAGAGTGTGCAAAGCAGTAATCCGAGCAAAGGGGGTTACTTTGAAGAAACTAGAATATAAGACATGTTTTCAGTTATTTCACACTTTTTTGTTTAGTACATAATTCCACGTGTTCATTCATAGTCACCTTCAGTGATAATCTACAATTTAAATAGTCATGAAAATAAAGGAAACTCATTTAATGAGAAGAGAGAGAGAGAGAGAGAGAGAGAGAGAGAGAGAGAGAGAGAGAGAGAGAGAGAGAGAGAGAGAGAGAGAGAGAGATACATATACATGTCTTTGTGCAGCCAGATTATGACTGCTGGGCCATTCGTTCTCCCCAGTGCCACACTGAGCCCCGAGCCGCTTGATCCGAGCTGACAGGCCATATTGGGTCCAGGAATAAAGATGACAGCGAATAAGGACACATCATCACGGCCAGAGGAGATCAGCAGTCAAGTGGCCAAAGGGAAAGAAAAACAGGTGGAGGGAGGAAGAAAAAGGGCTTAAGTGATGCAGTTAGTTTGGTCCATTTTTTTTATTGTTTTATTTCTCTTTTGAAGAGGCATGTCAGGGCAGTCCATAGGAGAAGGAATGTAGAGGAAGAGGGAAGAGTATCTCCAAAGAGAGGGGACTGCAAGTGATGAACACCGTAGAACAGAGGTCACTAATAGGCGGACTGTGGTCCGGATCCGGACCCAGCTGCCGTACTGTCCGGACCCGGATCAAAACCAACATATTATTGACAAATATTAACTTTTGACGGAGAGTTTCTATTTTAACCTGCGCAGCCTTTCTAGCATTTATGGTACTGCTTTAGCACTCTGGCACGGCCCAGGAAACTCACAGACCAACAGCATGCGTTGTTAATCTTGTCATGTGATGCTATTAAGCCAATCAATTCTGTGCATTCCGATAACCACTGCTACTCGAGCGAGAGTGAGATATACACACACAGGGAGAGACAAAACGAAAGAGAGACGACGTTTTACATGGCGTGCTCTAAAAAAGTAGACAGCGAAAACAGAGCTTTCAATCAAGAATGGACAGATTCTTACATGTTCATTCTTCCCACGGGCAGTTCAAAAACGGTATGTCTCATATGTTCAGAGACTGTCGCAATTATTAAAAGCAGTAATGTGAAGCGCCACTATGAGACAAAGCACAAATCTTTTGACCAAATATACCCACTGACATCCGGACTGAGGGCACAGAAAATAAACGATCTAAAAGCCCAATATGATCGATCCAGCAGAATCCTAACGCATTCATTCACTGCCCAACAACGTGCTAATGAATGTTCCCTTAAAGTTGCCTGGATTTTGGGTAAACATAAAAAAAAAACATTTACTGATGGAGGGGTTGTCAAGGAGTGAATGAGTGCGGTAGCTGAAACCTTACTTGACGGAAAACAAAAAGAAGACTTGTGTGAAAAAATCAAGCAAATGCCTGTGTCAGCATCATCAGCCACAAAGAAAACAGAAATATTAACCCAGGATGTGCTAGCTCAGCTGGATGAAGCAATTCACAAGACACCATGTATAGGCTTAGCTGTAGATGAGTCAACTGATGTGTCTGACAATGCTCAGCTGTTAGTCTTTGTAAGGTTCTTCAACAAGGACAAGGAAGAGTTCTGTGAATATCTGTTAGGTGTCACACCCCTTCAGACCAGTACAAGAGGAGAGCACATCTACCTGGCCATAAAGGAGATGTTAACAAAGAGGGCAATAGAGCTGAATCAAGTGGTTTCAATAACCACAGATGGAGCCCCTGCCATGGTAGGGAGAGAGAGAGGCGCTGTGGCAAGAATGAAAGAGGACAATCCTCAGCTCATTTCTTACCATTGCATAATTCATCAATCGGTCCTGTGCTCCACCCTGTCAAGTATGCTGAGGTGATGAACACAATGATGAGAATGATAAACTTTCTCAGAGCATCCTCTTCCCATCAGCATCGCATGCTCAGGGAATTCCTCAGAGAAGTTAATGCAAATGCTGACAACCTTCTGCTACACAACAATGTAAGATGGCTCAGCAAAGGTCGGGTGTTGGAGCGCTTTTGGTCCATCCAAGGGGAAAACGCAGCTTTCTTGGCACAGCTGAACAGCCAGAAGGCAACAACATTTTCTCTCTTTTTGAAGAATGTCAAGAAGATGGATATTGTGGCATTTTTGGTTAATATCACTTCACACCTGAATGAACTGAATTTAAAGCTACAGGGCAAGGACAATCCAGTTTGTGACCTGATGACAGCTGTCCGGTCCTTTCAGAGGAAACTTGCGTTGTTTAGAGAAGATCTGCAGGGAGACTGTGCACATTTCCCAACAATGAAGGAACAGGTTCAAGGTGAGAGAGATGTGTCTTCTTTTGTTCACAAGCGTTTTGACAGCTTCAGCCTCGGACAGCAGCTCACCCTGTTTGTTCAGAACCCATTCCTCATCGCAGATGTCATGGGGTTCTCAAAGGAAGTCACACAGCTCTTCAAGTGGGCAAATGCTGGGCCTCTCCAGATGCAACTGGTCGATCTCCAAGCAGATGTGGCCTTGAAAGAACATTTTGGAAAAACTGATCCTGCCCCTTTCTGACTTCAAATGGTCTCAGAGACCGCTTTCCCAGGTCTGAGGAAAGTAGCCGTGTCCATCTTTACCATGTTTGTGTCATACACAAATTGTTGTCATACAACTGTGAGGCAGCTTTCTCCACAATGAACATTATTAAAAGCAAATATCGATCCAGGCTCACCAATGAGCACCTACACATGTGCATGAGAATGGCCCTGACACCTTTCCAGTCCAGATTTAAAATCCTGGCAGGACAAGCAAGGGTTCACTTTTCTCACTAAGGAAGATAAAGTGGGGAAGTGGGATATAAAAGGGAAAGAAAGAGAAAAGGAGGCGTTAAAGCTGTTGAGATTATAAAATTTGTTCAAACTTAAGATGTGAAAGGGAGTTAACTTAAAAGTAAAAGGGAAACTCAAATTATACTTTTTATTTCATTTTTATAAAATGTAGCACTTTATTTTGAGATGCACATTTCCTCTGTGTTTTATGTATTTATAATTTATTTTTAAATGCAGCCTTTATTTTATTTAAATTGATAATTTATGATTAGAGTACTTATTTATGATCCCTACAGTTCAATATATAAACTGACAATACATATAGTTGAAATATTATTGAATTGTACTTTTATTTTGACAGTAGTTTGTTGACTAGGATATTTGTACATATTTTCATACAACTATTAGTCTGTGGTACTGGATGATAACGCAAGTTAGTCATTGTGATGTTGCGGACCTTTGCTTGACGAAATCTTCTCTAACTGGACCTCTTAGAATTTTAATTGAATACCCCTGCCGTAGAACATTCCTCCCGTTGCCCCTTGGCTTTGGCTTTCCACCATTCTCATTAACATGCAGTAGACTCTCCAGTGTGCCTTGCACCACCTTCCACCACATCACTGGGCTGCTTATTGTCTCTACAGCAACCACATATGCTAACCAGTAGCATTGGGAAAGCCAAAGCTTCAGCGTCTCTCAGAAAAAGAGAGAGATCTGTTGTGTCGAGTGGAGAGGAGAAGGATCGCTTTGTCAATTGGTGGGTTCCCGGTGTATGGGGGAAGAATGGCGCCCCCACATCAGGAGTGAAAGGGGTAAATCCTACTACTGTTCAGACAGATTTCCAGCCCACCAGACCTGGGCTGATTCTAATAAATGACTGTAAAAGCTCTATAATTTGGGAGCTACAGTATATATAGATTAAAGAGTAGTTCTTATTTTCAAAATTCTATTTTAAATTTATTTAATTTATTTTGTTGATTTTTAATACATTTTCACATAACATCAACATGTATTCTTTGCCCGTTGTCTTCCATTCAAATAGATTTCTGGCCCCTCATATGAAAACATTTGGGCACCTCTGGACTAGAGAGATTACATCACATGTCATTTAGCTGACGCTTTTTATCCAATGTGGAAGAGGTTGCACGCCTCTGGAGCAGCTAGGGGTTAAGTGTCTTGCTCAGGGACACATTGGCTGATGTATCTCAGTGGGAATTGAACCCAGAGCCCTCACACCAATGGCATTTGTCATATCCATTGCTCCATCACCTATCACAGATCTGGACACAGGCGCTTACAGTGGCTTACTTAATAACATACATACTCAGAAATAGAATCTGGAGATGAGACCATTCCCTAGTGTTAAAGTAGTTCAGGCGATGGATCCCATCTAACAATTGATTATATTTTGAACTGCTGTGACCTTTTCCTGATCTGAACATTTTTCTTCTCGGGAAATGTCTCTGCTTGCTCCTGCACGCACGCACGCACGCACGCACGCACGCACGCACGCACGCACGCACCAACCAACCCAACCAACCAACCAACCAACCAACCAACCAACCAACCAACCAACCAACCAACCAACCAACCAACCAACCAACCAACCAACCAACCAACCAATCAACGCATGCACACTTCCTCCATTTCCTGGATGTTTTAAAGAGCCCGGTGTTGTGCAGCTCTCTGTCTGGAGCCTATCAGTGTGCTGATGTAGATGAGGGGATTGTGTGCGTGCTGTGCTGTCTTGGCTTTGACATTTCAAAGCTTGACTTGGACAAAATGCAGAGGGCATGGCCATGCGTCCCTGTGGAAGCCTGTGCAGTGTAACCCTAACCCCTGACCCTTCCATTAGCCAACCATTTCACTTTAGTTTGGCTGCTGCGTCAGCATTAAGACGACACTCCAGTATATATTCACATTCACTGGCAACGACATTATGCAGCGTGTACTCAAATCTTTTCCTGGTGGTCTTTATGAGCTGCATTGCTTTCTCTTCAGAATCTCCATATCCAGATTCATTTCCTTTTTTCTTTTTCTGGTTCTTGAGTTTGTCTCTTATCCACCAACACATGGTTTCTTATGTAACAATAGCTACTGAATATATCCCTTTTATGTCCTATTTGACTGGTAGGCGGTTTTTCCAGTCATGTCAGAAGCTTGGCTGTTGACCTCCATGGACTGGCCAACAGTCATGCCATAGCCTGCTGCATCCCTCCCTCTCTCTGTCTGGACCTGGCATGCTAATGAGATGGCCACAAAAACACAAGAGATGGAAAAAGAGGGTTGGTTGTCTCCACCTCTCAAGCCCAGCGTGGAGCTGCAGTCATGATGAGTAAACCCATTTATTAGTCAATGGGCAAAAAATGAATGCACATTCATTTGGAGACTGGAGATCATTTTGATCTTTACAATTTAGATTTTAATTCCAATTCATTTTGATTTCCGATTTTTTTAAATTTATTTTTAAGATTTTTTCTCAAAAAACAATTATTCGGGGGGACAATTATTGTCCCCCCGAATAATTGTTTTTTGAGACAATAATTTAATTTTTCATTTTATTCATATACAATACACATTTAATGTGATTAAATCCGCCCATCGTGTTCAATGGGATTTAGATCTGGGCTCATTGCTGGCCACTTTAGAACGGTTTCTTCTGAACCACTCTTGGGTGCTTTTGGGTACACGTTTTGACTCATTGTCCTGCTGGAGGACCCATGACCTTCAAAAGAGATGCAGCTTTGAGACACTGGGTGGAATTGTGCTCTAAAGTACCTTTTGTAATCTACCAATTTCATGATGCCACGCACATAATCAAGTCACCATACAAGTTTCTTGTATCCCTCAGCAGTGGGGTTCCTACTGGATCTCCTGCCATAGAACCTCCTTCCATTGTGCCAGGTCAGCTTGAATCTGTTTTGCAGTTGTCTAAGGTTGTTTCTTTGGACAATCCTTTGCTGCAACCTTGGTCAGCTTTTGTCTTGCGTCCTTTTTGAGGGAGATTGCCTACAGTACCACTGGCCTTAAACCTGTTAACAATGGACATGGGACCATCATCTCTGGAGATGGACTTGGAGCCTTGAGATTATCCAGATTGGCTATGATCTTCTGTCCGTCCTCCTCAGACAATTCTCTGATTTTGTTTTTCTTCTCCATGCTCAGTGTGGTAAACGGTTGGTAACTGGTTGAATGAGAGATTTTTAGGGCTGGGTACTGAATTTTACTTTTGGGCACAGACCAAATTGCCTCAAATTGCCTTAGTATCGAGAATGGAAAAATGCCTGGGTCATGATTCTTAGAATAGTCAATAAATGATAAAAAAAATCAAATAGATTACAACTATTTTAACAATGTTATGGTTTTGGTAGGATTTAACGTATGATCTTTTTACCCTCATTACAGACCATGAGCTTGCTGTGCTTTAGCAACTTTTAACGGGCTGTGAGTGAGTTATTGTTTAACTTTTCCAACAGCTTCCACAACATTCAGTTCACATTCTAAAGATAGCAGCATGTAAGATGCAAAGTGCTCTGTGGATTTGATCACTGTCAAGTAATATTGTCGTTTACAACCTAAAGTAGAGAATTGCTAGTTTGAGATTACAGTGTTCAGCTGTGTCCATTTTAAGTTTCATCTTTTCAGTTGACATTGTCCTCCCTTGTCTGGAGCAGCTGCTTTGTGAATTGTGCATATTGTGGCCGTATGCATTTACTGAGTTTCATCACAAAGAGTGACCCTGTTGCCAATGACATATTGTACTTGTTAGGATGACAAAAATAGCCCAGGGACTCTGCTGTGCTCTGCAGAACGGAGAAAGCACGCAAGAAACTGGAGGAAGAGCAGAAAGAGAGAGAGAGAGTGCCACAACTAAAGGCCTTGTTGTTGTTTTTTTTCAGTTGTTTTTGTCATACTTTAATGCAGAACGCACAATATTATTGTATTAAGTTTTATTTTGTGCACCGTGAACAAAGGCATCAACTAGGGCTGCACAATTAATTGAATTTTAATCATGATCGCAATTTTGACTTCCCACGGTCAAATTTGTGTGATCAAGCGATTATTTTTTTTTTTTTAAGCGTCATTTCATAGAACGCTCTGGGTTTTTTTGCATAGTGCATCTAACGCTCCGTAAACCACTACTCATGTGCCAGTCAGAGTTGTTCCCTGCAACGCGCAGCTTAGTTTCTAGATGTAGACAGTCAGAGGACAGAGTAACGGGACCAGCCGTGACCAGTGCTAGTTGGTGCTAGTTATTGTCTGTTAGCTGTTCGCTCCTCTAGGACGCACCGGTGCTAATGTCCTCGCATCCGCTGCAATGTTGTTTATATGGATATGGTTTAATTTTGCGTTACATGACCCATTTATTCTGTAAAGCCGTGCCTGTGTTGAATCGCTCCTCTACTCTCTCTCCTCTACTCTCCGCGCAGCCCCGCCACACAGCGCTGGTCCACACTTCTGACGTTTGTCTACAGTTTTAATTGTTATTAACACAGCTGTATATTGTTAAATATGAGGGGCAAACCTGTATTTGTACCAGTGTTTCCGCGGGTAACTGCTATCGCGGCGGCGACGGTGAAAAACACAGAAGACGTTATTGAATGCAACTAACTTCAGTTGGTAGAGTAACAGCGTGTGAGACGGAGCCTGCTGGACCTGGGCGAGAGATGTGACCCATGGCCAGAATATCATAGTTCATAAAAATGCAGCGCAGTGACGATACAGACATTTCATACACACAACGTGTCCGCCATTCGACCCGTGCGGGACCTCATAATGATCAGCCGCCTCTCTGTGAGTAGCACTCCCTCTCTCTCCCTAGCTCTTTTAATCAGTTATTGTTGAAAACAAGTGAAAGAGCTTTCTCAGAGATGCAAATAGATAAAAAAAAAAATATATATATATATATATATATTTCAGATAGCTAATTTTCATTTACGTGTGTTGCAGCTGTATGTCTATACAACATACAACTTCAACATAAGAAGATTGTAACATAATATAGATGTGAAAGCAGTTATAAACAGCCTATGTGACAATAAAATTTGTTTTGGTTAAAATCAACAAATAATCGTGAGAATAATCGTGATCACAATATTGATTGAAATAATCGTGATTATCATTTTGGCCATAATTGTGCAGCCCTAGCATCAACCAGTCAGAACGTGTTAACGGGGATTACAACACAACAACATGGACGTAGTACTCCAAACCAAAATGGCAATATTATTATTATTATTAATATTATTATTACTCATTTCAACAAAGGCAGCAGATACCAGATCCACTCCTTTCTTTCTTACCTTTCACAATAAAAGCCTGAGACGTATACACTGCGTAACGGTTTACCAGAGTGAACTCAGATTCACTCAGAGCATTGTGCTTAAAGGTAACTCAATACAACAGCTTACAGTAGTTATGGCTGCTGACCTCAGCCTGCCAGATGCTGCTCTGGGACAGCGCCAGTCACTGGTCTGCACCAATTTCAGACCTTATATTGAATTGTGGTAAATTTGCATCGCTTCCTGTGTTTATATGTCACACCCTCGGTGTGTAAAGGCCTTTAGACATTAATTGAAAATAGAATGAAAAAGGGCTGGACAATTAATCAAATTTTAACCACTATCACAATTTTGGCTTCCCACGATCAGATATGGGTAATCGAGCAAAATCTTTATTGAAATTTTTTTTTTTTTTTTTTTTTTTAAATGCGTCATTTCATAGAACGCTGAGAGTTTTTTTGCAAAGCCAATCTACCGCTCCGTAAACCACTGTCTGATCATGAGCCAGTCAGAGTTGTTCCCTGCACCGTGCAGCGTAGTTTCTAGATGTAGACAGTCACAGAGGACAGAGTAACGTGAGGAAAAGTCAACAGATAGCAGTCGGTCATACGGCGGTCTCAAGGTTGACCAGTTTACCAGTAAACGTAACATTTTGTCCCGTCTGTGTTGTTTTTCAGACAACAACAGTGACCAGTGCTAGTTACCGTCTGTTAGCTCACAGGGCTCTAGGGTGCTAGTTAGTGTCTGTTAGCTCACAGGGCTCTAGATTAGATTAGATTAGATTAGATTATACTTTATTTATCCCACAACGGGGAAATTTCCTTATTACAGCAGCAGCATTTTCTTCTATACAGCAAAAAAACACACAAACAAGTAAACACACAAGAAATACAGGCAAAACAATAAACAATAATTATAAGGTAGACAGAAAGTAAGCAGAATGGCGTCAAATAAAGGTATTTTAAAGTATATTTTAAAGTGCGGCCATGATACAAGAAAACAATATTGCAGTGTAAGTGACGTTAAAATTAAATTGAATGTGTAATTGGAGTAGTAAAGCAAGAGTCGGTAGCACAATATAAATTATATTAACCTGTGACTATAAATATTGAAAAGTAAGTACTTGTAATAAAATAATATAAATACCGATAATAAATATAAACAGAAAGTGTGTGGTGTAGATGGGAGATAAAAAGGAACAGAAACTACAACATTATCAGGTAGTGCAGGTGTTGTAGAGTCTGACAGCGGCCGGGATGAAGTAAGCAAACTGCAGGGGGTCCAGCTGTGTGCCCACCAGGGGTCGAAGGTGACGCAGGATGATCCTCTCCATGGTCTTCATCAGGTGAGAAGTCAGGACAACAGGCCTGAAGTGGTTTGGCTCTCTGGGGCGCGGCGACTTCGGTACCGGGACAACACAGGAGGTCTTCCACAGGGCTGGGACCTTCTCCAGGCTCAGGTTGAATAAGTGCCTGAGCACACCACAGACCTGGTCAGCACAGTCCCTGAGGAGACTTGGGCTGATGCCGTCCGGGCCCGGGGCCTTCCTAGCCTTGATCTTCTTCAGTTGACTTCTCACCTGATCATCTGACATGGAGAAGGGGGTGGAGGATGACTGGGGTGTGGGGATGACGGGAGGTGAGAGATTCAGGGAGGGAGAGAGGGGGGTGGTGAAATGATGAGTGGGGCGAGGGGGGAGGAGCGGGCTGGTGGGCTTATTGTTCAGGGTTGTTGAAGGTGGCATGCTGAGGAGGGGAGGAGGGGGGGAGTAGGCCAGGGGAGGTGTGAAAGGTGTGTAACTAGGGTGCTAGTTAGTGTCTGTTTGCTCACAGGGCTCTAGGGTGCTGTTTAGTGTCTGTTAGCTCACAGGGCTCTAGGGTGCTGTTTAGTGTCTGTTAGCTCACAGGGCTCTAGGGTGCTGTTTAGTGTCTGTTAGCTCACAGGGCTCTAGGGTGCTAGTTATTGTCTGTTAGCTCACAGGGCTCTAGGGTGCTGGTTAGTGTCTGTTAGCTCACAGGGCTCTAGGGTTCTAGTTAGTGTCTGTTAGCTTACAGGGCTCTAGGGTGCTAGTTAGTGTCTGTTAGGGCTCAGAGGTGCTAGTTAGTGTCTGTTAGCTCACAGGGCTCTAGGCTGCTAGTTAGTGTCTGTTAGCTCACAGGGCTCTAGGGCACGAGTAATAGTTTTCCTCTAGGTCGCAGCCGCTGCCTCTCAACAAACAAAGCAATGTTGTTAATATCAATATGGTTTAATGTTGCATTATGTGACCCATTTCTTTTGTAAAGCCGTGCCTGTGTTTAGATCTCTCCTCTTACTCTCCGCGCAGCCTCCCCCCATTCACTCAAACAGGCTCCCCAGCAACAGAGACAGAGCGGCGACAGCGCCGGTGTCACACTTTTGACATTTGTCTACAGTTTTAATTGTAATTAACACAGCTGTATATAGTTAAGCATGAGAGGCAAACCTGTATTTGTACCAGTGTTTCCGTGGTAGCTCTGCTATCACGGCCTCCACGGCGACAAACACAGAAGAAGTTATTGAATGCAACTACGTTCAGTTGGTAGAGTAACAGCGTGTGAGACGGAGCCTGCTGGACCCATTCATAATGAGTCAGCCGTCACTCTGTGAGTATGTCCATCGCACTCCCTCCCCCCTCTCTCTCCCTAGCTCTTTTAATCAGTTATTTTTGAAAACAAGTAAAGGAGCTTTCACAGAGATTATTATTTTTATTTTTTTAATATATCCTAGGCTATTTATTTCAGATAATTTTTATTCTATATTTTTTAGTCTTTGTGTAGCCAGATGGTGGCCGTGGGGCCATTCGTTCTCAGAGAAGGGGAAAGAGTCGCTCTCCCGGTCCCCCGCAACTGTGTGTTGATACATGTTAAAAAAGTGAGTGAGGAGTAAAAGAGCAGTAATGATTTATGTGAAACCTTTGCTGTAGGTTCATCTAGCCTTTTGATGGCTATTTAGCATACTAGTTGGCTGGTGTTTGCAGCCAGCTGCTGCCAATTAACTGTTGCTTTGATTTGGACTCTCTCAATTACTCACTTGTTCTCTCAGTATGCAGATGAGTAGAGTTGTTCTGTTCTCTGTGCCTTCTCTCAGTTTAATTTGTCGTGACATATCCACGGAAGGTGACAGGGGATGTAAGGTTAGGAAACGGTCTCATATTTTTGCCAAGGTAAATCTACTGCTACTAGTCCCAAAGGTGAGAGCAGAACCTGCTGCATGGTGTTCCTTACATAAAGAGCACTGCAGCTTTATACTGTAGGCATGACTGTTGATTTGGTCATTACCCATCACCAGTGCTCTTTTCTCCTGCACTGGTGATAAGGTAATCACTACAATATGAAAGGTGACCTATTATTTTTGTCTGTATTTTCTGTCATATCTATAATGTAACAATGTCAAATCTTCATGTTGAACATAGTCAAAGCATAGCAAAGACAATGTAAAGTGAGTTAAAAGTGATCAATAAAACACGCTTCTCAAGACACACTGTTAGTCAGTTAATCTTGCGCTGCCAGACCTTAAAGGCCCCATGACATGGTGCTCTTTGGATGCTTTTATATAGACCTTAGTGGTCACCTAATACTGTATCTGAAGTCTCTTTTATATAGACCTTAGTGGTCCCCTAATACTGTATCTGAAGTTTCTTTTATATAGACCTTAGTGGTCCCTAATACTGTATCTGAAGTCTCTTTTATATAGACCTTAAAGGTCCCATAATACTGTATCTGAAGTCCATTTTAAATAGACCTTAGTGGTCCCCTAATACTGTATCTGAAGTCTCTTTATATAGACCTTAGTGGTCCCCTAATACTGTATCTGAAGTCTCTTTATATAGACCTTAGTGGTCCCCTAATACTGTATCTGAAGTATCTTTATATAGACCTTAGTGGTCCCCTAATACTGTATCTGAAGTCTCTTTATATAGACCTTAGTGGTCCCTAATACTGTATCTGAAGTATCTTTTATATAGACCTTAGTGGTCCCCTAATACTGTATCTGAAATCTCTTTTGTATAGACCGTAGTGGTCCCTAATACTGTATCTGAAGTCTCTTTTTATATAGACCTTAGTGGTCCCCTAATACTGTATCTGAAATCTCTTTTGTATAGACCGTAGTGGTCCCTAATACTGTATCTGAAGTCTCTTTCCCAAAATTTAGCCTTGGTGCGGTGGAGGCTGGGGGTGTGGCCTTGACCAACTGCCACTTTGCTCGTTTGAAAGCCATGATGTCTCTCTCTCATGGGGGTGGGGGGGGGCATTCTCTGGGCTGGCAAAGCAGAGAAAGAGGAGGTAACCTTGCCCCTTATGACCTCATAAGAAGCAAGATTACAGATCGGGCCATCTGAGCTTTCATTTTCTCAAAGGCAGAGCAGGATACCCTTTGTTGCAGCACAGTGTTTCCATTGCAGCTCAACGTGAGTCATAACTGTTTTGCTTTCATTTATGGTCGCACTGCTTTCTTTCATCTCCTTTGATCTATTTCACAGTTCAAAAAGCTCTATTAAGTTTTTTTAAAAAAGGGGTGCTGAAGGCAGGGCATAGCAGAGGCTCTGTAGCACAGCAGGCTAGCAGCTGAGCAGACAAAGAGCAGAGACTTGTTGCTTTCCAATATAATCTGCTCTGTTTTAGGTTACAAAAAGTTCTGTTTAACTACCCAATTGTAATTACCCAAAATAACATTTTTGATTCCACACAACAATCTTTGGCAAGTACAAATATCTTCTTTCATAAAAGTAGAAAGTAAAAGTCTATCTAGTCCATCTATATACATTCCTTTAATTTTAGTCTAAATAATTCCTAATTTCTGCTTATTAATTTCAAAAATAACTGTAAAACTAAAGTTAATAAATTAGTGTTACGTAGTGTTGAAAAAGTAAAAAAACACTGAAAAAAACGTCAAAAGTGTTGAAAAAAGGGACAAAAACATAAGAAAAAGTTAAAAACATTGATTAAAAGCATCAACAAAAGTGTTGATTTTAAATTCTGAGGGGAAGACAACACGAGGTTTAAAGAAACAGGCGTCCCAGACAGAGGGGGAAAACAGGAACAGCTTCCATGGCCAGTATGATAATACGTTTTTAAGATTTTGTTTTAACATTATAGCATGTAAACGTGTTATAGTAGAATTACAAAATATAAGTATGAACCTGAAAGTTGTATTATCTCCTTTTAAAGACTTTTAGTTGTGGTTTTAGTTTGGCTTAATGATTACATCTTCCTTTCTCCTCACCTACCCTGCCCTATCCTGCCCCTTTCTCCCTGTGGTCACCCTCTGCTCCTCCCTCTTCTCCCTTCCCTAAGTTGTTGTCTGGTAGCGGATGTCTCGTCGCCTCCCTCTGAGGTTGGAGGCCCGTGGGAGTGGAGAGGAAGCTCTGCAGCAGCAGTGATGCGGACTACAGCGGCCGGCTGCAGGATGAGCGTGGGTGCGCTACTTAACGGGCTGCTGGTGTCCGTAGTCGCAGCTCTGCTTTGGAAGTATTCCAAGCTGAGTGAGCACGCCGCCCTGCTGGAGGAAGAGCTGCACATGACACGGCAGTCCCAGGAGCTTTCGCAGGCCCACATCGACTATCATGTTGCCCTGCAGGCTCTTCAGGAGCATGGCACCCGCATGGTCTGCACCGGCAAGATGCACACCGACCGCATCTGCCGCTTTGACTACCTTTGCTACTGCTCGGAGGCAGAGGAGTTTGTGTTCTTCCACTCCAACTTCTCTGTTATGTTGCCCAACCTGGGGTCTAGGCGCTTCCAACCTGCCCTGCTGGACCTGTCCTCAGTAGAGGATCACAACACCCAGTACTTTAACTTTTTAGAGCTCCCAGTGGCTGCTTTAAAGTTCATGCCCAAGCCTGTGTTTGTACCAGATGTGACACTAATCCTTAACCGGTTTAATCCAGACAACCTAATGCATGTGTTCCACGATGACCTGATCCCAGCCTTCTACACTATGAGACAGTATACCGACTTGGATGATGAGGCGCGTTTGGTTTTTATGGAGGGCTGGGCTGAAGGCCCACACTTTGACCTCTACAGACTTCTCAGCAGCAAGCAGCCGCTGCTCAAAGAACAGCTGAGGAACTTTGGCAAGCTCATGTGTTTTACTAAATCTTATGTTGGCCTGTCTAAGATGACCACCTGGTACCAGTACGGTTTTGTTCAACCCCAGGGGCCCAAAGCCAACATGTTGGTCTCAGGAAATGAGATCCGGCAGTTTGCCAGCGTTCTGATGGAGAAAATGAATATCACAAGCGGGGAGGAAATAGATAAGGATGGAGAGAGTGCTGAAGATGATAAAGAGAAAAAGGCTGAATACATAGTTGTGTTTAGTCGTTCAGCAACAAGGCTGATCGTAAATGAAGCAGAGCTAATCATGGCACTGGCCCAGGAGTTCCAGATGAGAGTGGTCACAGTGTCCCTGGAGGAACAGTCTTTCCCTGGTGTCGTCCAGGTGATCAGCGGGGCGTCCATGTTGGTCAGTATGCATGGGGCTCAACTGATCACCTCGCTCTTCCTCCCCAGAGGAGCTGCCGTAGTGGAGCTGTTCCCTTTTGCAGTGAACCCAGAGCAGTACACCCCCTATAAAACTTTAGCCACCCTTCCAGGCATGGACCTTCACTACATCTCCTGGAGAAACACCAAGGAGGAGAACACCATCACCCACCCAGACAGACCCTGGGAGCAAGGGGGCATCGCTCACTTGGAGAAGGAGGAGCGAGAGCAAATACTGGCGAGCAAAGATGTCCCCCGGCACCTGTGCTGCCGCAACCCAGAGTGGCTCTACCGGATCTACCAGGACACTTTGGTGGACATCCCTTCCTTTGTGGAAGTCCTCAAAGAGGGCATGAAGATAAAGCCAAGCATGAAGAAGTTAAAGTCGACCAGCACAGTCCACCCAGGCCGGGTCAGGGAAGCCCAGTGTCAGACCTTAGTCCAAACCCCTAACGAGGCTAAACTCACCGTCTCCTGGCAGATCCCGTGGAATCTGAAGTACCTGAAGGTGAGAGAGGTGAAGTACGAGGTGTGGATCCAGGAGCAAGGAGAGAACACCTACATGCCTTACATCCTCCCCCAGCAGAACTACACCTTTTCAGAGAACATTAAGCCCTTCACCACCTACCTGGTGTGGGTCCGGTGCATCTTCAACAAGAACCTCCTGGGCCCTTTTGCAGATGTTCTAATGTGCAGGACCTAACACAAACACTACACAAAGCTTGTTCCAGACAGCAGTTGGAACATTTATTTGTCATATCTGTCTAATCCTAGAGCAGGCTGCTGAACTCTTGGCCCGCACAGACCACGTAGACACTGAACCACAGGGTCAGAACTCAACAGCATTGGCCGTTAATCAATGGAGTGTATTTCCTGTACCTATGAAAGAAGTGAAAGTGCTATGTCTACTGAAAATACCAGAACTTAAATCAGCAGATTTATTTATGTGCAAATAATATATAACATGTTTTTTATGTATAAGTCCAAACACTGGTTCTTTACCTTTTACAGTATGCAATATAGCTTTTTTGTGAAGATCCTAAAAAGATTTTAGACTAGCGAGATTTGTAATGTTTTCTGACTTGTCCAGTGTCTCTTGTGTGCGTGCTCGCTGTGTGGCTTAGTTTACCTTCCAGCTGTCTGATTCCATACACCGTCATCTACAGAAACTAGCCAAAACCAAAGCAACATTTTCCATCATTCACAGCATATTACTTTTTCATGTTATACATCTCCCACACTTCTAATGTTGGACCGTTTTAAACCTAGTCTCTAAAGACATGGTAAAGGATTGGTGTAAGAGTACTGTCAAGCACGAGTTTTCATGAATGCCACAGTAATCCATGTTTCTGAGATAGGTGGAATTTCATTCTATAGAGCATTTTGTGATGAAAGATCTTTAAACTGTTCTCTTCCAAGTGTTTGTGTTTCCACAGTGCCCAGCCGCAGATAACCGGTTTTACTGCATGAATAAAAGATTTCTCTCTAATTGGCACTGATTACAACCATAACTATTTTAATTTGAGTGGAGAGTGAATTGATTACCCCAGGCTATAATTAGTAGACAGTCAGATTTTGCTGCATTTCCATTATGATAAGAAGGCATGTTGCTGCATAGGATCAACTAAAATGAAATTCCCAGCTATATATCTTCCCAGCTGTTAATTACAATGTTGACATTGAAACAGACTGGCTGTTTCCTCGTGTTTCTAAGAAAGTGCTGCTTGTTGGTTGGTATGTGTTGTAGCAAGAGATGGTTTATGGCACAAGTTAAAAACTGCCCTGAACATGTGTGATATTGTGCCATTGTTACTTTATATCAGTGAGCATTACATTGGCCTCTTTGTTTGACTGCTCCCCACCTTTGTTCACTAATATTTTCTTCTAAAGTTCTATTGCAGTTCTGTTGCTGATGCTTGTTTAAGAGATTCCCATTGTTGTGTGTGAAGAATATGATGTGTTTGTACTGTTGGCTAGATTTGTGCGTGCCCCTGTCCCAACTCAGAATGTGCTCAGTGAAACCTTTTCTACATTAGCAAATAGTTGGAGTTTTTTTCCAGTGACTGTGATTGAATAAAGAAGCTTATTTCTCAGAGTATCTGTTCGGTTTCAGCAGTTTCTGTCAATAATACAATTTTACAATGCTTAACCCAAGACCATATATTGATCATAAGAGAAAACACAATGCACAGTCTTGTTCTGGTATCATTGATTAGATCAATTGTAATTATAAAGCAGCCAGGAGCTTTGGTGTGTCTACTAAGCTTAAAGGAAGACAATGAAGTGGTAAACAGTTCTCAGAGAAACCATAGAGAGCTCAGGTGGTGAAGTTAACGTTTGTGTGGACAGTAAGTCACACAATAGTGAGAATTATGTTTTCAGTTAGCATGAGTTTTCCTCCTCTGATAAAGAGCAGCTTAAAATCATGATGGTTGAAATCATCCAGAGATCCATTACAGCAGCACAGCCATGATGATCCTGTCTTCAATACATGGTGCTCTCTGTTCCCACGGCTGTTTTCTGCCAGTTTAACTGCAGAGACAAGATGCCACCTGACAAGTGTAGCTGGCCACACTATGTGTGTGTGTGTGTGTGTGTGTGTGTGTGTGTGTGTGTGTGTGTGTGTGTGTGTGTGGTTATTAAAGCCAGCAGGAATAACTGCGTGTCTTTATGTTCCTCCTCCTTTGCAGGAGTTGATTTGAATAACTCCCCCCGGTAGATTTATCATCATGACATGAAATCATCAGTGTTTTATTAGCACAGAGGAGCTGTGACAGGCTGTGAATTCTTTGCTTTCTTTTAAATCTCCTATAATATACTATACAAACATAAACTGAATATTCTTGGCAAAAGGTTTAGGCAGTGCACAGCTGTGTGTCATTTTTGTCACTTTTTCAATGTTGTTGGTGCTTTTCTTGAGGTTTTTCCAACGTTTTTTGATATTTTTAATGTTGACATTTTCAGTGCTTATTTCAACAGCCCATTTTTTGTAACATAAAAAATAATAAATTTATTGAAAAGGGGTCAATTTGACCCAAGGACAACATGAGGGTTAAGGACGCTGAGCCACTCAGCAGGGTACAGTTTAAAAGGCCTTTATTATATTTCTTGGATAAATCATTAAAACATGGCAACGTGTTTCGGCTGTTGAGGCCTTCATCAATGCAAGTATAGTTTTGCATGTCCAGACCTTCCTCCACAGCGCAGCAGAGGAAGGTCTCACTAGTCCAAACAGCATTCCTGGATGAGAGAACAACGTGCTCTGGTTTATTGACATTTCTTTAAACCTATCACAACTGTCTTGGGCGGTGGTACGCTCCGGATGGAGCCACGGTGTCTCTGCTAAATATTCTCAGGAAGGAAGTTGTTTGGTGGAACTTGTGTACGTTCAGAAGTAGTTTAGTCTGTCCACTTAGAAAACTCTGATTGGAAAGATAGTCTAGCTAGCTGTCTGGATTTACCCTGCAGAGATCTGAGGACCAGGTAACCATAGTCCTCAGATTGGACAGATAGTCTAGCTAGCTTTCTGGACTTACCCTGCAGAGATCTGAGAACCAGATAACCATAGTCCTCAGATTGGACAGATAGTCTAACTAGCTGTCTGGATTTACCCTGCAGAGATCTGAGGACCAGGTAACCATAGTCCACAGATTGGACAGATAGTCTAGCTAGCTGTCTGGATTTACCCTGCAGAGACCTGATGACCAGGTACCCAGAGTCCTCAGAAATCCACCAGAGGTTAGAACACCAACACAGAGACAGAGGACGGGGACGGACATTGGGCTCCAGAGCAATCCCGGAAGTGGAACGTCATGGATATAGACTGTGGCAAGTGTAAAATGTTTGCATTTAAACTAAATCTCATAGCCTATTGGCTAGTAGTCACATGGTCAGAAGGTAAAGAGTCACATGATTGTTGTTCACAGGTAGTCACATGTCAGACAGTATTAGGCAATTATCAGCAATAATCAAACACAATATCAAGACAAAAATAGCAATAAACAAGGATAAAATAATACCTACCAAACCATTAAAGGCATACGTCAAGAAAAAAGAAAACCTAGGGAGAATAAATGTCTATATTTATAGATACAGGTATTAACAAAACAAAAATTAAATTGTATATTATGTCATTTAAACTATGTGTTTCTAATGTATTTCATCTTCTCTTTGTCAGGCTGCCATTGCAAATGATAAAAATAAAGGTGAAATAAAACCCATCTCATAAGATTATATAAGAACCTGCTGACCACTGGACGGCTTCTTCACATCACCGCTACACGTGCACGTCATCACTACACGTGCACATCATTGCTACACACATGCACATCACCTCTACAAGTTCACATCATCACTACACGTGCACGTCATCGCTACACACGTGCACATCACTGCTACACGTGCACATCATCGCTACACACATGCACATCAGCTCTACATGTTCACATCATCACTACACGTGCACGTCATTGCTCACACATGCACATCACCGCTACACGTGCACATCATCGCTACAAACGTGCACATCATCACTACACGTGCACATCACCACTACACGTGCACATCACTACACGTGCACGTGATTGCTACACACGTGCACGTCATCGCTAACCTGTTTCCTGTGGCTCATCAGCTCCTGGAGCTGTGGCTGCTCTCTGTTTGGATCCGGATATTTCGTCTTGTCATGTAGGTGAACGTCCAGCCACTTTCTGTCTCTGATCTTTTTGTATCCTGCTGTTATTTGCCTGCCGACCTTAATACATTTTTTCTTTGATCTTCTGTCGCTGTACCTGCCTTTAGTCACCAGCCCCACCTGTGTTGTCACCTGAGAGGATTCCCTCCCCAGTCCATTCTGCTGGATTCTAAAACGTTGAGCTTCTGGATTCTAGCCACAAATCCTGACTCCCGGCGAGCATGCAACCGGACCCTCAAGGGTTTGGGCTGAGCCACAAATATTTACATCATCTGGCTCCGCCCCTGAAGCTGACATCATTGGAGCTCCCTGTAGCCATGGCTTCCAGTCTCTAGTTTAGGAGCTTCAGCACTTACTCGCTCCTCGATGCTCACTCCTCTATGATCCCTACTTGGTCCACAACGTAGGTACGCAGAGACGAGCACCCCACACCGTAGATACGCAGCGACCAGCACCCCACGCCGTAGGTACGCAGAGACAGGCACCCCATGCCGTAGGTACGCAGAGACAGGCACCCAACGCCGTAGGTACGCAGAGACAGGCAGCCCACGCCGTAGGTACGCAGAGACAGGCACCCCACACCGTAGGTACACAGAGACAGGCACCCCACGATGTAGGTACGCAGAGACAGGCACCCCACGCCATAGGTACACAGAGACAGGCACCCAACTCCGTAGGTACACAGAGACAGGCACCCACGGCGTAGATACACGGAGATAGGCAAGCCGTAGGTACGCAGAGACAGGCAACCCACGCCGTAGGTACACGGAAACAGGCACGCCGTAGGTACACGGAAACAGGCACCCCATGCCGTAGGTACACGGAAACAGGCACACCATGCCGTAGGTACGCGGAGACAGGCATCTCACACCGTAGGTACACGGAGACAGGCACCCCGCGCTGTAGGTACCGAGGACAGCTGTAGGTACGTGGAGGCAGGCACCCCACGCCGTAGGTACGCGGGGGCAGGCACCCCACGCAAAAATTTGAGAGGGGGGTGTAACCAAAGCCTCTCTGGGTTTCCACGGCACCCAGTTCATGTTCTTTCTTCTTTCGACGTTTGTATGTTTCACGGTTTTTGTCTCATCTACTTTTCTAACATTCCTTCTAAAATTAATTTCTTTGATTTCTAGATTTCCAATCCAAAGCCTGCTCTTTGGAACCACTGTCCTTTATAATATCTGTATGAACACATTAAGTCCAATAGAATCCAGATGGTGCTTAATGAGCTGGACCAGAAATGTGTTCAATAAAAACAGAGATGACTGCAATCTAAAACCTGTCGCTCGCTTTTGGTGGTTTGACACATGACAAAGGGAAAGAGAGATCAAGTACGGATGAAGAAAGGATCACACATTGAACCATTTTTCATTAGAGCCATTTATTCAGTGATGGAGGGAGCCATAGAAATGCCATTAATCCATACAGCTACAAGGGGAATTTGAATTCGGATTGGGTAAGGCATCCCTTTTATCTTTTGCTTCTGTACACTGCTGTGCATTTTAACAATGTGCAAGGACAGTCACTTTGAAAAAATATTTTTTAAATGATGTATATGTGCGTATATATGGTCCATTTTCATCAAAAGGCTTCCAGAATCCGGTCCAGAAGCTGTTTGCTGACAGACATTTTTAATCCCTCGATTAAAGCAGAAAAGCTTATCACATGAAAACAGACATGCAAACCAATCAGTGGATGAGCTGCTAGCTTTCTGCACAATATTAAAATAAAAAAGAGAGCCTGTTTCTTTCCACTAAATTGTTTGGAAAAATCTGAACTTGGCTGAGGAGGAGCGCGGAATAATTTGTGTCACATTTCCTGTCAGTGAGGAGACACTGAACGAAAGACATAAATATATATATATGGAGAGACAGAGCTTAAGGGACATATCCTTTGGTGCAGATGATCAAACAATTAGCATGAATGAGTCACTTAGAACAGGACAAACACTGATTGATTGAGTCTATTCTTTATACTAACTGTGGTTTTGCCCTGTCTACCTCCTGCAACAGGACAGCTGCTTTGTCCTTTTTGCTCTAGGTCAGCATGAAGACTTCTCCAATGGAGTCCAATCTGTTATTATTACAAGAACCTTGTTTTAATAACTTAACTTAAACTATAATAATACCTGCAGTTACAACTTAGAAAAATATTATAAGGAGCAACAGGTCAGTTCCTAAACAAAATGACTCAGGATGCAACTGGAACTAGTCTGACAGAAAGAGTCTTTAGGATCAGAACCAAATGTGTTTTACTACTGGCAGCCCGTCCAGCTCGACAGATATGACACAGAGCTAATGACCTATTCCAGCTAGGATACATAACACGTAGCAACGAGCAGCTCCCAACTTACGACCACTATACACATTATACCAGCATTCCTTCTGGCTTTATACTCAAGTTTGATTGACAGTTATGACAGTGGAAAAACATGGAATGGCATTTCAAACCTAACCCTAACCAGTACTAACTAACAAACCTATCAGCTGGTCGGCAACAACACATTTAGCATCTCAACACTTTTTGCTCTGCTAACAGAACTCCGTTGCTGCCTGGCTGCTGAGCTAACGGCTAACATCGTGTCATGCTGGCCCTGCCAGCTTTGCCTCCAACTCTCAGGTTTGGAGACTAAAGAAGCATTTCTGATCTTTTGTCTCTTCAAGTAATACACATATTAATAATATCACTTCTGACAGGATGGCCTAAAATATAATCTCACCACTGTTGGCTTTTAAAAGGCAGTAATAGATTGGTCAATTGACCCTGAGATTGTCATTGTTGATGATGTATTTCCTGTCACTCGTCATTGTTGATGATGCATTTCCTGTCACTCGTCATTGTTGATGATGTATTTCCTGTCACTCGTCATTGTTGATGATGCATTTCCTGTCACTCGTCATTGTTGATGATGTATTTCCTGTCACTCATTTAAAAGGTTTCGGCAGTATATCTAAGTGTTTCCGCTCTGCACCCCTGAACCATTTCAACTCTTCAGGCTGCTGTTCACTCCACAGCTCTCTGGCTGCAGAAAGATCATTCCGTGGTTGCACTGACCAAACGTCAGATCACCCCCTCCCCCCCGACGTGTGGACCCTGGTTGGCCCAGTCACAGGTCCCTGTTGAGCTGCAGCTTCCCGTCTCTGATGTGCTGGAGGAGAATCTGGCCTCTGCGCTCCACAGTGTGGATGAGAGGCCTGAGGCCGCTGGCCCCGCCTCGGCTGTCCCAGAATTCTCTGTCTGTGTAAAGGGAGCGTAGAAGGAGACTGTGCAGACAGCCTGACTGGAGCACCGACACAGCTCTCTCTGGAAACCTAGCAACACAAACAGCATTAGATGTGATGTGCTGTCTCTTCGATACAAACACCATTACAGATGTATAAAAAAAAGCCTCTCCAGCAGTAACACTACAACACTACGCCCAGTGATTTGCCTTCATGATATGATACGCCATGTAACCACAATTGTTGGCAATAATAAAATAGTTGATTTGAACATTTGCGATTAACATCCTGTTTTTATTCAAAATCTCATCCAGGCTTAAGATATTAAGAGCATTTTATGGAGCGGCTTAGTCATCCTTAGTGACAGACAAAGGGGAATACTATCAGACGGATTCCTGCAGCATATTGAACAGCAGGCTAACTGAATGTGCACTAATCTAATCAGACAGACATTGTAACAAAGCCTAACAAGCTTCCAGTGGACCTGTCTGTGCTGCTGTTGTGATGGCTGTTCACCAGGGAAATATCTTGTTACTAGTCTTTCCTTTTTCTGAAACATTTTCTTACATCAGTGTTTGTTGGAGCTGCATTAAAACCACAGATACATCAGATGTGTGTCCTACCGCTTTTAAAGAATGCTCTCTACTCACTCATCAATGCCCTCCACCAGCTGGAAGTTGAGGTTGTTGGACTGCTGCGGTCTGCCTGCGTTGTCTATGAACACCAGTCTGGAGGGGTCTGCCTTCCTCACCTGAACACCCATGCGCGCACGCACGCACGCACGCACGCACGCACGCACGCACGCACGCACGCGCACGCACGCACGCACGCACGCACGCACGCACACACACACACACACACACACACACACACACACACACACACACACAATGTGTCTCAGTTCAACACATTCAATCCAAGCAATACCACTACACTACTTACTATTGTAAAATGAGATTTTTAAAGATAAGATAGACTTTATTATACCATTGTCTGGGAGAATACTTAATTCTGATTGGCTGCATGGTGTCCATAAAAACGTGTTATAGGGCACCTACTAAACGAGGTCTGGTGGAACTGGCTGTTTACCGTTCTAAATGATTGCGCTACATTAAATACAGAAAAAGACTGGGTGGTGCTTCAGTGCCTCATCCTCTGAACACCACAGGATGGCGCTAACACGCTGCAGGAAGTTTCACTCTGAACTGACTTTGTTTCACAGCGATCATGACTCCTCCAGTTCACTGTTCTCTCACAGATCTCTACTGCCGACAGTAACGTACACACGGATCATTGTTTCTCAAGTCTTGAAATAGATGTGGTGACAATGACATGGCTGATAGCTAGCTTGTCTTGTTGATAAAAATGATATATTACTGATGAGTTGCAGCATCCTCCTAGACTGGCCAGGGAGGGTGTTTAGCCGCAGACATGGCACCCCTTCTCTTCTCTGCTTCTCTTCATAGTCGTCAGATTAATTTACCATATAATCATTAATATAATAAAACTAGAGGAAGGCACAGCAGTACAGCCTGACCCGGCAGGGGAGAGTTCTAGCCCGACCAGGCTCTTCTCTTTACCCTGTCTCTCCCTAACCCTTATGCTGTAATAGTTTTAGACTGCCGGGGGACTGAACTCCTCTCTCCTTTATCTTTCCATTTGTGTGCATCCATGTCCCATAAATGGCTGTTACTAACCTAGCTCTGGGGAGTCATTCCCCAGAGTCCATATGTTCTTTTCCCCCCAGCATGTTTCCTTGGATCAGGGAGGCTCCAAAATCATGGTTGCAGCTGTCACCGTGGTCTTGCTACTTATCCTGCGAGGCCCTGTTACATCCTGCTACGTCGTGCTGTGCCTTGTAATGCTGTGCAGCGCCCTACTATGCCATGAACTACTACAAAACTATTATTTCTAGTCACTGTTCCATTATCTTTATTATGACTGTTATTGCCATTACACCCCCAACCGGCCCGTCAGACACCACCTAACAAGAGGCTGGGTCTGTCCCAGGTTTCTTCCTAAAAGGAGTTTTTCCTCGCCACTGTCACACTGTTGTTCTGGAGGGAACTACTAGACCTGCTCTATCTGTAAATTATAGAGTGGTCTAGTGTGGTCTAGACCAACTATATCTGTAAATTATAGAGGGGTCTAGACCTACTCTATCTGTAAATTATAGAGCGGTCTAGACCTGCTCTATTTGTAAATTATAGAGCGGTCTAGACCTGCTCTATCTTTAAATTATAGAGTGGTCTGGACCTACTCTATCTGTAAATTATAGAGCGGTCTAGACCTACTCTATCTGTAAAGTGTCTCGAGATAACTCTTGTTATGAATTGATACTATAAATAAAATTGAATTGAAATTGAATTGATATAATTAGCACAAGTTTTCACAATGCGCAGGCATGCACCAACTGTTCATTATTTTCTCTGTAAATACAAGCAGAGATGCGGTAGAGTCATTTTGGATGAATGAGGCCAATCATTCCCTGACTCTGCCTAGGAGGAGGAAGACATTTTGACCCGTCCTAGAAGTTAAAGCGACAAAAAACAAACAGGTCATTTCAGATATGACGTAATGATTGAGACCAGTTTGGTATGGCAGGAGAAAGTCAAAAACACAATGTTTTCAGCAATACAAAGAGCCATGAACTGAGAGCCCAAAGGCCATGTCCCACCACAACATCAATCCTCTGGGTGTTTCCCAATGTCAAGGAAGGATCCTCCAAAGCCAGAATTTGGAGGATGCCACGTCATCAACGTCCGTCAAAGGACCGTTCCAATTTCGAGGATCCTCCGAATTCCTCCAAGGACTGAGTACTTGGAGGAAAAACTTCAGAAAATTTCCCATAGACAGAGAAGGATGCATTTGTGTATCCTTCGCGGTCCCAAATCACCCACAATCCTTTGCGCGGGCCTTTGCCGGCTCGTTAAAAAACAAAAATAGCGGACCTAAGCGGGATTTCGAACGGCATCGCTGACTGTGAAATAGCATCTGAATATAATTATTGTTTAAAGTTTCCTCTGTCCAGGTCACAATTTGATGGAAAATAGACATTGAAAAAACAGTTTATATTATATACACACACCCAAAAACTTAATGACACAGACAAACCAGTTAATTTAAAGCATTTATTGTTAGAATGCCAATTTTTAATATAGCAAATAATGTATTCAACATCTCTCTTTGGCCTCTGTCTCCCTGCTGGTCTTTGGCTTTGCCATCCTTGGTGACCGCCTCCGTTAGTCCCTGTTAAAAGACAGTTAACACAAATAAAAGAATTTTACGTTATGAGTGCTATAAAGTACTCATACACGTTAGCCTTTGTTAAACGTTGCTAGTGACGTTAACACTGTGCAGTGTTACCTCCCGTCTACAGATACAACCAGTGATAAACACCAACTTTCTAAATCTCTGCTAACGTTATGCATATACGGTAACGGCATATAAAAAGAGATGAACATGCCACCGGACATTAAACTTTACAAAGACAGCAACCAGCTAGCTAACAGCCTAATGTTAAATGATAGGTTCAGTTAGCTAGCGTTAGCTCGGGGTGTATCTACCTAATTATTATAGCAATTTGTACAAGTTTTAAAGCGTTAAGCTTTACATTGATGTAAAACATTAACGGTGATAACAAATGTACGGCACACTAAAGATGCGAAGGATACACAAATGCATCCTTCTCTGTCTATGGGAAATTTCTTGAATGAAGGACTCAGTCCTTGGAGGAATTTGGAGGATCCTCGAAATTGGAACGGTCCTTCGATGGACGTCGATGACATAGCGTCCTCCTCCTGGCTTTGCAGGATCCTTCCTTGACATTAAGAAATGGCTGCTGATTCATCTTCTCCATCCCAACAGCATAATTAGACAGCACAGTTAACAGTTCCACAACCATTTCATCCAGTGTTTTGAAATGCGGCAAAAAAATCAATGACTCGAGCCCGCAATGACGTGCACTTGATAGCTTGTTCCATTGTACATGTTCTCCAAATTCTTAGGAGGACTCTGACCTGCTCATGAAGGATCCTTCCTTGGAAGGACTAGTCCTACCAAGGAAGGATCCTTGACATTGAGAAACAGGGACTGTTTCCTGTCTGTGGAGAGGATATGACATCAGTGCTGTTGGTGACACCTACCAGGATGTGGACCAGCAGCAGGTCCTTGGTGCTGCTACACTTGGCGTGCAGCTGGTTCTCCACACACAGCTCAGTGGCCTCCGGGCTGAAACCACAGCAGTACCTGTCAAGCCGGTCATTAACCTGCACGAACACACACACACATACACACACACACACACACACAAAGACTGGTCAACATGTTGTGGCACATAGTAAAGATCTGATGTAGAGTCTGCTCTGTCAACATTAACAATATTAAAGTACACATCATCACTGACAGATGACCAAAACTATGAAAATAAGAACAAGCTGTCCTGAACAGGGACTATCCTGTCCATCTTTCAGTGACAGAACCCAATACTACAGCTGCAGTGTGTGTGTGTGTGTTCTGCTGTGCACCTCCTCCACTCTCTCTTTTCTCTTATTTGGTGCTTTCAGGAGACTTCTTACCCTGCTGCCACATTCCCCCCCACCCTTAAGTTGGGAAAATCCTGAATCAGATCTGCTAGAATGGTCGACGTAGTTTAGGCATGGGGAGTGGGGATTGGTTAGGGTAAGAATACCAGGGTAAGCCAATCAGAGGCAGAATACGGTAGAATAAGGTGGGCCATGGGGAACCTCCTCTGACATCGACACATCTAGTGGATCCAATCTAGTATCTACCCTGAAGGTGTGAACTCTGACTGTGAGTTGGTTCCAACAGCATGGTGAACAGCAACAGCCCCCAGGCAGAGGCTGTGCTCAGAGGCAACACAGTGTTTAAGTCTCCCATAATGCTCTGCGTGACCGGATGGCCAGAGTCATTGTTCTTTACCCTTATCGTTACCCCCTGTCCTCCATCAGCACCCTCTTGGGTTGCTGCTTATTGTTTCTTAATTCAACTGCTCTGTGTTCACTTTTTAAAGATGACTTTTTCAGCTTTTTATTTTTGATAGTAAAGCTGAAGATTGACAGGAAAGGGGCGAGATAGAGAGAGAGGGGACGACATGCAGTGAGGAGTCTTTTTTCTTAAGGGTAAAGACAACATAAAGGACTGAAGAAACAATCATTGGTGTTCAACCTGGGGGGACACATCACTGGGACCAAGCTGCCATCCATGGGGGACAAACATGCTGAGTGGGCAGAGATTAGGTGGATCTCCCTCACTGTTGTGGTCTGCTGCATTCCCCCAACTTGAGTCGTGTTTTCCCTTTCCTCTGTGTCTGTCTTGTCTGTCTTGTCAGTGAGGGCTTTCTGAGTGATTTAGAGGCATGGTCATCCTTCTCAGTTCCGTCATCCACGCAGCTGTTTTCCATCTACTCATCATGCCACTGCAATACTTAAACCCGGCTGACCACCTCTTCAACACCAGATCGTTACAGAGACTCTTGTGGTAACTTGGCTTCTAGTTCCGGTGTTTACATTTGTGTTTGCTTTTTTGTGGATTACTGTACTATCTTCTACTCTCTGTACAGATTCATCTGTTTCCCTCCGAGCTGCCTTCCATCCCCACGCCGACCTGCCACTTGGCTTCTACGGTGTTGGAAATACCTCCTAAGGACATTAAACTACCTGAACTTTATTTCTGTCTTCGGGTCTTTTGTATCTCTGTTTTCTGGGTCTAACGAAACCGTAACACTCACAGCTGTAGCAGGAAGCGCTAGGTAGCTGTGTGGAGCAGTGTGCCTTTCATTTAGAAAACCTTCCCTCAAACTGTCAACTTATCCTTAGTTCCCTGTGTGTGTGTGTGTGTGTGCGTGCATGTATGTGTGCAGGTGTGTGTGTTTGTGTGCATGCAGGTATTTGTGTGTGTGCGTGCATGCATGTGTGTGTGCAGGGTGTGTGTGTGTGCGTGCATGCATGTGTGTGTGTGTGTGTGCGCGTGTGCATGCATGTGTGTGTGCAGCTGTGTCTGGTGTGTGTTTGGTTGCCTGCTATCAGAGCCCAGCGAGGTGTTGAGGAAGTAGGTAGGAACAAGTGTTGGGAGGCTCTCAGCAGATCAATAGAGCCTATTAGAGCCGGGCCCTGTTACAGGGATTGACATCTGCCTGCCTCATGGGTTATTCATATTCAACCCCACACATGGGTGTTGGACACATTCTGTCTCAGTGTGTGGACAGAACAAAGTAGGACTAAATTACTACAGTAGCTGTATGATCAGTGACAGGATGCAAGACTGTGTGAGAGAGCAACGTGAAATATTCAACAGTACTGTTGCTGGAAGACAAAGCCTGACACAAGTACATTTACAGTATGTGCTCAGATATGACAGCATTACATATATGAAGGGTACAATGCAAAGACAGAAATACAGCTGGCTGTTCAGCGGAGAAAGACGATATCAGGATATCATTTTGTAAAAAAAAAAAAAAAAATCAACTGTCAAAGTACTAGCAGAGCCATTTTTCTGTTAACTGAATCAGTCAGTCAATCAATGGCAGAAGTTTTTAAATACTTCAATATCCATGAGTCTCAGCCACTGTTGTCAGTATTTATGGAATCACCCACAGAACATCACATAATTTAAAGGGAAGCCAGCAGGTTGGACCTGGACAGAGAGGAGTGAGACGAGCAAACTGTACCATGAATGTAGCAATGGGACAAAGTTCTGACGGAGACGAGTGGCTTTTTAGGGAAAGAGTTTAGCCAAAGAAAATCAGCAAGGACAGAGTGATTGTGTGGAGACTGAAGACCTAGGCATAGACCTCATTGGAAAGGGAAGCCGGCAGGATTCTATAAACACAATTAACCCCCCCCCCACCCCACCGCTGGAGAGGTTTACTGCAATCAGCTGTTCTTATAATATCTAATGTGTATGAGAGTGTGCTCCTAGAACGTATTTCACACATAGTGCAGAGTAGGGCTATACCTGAATATTAATTGTTGGGTAGGTATTCAGTTTTCAATTTTGTGATTCAAGTTTTTTTTCCAAGACTGCAGAATAACAGAAATCCTTAAAAATTAATGTGTTTAATTAAACTGAAAGACACATATTTCATGTGTGGTACTGAATCGAGCAAAGGAAGTGCAGAGGACTAAAATGGTGAATAAGGTGTCATGAAGCAGTGTTAACCCTTATGAAAGGAAAAGAAGCCAGAGTCTCATGAAAGGACGAGTGACAAGGAGAGGCAGAGCTATGTTCAGGAGAACACCTTCATAGCTTTCGTGTGTAAAGTTGTTGGTGTTGCTACACTACAAGAAACATAAAAAATGACAGAATCAAACCAAATAGCACTTTACACACAACACAGTTGAATGCACACAAAAATCAAGAAACAAACTCACCGAACTCGCAGATTTTGTTTTTTGGTCATTTTTCCTGGATAGTAGTTGATAAAATGTTGCAACTGCAAATTTCACTCCGCTTCACGGAACTTTTTCTTGCGTAATAGGTTTTATAAATGAGACCCCTGGTGTGTATGTGCAGCAGAGCAGAGCGGCTGGTAATATCACAAGCTTTAAATCTGGTAAAATCTAAGGGTTCCACTTTTCTCACCAATCCTGACTCCAGTTAACTTTTCTGCTCCCCTCTGACTAACAGATGATGTAACTTATGCATGTTGGTGGCTGTCTCTGTCCTGGAGGAGGAAAGAAAGTGATCTTACCTGTAATAAGAAGTCAAAGAGAGCCAGTCTGCCCCACTCTGCGTGCTGAACTCCCACGCAGGGCGCTAACCTCAGCTCTGCCTCCGTCCCACAGTGGACCTTCAGCAGCTTCTGGTACTGGGCCCAGCTGAGCGCCACCGAGTTCTGATCGTTGTTTGTGTCAGCGAGGTGCTGAATATCTGGATCCCACCACACTACAGGCCGGGGTGTGCCCCTGGTGTATCGGTACGGTAAAACAGGGCTGTGGAAGGTTCGGAGCACCGCAGGGAGACTTCTGTTGAGCCCCAACACCCTGTCCAGGTGGAAGGCTAACACCTCGTACCAGTCATCAGGGCGTTTGATCAAGGAGCAGTGGCCCTGCTGGCAGCGCTCGGCCAGGCCTTCTGGATGTCTGCGGCCAGCTGTACGCTCAGGGCCACCCCTCTGCCCTGATGGCTGCTGGGATGGACACATACTATATAAGGCTTTACATTTAAAAAACATTCAGTATTAGACAATTTCTTGTGCCTCAGCTACAGCCATGAATATTTCACTTAATGTGAATGTATATAAAAGATTTTAGCCAGCAGGTCTGCCTTCTGCACAGCTTGTCTTATTTAGAACTCATGGGGTTTTTACATGCTCACCCTGTTTAAATGCACCTGCACAGGTTTATATGTTTGGTTGCCAATCATTTCTGTACAGTATGCAAATCATTTAGCAGACCCATGGCACCTGCTGGATTGTAAAAACCAACAAATTAAACATCAAGTCTGCATTATTTCTTTTATCCGTTTAGCATGATCATTTCATAGTGACCTGTCTGTGGCAGTCAGCTCTAACCATAATTAAATATGCTAACACACTGGTTTTTAGAAAGCTCAACCGGATTCTATGTGGTAACAAGACGGTGTGTGTGGGACAGGCTGCTCTCTATAACACGTATGGTTCAGGCTTTGGATACACATGGGATCAACACTGTGTTTTTCATTGGATTTGCTAACAATAATAAAACGTGTCCAGCCTCATGTTTTATGATTTCTTGTAGAAGTAGTCTGTAATAAGGACTGGTACAAACCCAACCCATTTAATAATATGCAGGCCACCATGAGCAGTATTAATCAGTTAGTATTAGAAAGTCATATGTTTCTCTCATCTTTCAGGTACATACATTATATTATGTACTTTGTGAACTTCATGTCAGGTTTTTCCATATTGTAATTCCAGCTCTGCTGTCTGTGACACAGTAGGCTGCTGGAGACAAGGCTGCAAAGACAAGCTTGTATAAATAAAATTGACCTGACTAATATCTGCCGAGTCCCATCAGAGCCCAGAGCTCCTGGTCTCGGTGTTGGACATTGTGTGACGTGATTGGACTGAGTAAAGGAGTGTACCTGCTGTGGTGCTGGAGAATCCAGCTCTACCTGGAGCACCTGTCCGTGTGCCGGCACCCTGGCCTTACTGAGCACCTCTCCCCCAGCCAGGAGCTCCATCTTCTGGATGTCATCCCCGCTGAGCCAGGGGAGAGGCTGCAGATCTGGACTAATCCTAATCCTCCTGTGGTCAGTGTCTGGGAAGTCCTGTTCTCTAAAGCTGCGACACCAGCCACCCTCCTCTGTCTCCACGGCGACCTCGGCTCTGGACAAAACCTTCTTACGCTCCAACAACCTAGGGTTCCTCTCGGCTTCAGAGGGATCCTTGGAGAGATTAGGGCGGTTTTTCAGATCCCTGGAGGGCTTTTTCCCAGCCTGCCGCTCCTTACCCACTCTGTCTGATTTTTCAGAGTGCTTTGTTGCTTGTCTGGGTTTTTCCACAGCTAGCTGTGCACTTGTATGGCTGCCATGTATTTGTGTGTTTGTGTGTCTGTCCACATGTCTGTCTGCAGTTTGTCTGCCACTCTTCAGGCTCTCTGCTGGAGCAGGGAAACGTGCAGCACTGGATCTACTCCTTTCAAGATAAATAAAGGTCTGTGCCGCATGCTTCACCACAGCACTGTGGTTGCTGGGCTTAATTCTATGCTTTGTCCCAGTTCTGTTGACTGTAAATCGTGGGAGAGGGCCATGCTGATGACTGGTTGAAAGCTGCATGGCGCCTGCCATCGCTTTTCTCTTGGAAGCAATGCCTTTGTTTTGGGGTTGGTTTCTGTGTAATTCTGTGGGACTTCTCTCTTTGAAGCTCTTTTTGTTAACACCAGCAGCATCCCCAGAAGGTTTTGGTGGCACTGAATCTTTAGATGTCACTTTTCCAGTGCTGGATGTCCAGGCCCTGTGAGTCATGGGCTCCATGACTCTGAGCCCAGGTCTGAACCCCCCAGACGAGCTCAGGGCTTGTGACGACGGCCAGTCAGCGTCAGTGTACGGCAGAGCAAGGGGGAGAGTCATGGTCATCACAGAGATTGTGAGGAAGAGGAGGAAGAGTGGGGAGAAGAGGAGCAGCCATTTCTGACTACAGCACAGTTTTGACCACACTTGCCAGGCCTGGAAGAAAAAAATAGACAAAAAGAAAGAGAGAAGCAGCATTAGAGAGAGAGCACCAGGTCCATGGTTAACATGCAGACTCCGGAGGGGGTTAACCAGAGGCAGGCTCCAGGCAGGATTCACACTCTGCAGTGGAGGGGGGAAGAAATGGCACATTATTCTGTCCTGTGAAACCACAATAGTGGTGTTTGACCTTTGAGTGTGTATTACCCAAAATGGAAATGTGAGATAAGCAGGAATGTGAAGACAAAGAGAGAGCAGAGCAAAAACATTCTGTTCATGCTGCACAAATCAGAATATGTAAGCGTTGGAATATGGAGCTTGTGTTTTCACTGGCTCACAGCATAAATGGATCCACCCGAGGCCAATACGACTGTGATGTGCTCATAATTCAGTGCTGCCTTCTGAACGTAATGCACAGCACGAGGAGAAAGCCATAGCATATCACACAGTAGCCTGTTGCTGGCCAATGTGGCTCACTGTACACTCACTGCAGGCTCTATAGAAGTAAGTGTGGTGTATGAATTAATTTGTTGACTGTGGAGTCAGGCTGTGTAGTAAACAACACATCCAAATAATAAAATCTAAATAAAGCCTGTGAAAGAAGTATTTATGAGTTTTCCAGGGTTTCTGTTGGAAGAAGCCTCTACAGCAACACTGTCACTGTTCTATGTGACGGCAGCCGTCTGAACACAAACTACCAATCTAACACTTCCCCTGCAGACAGGGTGGCCTTCATGTTCAGTGGAAAGACAAACAGCAGCAGAGGAAGCAGAGAGGATCCCTATAACGAAGCTTCCTTTCATTCCAACAAACTGGAATCATGCCAAAACAACACAATCAACTGAAAGATGAAGGAAACAGTGCAGCTCCAATTGAATGTCCTGCTGTAGTGAAGCCGCTTCTCTTCAAGACAAACTTAGGAGCTGCTCTCTCCCTCTCTGTCCTGCTTTTATGTGAATGCAGTGTGAAGGAATGTTTCACACCCTTGAGATGTCTTCCCCATCTCAGAGCCGTTAACAACATTCCCAGATCCAGTCCAAGTGTGAAAGGATGCCAATGGTCTTCCCCTGCACCAGCCTGCCTGTGCTGAGAGATTGCTGTTGGGGTCCTGATGTGAGACTGGCTATAACACGCATGCACGCACACCCGCACCTGCCAGCTCTCTTTCTTCATTTTCTTTTAATATTCCTCCTTTTCTTCTGTCCCAACTGAGGGCTGTGGGGGAGGAATGCAGCATTAGGCCGAGACATGCAACAGGTGCTGCAGTTAGCCTCAGGAGGAGGAGGGGGAGGGGGGGATTTCTAGAGGCAGAAAACTGTCTCATTACACCAAGATGGAGTGATAAGTCAGTTTAAAGAGAGAAGCACATTGAGTCTGTCCAAAGTGTATTCATCTGACAGAATCCCGTGAGAAAGGACTTGAAGCTGCTAAAACATACCAGCTGAAGGTCTTCACAACAGCAACCCTAACAACCCTCCACGGAAATACCAAAGGTGCTTTCTAACCCTCACCCTAACCAAGATAAAGCAAAGCAACTAAAGCAAATTGATGTACGAAGAAGTAACTGTTGATTCATTTCCTGGTGTGTTTGAGTCTGAGGATGATGAAAACCCATGAAAGATGAAAAGTAAGAGTTGATTTTTCCAGATAGCCTGATGCTTTTTCATGTCTCTATAAAGAAAATAATGAAGGAAATGGAGATGAGGATGAAACGTCCTCGGCTCACACAGCACAGCACGTCATTGCTAGTTTCAGACAGGTGCAGTTGTTGCAAATGCACTGCATCCATCCCATTGGTCTTAAAACAGGGTGTAGTTAGGCGCATTGCTCCACTGACCAACAAAACTCTATCTCTATAATATAATCTATTAGTATTTTGTCTAGTATTTTCCTGCTATTTAAAGGGTGCATACTTCAGATAGTAAGGGCTAGTGATGCGCCGTTTAACTAGCAAAAGTGGAATTGGACATGCTCTAAATGCACCTGCGCCATGTACCTTACACCATTCCTGTCCTGGTTGGAGACAGAACTCACGCGCAGAAACTGGAACTGGTGCAAAAATACTCTGTTTATTGAATAATTAAAGTCAATGGCTACTGTGAGACTCTGGGTATGAAGCCGGCTGGGGTTGGCATTAGTGTTGGAGAGTCCGATAATGGCAGAATGAACATGTTGATTCTGGAGATGCTGGGTCCAAGACAAGACAGAACTGGCAGCAGTTTCTAAACTAACAATCTGGCAGAGAGGTGGTTGATAAGCTGATGACTTCCAGGTGCACTGATGAGTAACTTGTGTCAGGTGTGGGGGGAGAGCAGCAGGAGCAGGAGGGTCGTGGCCACATACTGTGGAGAGTGAGAGTGAAAAACAGAAAACCAAACAAAGCAACCACACTGCAAGCATAAAAACCCACCAGACTGCCTTCCTTAAATAGGGACATCTTACTTAATTTTAAAATGTCTGTATTTTCAATATAGGTTTTGCAATATAGAGGGGAAAGCATTATCCTGCTGTAGCTATCAGGTTTAAATAAACTGAAGGCTGTAGGCTAAGACTCATAGGGAAACGTGGATCACATATTCTCCTTTAAATCATTAATTGTAAACCATTTCTTTATTTCAATGCTGCAAAATATACTCAAATTTACTCAAATTTTCAAAAATGCCATTTTGTTGCACCTTTGCATTACACATGCATTGCACCAATGAGACCGCTCAGAACTATACTATTAAAATAGCAGCTGTAAAAGAGGATGTGGTATTGATACAGAAATCTACAATGGAATGAGGAAGTAAGCAATAAGGTAGTAGCCGAACAACACACACACACACACACACACACACACACACACACACACACACACACACACACACACACACACACACACACAAATAAATGAATGTTCCCACATATGCAGTCACACACGTGGAGTAAGAAAACACACTGGCAAGCATAGGAAAGCATACATTTTGGACATCACCTGGTGAGTCCTTACAGAAATATTTCCAAGTATAGTGGACAAAGATTTATGTATTTCAATACAGTCCTGTGAATATGCCTATATCTAATGATTTCCACAGTGACGCTTCCTGAAGAAGAAACCTTACACTGCTCTTCCTGTTGAGATGATAGCAGTCCTGGCTCTCCTGTCAGCACATTTTTCCTCTGTTCACGCTGTTACTGCAGAGGTTTTTTTTATACTATTTGGATAGGGTATTAGTTATGTCCTATTAATATTTCTGTAATTCTAATTTGTTGTCTTGTTGCAATTGTCTTTGTCCAGATATGTTTACCAGATGCTCCCATTCCAAGACCCAAGAGACCAGGACCGGATTGCAGACGAGTTGCTGCACCACCAGAGGCTGCAGGTAAGGACATCTCTGACGCTGGTTGGAAAGACCACCACATACACATTGTATGGGTACACTTGAGTGAGCAGAGGAGCTGTGTTATTTAACTCAAAAATCACACATGTGATCCTTGTGCTTGGGAGAATTCCTAGTGGGCCGGTCTGGATTTTTGGCTGCGAGGCGAGTCATGGTACTGGGTTGAAATCAAAGTTAAGATATATCATGGATGCTGTCCCTGCTGCCTGCACTCACATCCCACTCTTAATTTACTGAATTTATATTTTCCTAAATTCTGTAAATTAAGAGTGGGATGTGAGTGCAGGCAGCTACATTCACGCAGAACACTACAGAGCGGAGCCTGGTGGTTATGACATCATTATGTCTCGACTTCTCAGTACTCATGGAGCAGACGCTTTTAGTTTATGAATAATATCTCAGCTGTCCAAAGTATTGATAGCATGCTTGGTACATAATCATACATGAAACTGAACTAAAAAGGTTCTATTTCTATAAAACAAAAGGACAGTGGGTGCAGTGGACAAATGTAGACCATTTATCTGTTTCAAACTGAAGCAATGACATGCTGCATCAAGTTTCCATAGTAATAAAATTCATAAGAAAGGTTTATAGATAGTCACAAACAGCATTTTAACAAATCCCTTCATATTTACGAGTTATTGTGTATATCCAACTAGTATATCACTCCTATTAAAACAATAATATATATATAACTAGAACTGCAAGCAGTGACAACGGGGTCCAAGCCTCCCCGCGCAAGTCGGCCCCGACGACCCGGGGAACGCACAAAAGCGGAACCTGAAGCGAAACGGCGGGAGGGCAAATGTCAGGAAATACGGAGAGGCGCTCATAACGATATGGATTAATAGCACAATGACCCCGAAAAACTCTGGGCTTCTAGGCTGGATCCAAATGCTTGATAAAAAGGCCCAAAATGCTCTACGTTGATTTTGCCGTCCCCTAATGGCCTATCTTTACCAAATTTGGTACAGAGCCTCCGGGTGGCCTGCCAAACAATCATTACAGGTTTGGTTTTGAAAGCATTTATTGTGGCAGAAAAATTGCAATTGCAAATTTTCCATTTAAATGCATTGAGTGTTTTGACAAAACCAACAAACGTTGATTATAGCGCCCCCTAAAGGCTTATCTTTACCAAGTTTGGTAAAGACCACCGGGAAGGCATGTTAAACACTGCTCACAAGTTATGTGTTGCATTTAATTTAGCTGAGATATGACATGATATGTGTTTGGTAGCTTGCTACAGAAAAGTTGTTTGTCGTCAAATGTACACACGTTAACGTTGCAAAATTCTTTATACAACTTTTTGTCAGGGCCATCTGGAGATGCTACCTACTAGGTTTCGTGCAGATCTGTCTTACGGCCTAGGACGAGTTTGTAACAGTTTTTTTCGCACTTGTCGCGATATTGCGAAAATAATGGTGAACAGAAATGGGTATGGCCTTTATCATGTGACTCAGCTTGATGTAGTGAACATGTCGACATAAAGATTTTTAATGTGTGATGTATAATGTAGGAGTTATAGGCAAAAAAAGTTTGACATCATTGTAGCGCCACCTACTGGTTCACATGTGTAATATTTGGTAGGTCTAGCCAGCTACCCATTGTACATCTACCCTGTTAATTTCAAGTAATTCACTTTAGTGTACGTGGTTATTCCAGACGTTGGCCCATAGGCCACGCCCACTTGAACCAATAAATACCCTACTCTAAGAACCGCCTCAGGAGTGGGTCTAGATCGTACCCATCAAATTTTGTAAAAATTGGATGAGCGGTTCATGAGATATAAACTTGTTGTATTTGTAGCGCCCCCTAGTGGCCAATGTTCATGAAATTTGAAATTTTTAGAGCCTCAGAGGGTCAGTAATATTCTGAAGTTTGGCTTTGATATCATTTATTTTGGCCGAAATATGGCAACGTTTTCATAGTTAGCTACACAATTTTGTTTGCGCGTAATATGTGCAATTTTTATTCTATAAAAAATCTTTATACCATTTTTTTCAGGTCAGTCTGGAGATGCTTTTGTGCAGATTCATTGCACAATCTAGGAGGAGTTCGAAAAAGTTAGTTTTTGATAAATCTCAATTTTTAACACATAAAAGTCTAAGCGAAAATGGGCGTGGCCGATATCACGAAATTCAGTAGGATCCAGGGAACGCGTGGATATATGGCTTTTAAATTTCCGATGTACTGTTTGGGAGTTATAGGGCCAAACGCGGGTTTTTTCTGCTATAGCGCCACCTAGGGGTGGAAGTAGGTAAATGTTTTTCGGCTGAGGTCTTTGCGGACTTTTGGACCAGTCCTGAAAATGGCACATCGCCCCCATGTACGGTTTGGGCTGCAGCACCAGTTTTATGTGGAAAAGAATAATAATGGAGGAGAAGAAGAAGAAGAAGAAGAAGAAGAAGAAGAAGAAGAAAAGAATCCCTAGGAAAACAATAGGGTTCCTCAGCCCTGCTGTTTGAACCGCGTATCGTTTCGCGTTACCGCGGTGCACGCATCCTCGGGTTTGGACCCCTAATAAGACAAACTATATGATTTTTGACTTGCTCACTTTATTACAATCACATCACAATCGGTGGTGATTCATTTAAGGTTTGTCTGGCTCTTTATGTCTTTGGACAGGCCTTTCTTAGTTATTTCAAAACTAAAGTCCATCTGAAATTGCTTTGTTGTGAGTGAACAGACTTCGCAAAGGAAAAGAGGATGCAGTGCTTAATGTTCCTCATGTAGAATGAAGCCTACATGTTAGATCTTTGTTGTGATAGTAACCGTTGCTCCATATAGCTGCAATGGGAGTGCACATGTGGTTCAAGCTGTTCCCCATTGCACATTCCATTCTCCTGAGAGTAAGGTGCAACATGAGAGTCAGAGAAGTGGTAGCCAAAAGAAAACCAAGACTGAAATTTCAAAAACATGAGCTGACACACAAGAAACCCACAGCCAGACCCACAGCCTCTTCACGTCCTAGTCCTTTTGAAGGCCAATATTATCCTGGTAAGGAGATGTTCAAATTTTGTCCATAAAAATGAAAACAATTGTCCTATCCCACTTGGACTACTGTTCAGGAGTTTGGTCAGGTGCTGCCATGTCAACTATAAAGAAATTGCTCAGAATAAGGTCTAACTACTACTAACGGCTGCTTATTGCTAAGGTGCCCACTCAGATCAAGTGTTGATGTAATGCATGGCTGCCTATCCTGGTTAAGTGTAAGTAATAGATTAATGCCTCATTACTCAACTTCATGAGAAATATTCTAGTAACTAAACAGCTGAGGGTGTTGTATCAGCATCTTGTGCACTGTGAGATGGTGACAAAACAAGGTTAAGACCTCAAAGTTCTCAACAACCTCCTCACCTCTGCTGACACCAATTCCCTCAACATCTTTTTTTTCCTCCTCAACCTGAGTGCAGCCTTCGATACCGTGAGCCATAACATTCTGCTCACCAGACTCAAAGACCTTGGTATGGAAGGTACTGCACTCAGCTGGCTCAGCTCATACCTCTCCAACAGATCCCCTTCATCTCTCTCCATAACCACACCTCTGCCACTCCACAGCCACTCAGGTGTTCCCCAAGGCTCTGAACTTGGCCCCCTCCTCTTCATCATCTACATCTTCCCCCTCGGTCAGATACTCCGTCACTTCAACCTGGACTTCCACTGCTACGCCAACGACACCCATATCTACCTTCGCACCCCTCCCTTGAGCCCCACATCCGTCATGTCATTAAAACCTCCTTCTTTCCCCTCCACAACATCGCCTAAATCAGACGCTCTCTCACACCCCATGCTGCTGAAAGACTCATTTACGCCTTCATCTCCTCCCGACTGGACTACTGCAATTCACTTCTCTTTGGCATCAGCTCTACCAACACCAAGCGACGCCAACTGGTCCAGAACGCAGCCACCCACCTCATCACCCGCTCCAAATCTTGGCATCACATCACTCCAAACCTAAAACAACTTCACTGGCTTCCCATCTCCCACTGGATCACTTAAAAAATCCTGGTCTCACCTACAAAGCCCTCCACCATCTGGAACTCCCTCCCCCACGAGATCCGCACCTCTGAGTCCCTCACCATCTTCCAGTCCCGCCTCGAGACCCATCTCTTCACCTCTGCCTGTCCATAGCCCCACGCCCCCCCATAGCCGCACACCTCCTCCATAACCCCACACCCCCTCCATAACCCCACACCCCCTCCATAGCCCCACGGCCCTTCCTTCTCATCTGCCCATCCCCTCTGCTGGGAGAAACCTGGCCAGCAGTGACCAGTTTTAAACAGACAGACAGACAGACAGGTCACAGGCACCAATGGACTGACTGACAAACAACGGCAACCTTAGGCACCACTAGTACACCACAAACTATATTCAGCTCATTTTTTTGCATTTAAATCCAGATTTTTCCCCTTGCACCTTTCTTCTCCTACTTCAGATACTTTTACTTTTTACTTTTACTTTACTTTTACTCTTATCCCTTCTATCTTGTTTAGTTTTTTTCATATTCAGATATTTCACTGCCACCAGCAGAATCAACCTTTAAACATGCTCCTCCTGTCCACAGCGAGACGGGGTGTGTAAGTGTGTGTGTGTGTGCGTGTGTGTGTGTGTGTGTGTGTATGTGTGTGTGTTAGTTTACTCAGCCTGGAGCTCTTCTCATTGCCATAATGTTAGGAAGTGTGAGGCTAATATGGACTCAATCAGGGGGATCAGTTGTAGCCTGTCTAGCTTCTCTTCTCTCCACATGCACAGACACACAGACGTGCAGCACAGGAAGAGGAGAGCCTAGCTGAGAACACAAAGACTGACTGTACTGTGGTGTTTGTGCCCAGCACTGATCCCAATGTGGGCCCCGTAACTGAAGAACAGTAGTTAACCCTGAGATCTGTTGTGCTTCAGACTTAAAAGGAACCATAGTAGTGAATAAAAGGCAGAAACATCCAACATCTCAGTCCATCTGTCGCTGAGAATGGGCAGAGAGTTTTCCATGTGGCAGCTGAACCCACAAGTCTGTCTGCTCGGCATGTGGAACCAATTAGAAATATGATACTACAGGGACGGCTGAAACACACATGATAGTTTGGAGATGGCAAAACCCGCTTATTTCCAACATTGAAGAATGCAAGTGTTGGGCGATGTAAGTGATGTGTGTGTGTGTATATCTATATAATATCAAATATCACATGGAGTCACAGAGTGCATTTCTCTTTTATTTGTTATTTGAGAAGTCCAGAAATAGATTGACTGATAGAGTGAGCCGCAATGCTTTATAGTTAATTCTTCTGTCCGTTACTTTGTCACTTAATCATTTCATCTGTAAAAACATCAGATGAATTTAGAAAAATGCCCAAAACTACTTTAAATTTTTTTTATTTAGTCTGACCAAATCACAGACATTAAGGTTTACAGTAACTTAAATGGGAAGCTGCAACCAGACAATATTTTTGTTGCCGATCAACCCATTGATTAGTTGACGAATCCTCTCAGCTCTAAGAGAGCTCTTTTTATATGCAACACACCAAATGCTATGGATCCAGCAGCCGAGGTGTTTGAAGGCGCGTCCAGCTACATAAGGGGTCCAGCTGTTCCCTATTCCATTCATCATCATCCATCACCTTGGATAGACTCCACTGGATGAAACTAAGCTTAAACAGCATGAAGTCATAGCAGAAAAATGCTGCTAAATATATAATATCACATTACTTTAATACTTTAAGTAGGCCTACATTTGGCTGATCATACTTCTGCACTGTTGCTTCAGTCTGATGTGCTATGAATGAGTTGGACTTAGTTTGTTGTAACGGTGTTTTCATTGAAAAGATCTACAATTTGTATAATCTTGTCAAATGAGCTAAACTTTAATCCATATCGTTCTGGGGTGATAGAGAGACTGTTACCTGTCGATATCAGAATCTCCAGGATCAGCCCGAGCTGCTGCAGACTGGGGGGGGGAGTGTTAGCGTGAGAAACGGACTTACCATGGTTCATCTCCCCGGCCAGGACATTCCTCTGAAGCCGCTGGAAACACGTCATTTAACGCATTGACATCCCGTGGACCGGACCGGACCGGACCTTGGACCGCCGCTGGTCCTGAAGTTGTTGCCGTGCGAGAGCCCTTCAGCAGCTTTAGTTTGAAAAGTGTCCCCACAGTTTAACCCAGCGGACTAAGTCCAGAACACGGCTCTTTTATTCGCTGCACACCGTCCATTGATCGACAGGCTGTCGCGAGCACAGCCAGCCCCCCCAGGAGAATGCGAGCGTCTGGAAAGCTGATTTCAAAGTATAAGCCCCTGTGTTTACTGAGGAGTGAAATATGAGAAGTGTTCCTCCTCCACACCGCCGCGGGAACAGCCCAGGCTTTATTATAGGGCTTTAATAAGTCTGCACATTTTTGGAGGGGCAATTCAAACACTAATTTAAACATATTTTTCCATCCGCTTTTCCCATGTTAAGTTATAATCTTTATAATAGAAAGCAATCATAATGCCATGCAAGCCAACTCTGATCCAAAATAAACGTGTTTAACAGTTATTCCGTTGTCTTCTGAATGTGTTCTGCTTTATTTTTATTAACATATATTATTTGTCACTATTGTTGTCACGAGTTTGCTTTAAACCCTACTATGGCAGCTGTTTAGCTGGTTAGAAATGGTTGCACTGGCACCCAGATGCGGAGTGGCAATCGGGAGAGTCAGGATTTTTCCCGGTGGGATGGTAGTGTGTCGAGGCTGCCTGGTGTGGGGGCGCTGCCCGCGGCCGCTGCCTGGTGTGGGGGCGCTGTCCATTCACCGCTGCCTGGTGCGGGAGCGCTGCCCGCGGCTGCTGCCTAGTGTGGGGGTGCTGCCCAGTCACCACTGCCTGCTGGTAGACCTGTGCGTCGCATCAGTGTCCACTCTCTCTGTGTAAAGATAGAGATGAGCATCGCGGCGTCCGTGGTCTGTGCAGCTTCAGGTTTATACAGAACGCTCCGGAGATTAAGTGGCACAATGCAGCGATATTCCCAGATATTAATGGCAGACTGGTCAGAGACCAATACTTAATGATTTCATTTACTTGTTGCTTGTCCTTCTCTAATAAAGGACAGTTTGTGTTACTACTTAATGTGTAGGCCTAATGTTTTTTATTATAGCTTACATTGGTTTCATAACCTTCTCAACAAGTTTCCCATCCCTGGACCAATAACGTGGCCTATATACGTATATAGTGTAGTTTACATTCATCACACAGGGAACACTACAATGCTTCTTCATCTTTTTATTTTGGTGATGTCACTCAGAAGAATAAAAAAAACATGAATATTGTTTTACATAAATGCTCACAGCGTGTACTGAAGTCACTTACTTCTTTTTCTAATTTTTTGTCCCGTTCTGATTGTTCTGTATTGTACAAAGATATTTAGAATTAGACATAGCTTATAGAGATATGTGCATATGGTTGTAAAAGATGTTCTGGCGTTGTGAATAAGGGTTTGAAATGAAGCCAATAGTCATTTTATTTATATTGTGCTTTACATGGTAGGCTACTCAAAGACACTTTACAGTAAAACCAGCAAATTTATCACATAAAAACAGATACAGCAATAAAACCAACACATGAAACTTGCATATTTAAAGCAATTAAAACAGTGTGTAGACTACAACTTTGTAAAAATGTGGAGTGACTAGTCGGCTAAGTAGATATTTTTACATCCTTACACATTCAGTTGGTCTGCTATAGTCTGTTGGGCTTTTTCTCTCCATTTGATAACAGCCGCATTTCCCTTTATATATATTATATGTATCATATTATATGCATATTTTGAAATTCTAGGTCACACATCCTGCTTTTTTTCTTGGACTCAGCATGTCCTGCTTCTTTTCCTGCTCTTTCTTAAACACACTAACGATGCACACAAAGGGGGACTGGCCTGGCATTTAGAGACTTCCCCTCCCTCTTTACCAGCACTGATGTGCCACTGAGCCTGAACCTCCAGCTGCTCCACTGAAGCCCACTGATCCGACTGGGGTTGTACTGTGAAGCTTCTAGGTGAGATTGAGCTACCTCTGGAATAAGCTCTGCCACAAGCAGTAGAAGGGTTAGGATGCCCTCTTGTGTTCAACAAGGTGTTTTTATCATTTACATGTGCACACCACTGGTTGGGGTTGTGTTTGTCATAAGCTGAGATGTGGCTGGAAGTCAGGTTGCCAAAAGAATGAGTTACGTTTGAACACGTCCCACGCTACCAAAGATTTAAGTATTATCATATACCATCAACAGGTTGATGTACGCTACTGTGCCACAAAACAAAAGAGCCAGTTTCTTTAAGGAAAAGAAAAGTAAGGAATAAATAGTTAAATAGTCAGACTTTTGAGATAGTACATCAACGATCCAACTGAAATGGACCTCTCCAGGAAGATCTCAGGAAACAGAAATAACACAAACTATATAATAAAGAAATTGATTTTGATATATGTCTGTCATCATGCATCTTACAAGACAACACAGTATGTATTGTAGTGGATGTGCTGCTCTCGTATGTGGTGCAGAACATTTGCCTGTAGGTGGCGATGTTGGTGTGTTTAGCGTCTGAAAGGAATCCCCCATGTTTTTGTTTTTCATTTCATCTGATTAAGAAACATAGATCAAATCCAGCCCTCTCTAATGCATCTACCTACACTCAAATACATTTCACTGAATTGTTAGCATCTTTGAGGAGCTTTCATTGTTAAATTGTTCAGTCATAATTAAACAGGAAGTGAAGAGTTGAATTTGGGGGCTGATGTCTTCAGTGCAATCTTTCACCCCTAGAGTGCACCAAACTCCTTACTCAAACCATCTGAAAACTATTGCAAGTTATTTAAGTGTGTGTGTGTGTGTGATGGTGCTCTCTGACCTTTCTGCCTTCGACCCACTCTTTCCTAATGTTCAGGCTGACTGTCCCACTGGACAATCAGCTGCTTCATCTGACTCTGCTGACCTTTGACCCTTCACTCTGACCCCCCAGCCACGCGACCCCCACGGCTCTCACTGTGTGACATTTCAGCAGAATAAAAGATACACTTAACTGTGTGTGTGTGTTTGTGTGCGCAGCAGAAAGCACATCCAAAGAAGTATTCCAGTGCATGTACTGTACACTCATGTGTGCTCATCCCTATGTCGCACTACACAGGCTTTATGAAGACATAGAGAGATTATTTCCAGACCACAGAGAGGAAAATGAGAAGATCTTTCCCTGCCACACAGTGAGAGCTTTGTACCCTGGCAGCATTCCTCTGGCTTTACACTACTGTACATTATCAGCAGTTTGGAACCACCAACAAACTGCCCCTTCATTCACACTACACTCATTTGAATTGTACTGTACTCAGAGTAAGTTGAGGGAAGAGTGAGAAGAGCTGGGTTGTGTTACCTAGAGCCTGGGTCTGTCAAAGTTTCCTGCCTGTGCTTGTGGGGGGAATTTTTGGTTCTTTGTCAATTATAGATTGTGGTCTAGACCTACTCCATCTTTAAAGATAATGTCTGTTATGATATGACACTACAAATTAAATTGAATTGAATTGTTTAAAATAACTGATAAAATCCATCTTTGTTTGAATGATCTAATATTGATGAATAAAATCCTAAAATGGATCTTTTAATATATGTCTTACCACCATGGATATAAAAGGGCATCACATGACACTCACACAGTTTGTGTCCTGGAAGAAGTTCAGATTTTGAAAATTCATTGTCTGTCATGAGAGAAAATCATCTTAGACGTGGCTCAACATACAGTGCAAAAAAAACAGTAAATATACTATATATAACTTAACTTACACAAGATAACGATTACAATATATGTGTGCAAAGTGGCATAGTGTGTGTGTGTGAGTCATTACTTTCACCCAGGAAACAGGTCTTCATGTCCCGGGAGTTTGGGACCGCTGTGTTAACCCAAACCACACTCTTTTTTTCTAATCTTTTAACTAGTCAATTTGTTGTCTAAACTTAACCGTCATCACTGCATCACACTCAAATTTATCTGTAACGGCTGCTGAAACAACCATGATCTTGCGCTGTCCTGGCTCACTGTCACTTTTTCTCCAACAGAAATACTGATAATGTGTCAAAGAACTGGTAGAAAATCTTCACCATTCTGCTGCACATGTAGAAGGATCTCAGCTTCCTCAGGAAATAGTCTGCTCATCCGCTTGCTTCTTGCTTGTAAAATTTACAGCAGAAGTTCTCAAAGAATATCTTTTATATCCAAAATAAACTGGTGTCAGAACTAAAACCAGATCGATTTGGGAAATCAGTGGCAATACCTAAACTTTGTATTCCCTGAAATACTATCCCCTTTTTATTTCCAAGACTGTGCTGAGTGTGTGAGGAGACCCAGCAATCTTTCAGCTGGGAGAAATATACCACACTCTTCTGTGGTCATGTAAGCATCTTGTTCCAGCATCAGGATCCACAGCTGGTCAGGGCTGGCTTCATGACAATCTGCAGAAACACCCACCTGACCTACAAGACTATAAGCATTGACGGACTGGTAATCTGGAATTTGGGCAGAAGCCAGATGGGCCGCCGGGCTGCCGGGCCTCGTGGTCCATTTGGGCCGGCCAGCCAATCAGAGGGCCGCATGAGTGTAACAGCCACGTTCCCCCTTAATTGTAAACGGCGGCCCATATCATTTCTCTTGGCCCCCTTTCAAGGGTCAACAAGAATTTTCTTTGGCCAACTGATATGATATATGAGCAGCATAGTAATCAGATAAGTATTTACACCACAGATGAGTCTCTTGATATCACAGTCATGGTTACCCTCTACAGTCTACCTTCATGAACTTTTACATCAGTCTGCATTGCTTTGTAGTGAAATTAATTATTCAGATCAGATGCTCAAAAACATGAATGGTTTGAAATAAAACTAATCTACCTGCATTTCTTTGATTATTTGTTTGCAAAAGTTAAAATGAAGCAATGCCTTCTGGGAATTTCAAGATAGAATCGAGTTGACTGCGTCAGCGTAAGTTGAACATTGGAAGTTGGGGGGGACAAGAAAAAGAAATATACAAGAGCACTGTTGGCTGACGGTGAAAAGATAGAAATGGATGACAAACCTACGGAACTAACCAACGCAGAACAAGCCTGCTGTGGGTCTGGCTGTGGATCAGCAGAAGCTACAGATATGGAGAGCAATGCAGCAGGAGGGAGTGGAGTAACAGGTCCAGTAAGACTACTTCAGAAGATCAGATCAACCATGTTTTTATTATGGAGCAGCTAGCTCTGATGATTTATTCATTTCTTTATGCATTGGGGTTGTGCATTGACATGTCTGTGTTTCGGTGCAGTGTTTATACCATCAAAAGTGTGTGTTCTTTTCGTGCATCAAAGGTTCTATCTGCGAGTTGCAACCGTGATCAGATTATACCTCTGGTACTGTTAGTCCGTGGGTGTAAAGAGAATTTGATGCTTTGATAGATCTGGAAACCCCTGACAAGACTTTTACAACCATGACAGTTTTCTCCTTTTGTTCTGCTATCACGACCCACCTTTTTCATTTTGAATCCATCTCAGCCTTTCTCTATTTCTTTTTATGCAGTGCTGAATCCATCTGAACCAGTGGATAAGCTCTGATTTATAAAGGGATCATTGCTTACAGATGTGCATGCACACTGTTTTATAAATCTGAATTCTTTTTGGTGTACACCATTTTTGGCTTTTGGGTGATGATTTGAGCTCTGTGACACAAACGTTAATATCTAACAATACTGCTGAGTCATAAAACACAAAGATATTCCATGCAAACAACCACGTCTGGGAGCTTCACAGATACAAGTGATCATTCATCAGTTTAAACAACTGTTGGAGCACTGTTGTGTTGTGGACGTGAGCTGTGTGTGTGTGTGTGTGTGTGTATTCATTCATTCAATCATTCATTCATGTGTGTAGTCTGTAGTGTTACCCAAGGCATTGAAATGAAAGCCAGGAAACCCAAACAGGATTAAATGTAATGCAGTTGTTTTTAACACTAGGCAGACTTTCAAGCATGTTTGGCTTTCATTCATTGATAAATAATTAAAAGAGGAGGAAACACAACCAATAAGCAGGAGTGGTTAGTGGGGGTGAAGCTCTGCTCACTCTCCTGCTGCCACATCGCACTGACATCATCGGACAGAACCAAGGCTTTAGGGCTGTCTGTGTGTAGTTCATTTTCATGTATTGGTTTAACACATTTCAGGGGTAATTTATATAATTCATGTCCCTATTTGTGTAAAATGAGTGCAAACTGGGTCTAGTTTTGTCCAGATTATGGTGAAGTTATGCTGTTGTTTTAAGGTAGTGATGCAGTCCATGCTGATTGAAGGCTCTATAAAGACAGTGGCCTTTTGTTGATTAGGTAGATTATACAAACACACGATTAGGAAATATTTGAGTGTTTAGGGTTGTTTAGGGTTGTAACCCTGGTATAATTCAATAAAATATAAAACCTACAGCCGGAAAGACAGCACATTCATCACCGTTACTGTGCCTTTTAAACCAACACAACGTTACCTCATCAACTTTTATCTTGTACCCTCTGGACTCTTTTAGTACATCTGTCTACCCATCATAGTGTGTTGTGGCAAAGAGCAGAAATAAGTCTGGAACATAGTGTAAAACCCTATACTAGTGAGGACCTACCACAGCGAAACCCAGCGAGGGCTGTGGAACAACAATGATGTCAGTGTTGCTCTTGTCCAGGGTGGAGGCTCTGCACAGCAGCTTCATGTTAAACTGGTAGAGGATAAAACTGAGATGGGACCCCCTTTTTAACTCTGTGGCTGTCTCTCTAACATGCTCTTACTCCTACCATGCCCTGTTTTAACTAATTTCTTTTTCTTTGTAGACTTTATTCCAGTTGCGCACAGTGAAGAGGAAGAAGTCGTAGGAATCGGTAGAATGAAACTCCCTGGCCTCTCTCCTCGTACTTACAATTTGAAATCTTTCACTTGCCCCATGTGTGTCTTGAAAGATAAAGAAAGCTGGAGAGCTAGACTTACTTTCCTAGACAGAGGTATTTTTTGCTGCCATGTCGGCAGAGTGTTTTGGAGCTGATTTCCACCCTTTCTCCCCAGATATGTTGGCAAGGCCAGACGCTTGTCTTAAGGCCCAGATTGGTCACCATGGGAATAGACCTAACAACAGGCGTAAACAGAGATGTCAGGGCGAGAATGACGGAGAGGAGGATGAGATGGAAATAAAAGAGGTTAAAGGACAAGTGAAGGTACCAAGGAGCATCACAGAGAGGGCTGAGCAATGAAGAGGGGTACTGTATTTTATGTATTTGACAACACTGTATGCAGATGGGCAGAACATCGTCTGACACAGGATACCCTGATTGCATGTGATAAAACCAAAACCACATACAGACAGGGAGCTGAGTGACCAGGCTCATGAATAATAAAACTCAATGCTGGAATACCAGGGTACTCTAAAATCTTCACTTTGATGTATCACATCACACCTGAGCTGGTTCAGACAAATTGTTTTGAAATGTCAGAGACTACAGCTGCCCATGATCAGTGCTGCCTCTAATTACGGCTGTGAGTGGACTGAAGAGCTCTGCTGGTTTGTGTATTAGTCTGAAGAGGACACCCCGACAGTTTGTCCTAAGAGGATGACAGGAGGATGAATAAAGCCACAACATAAGCTACAGTCTATAGAGAAGCTGTCTGCTGAGTTCAAGAACAAGGCTGTGTGTGTGTGTGTGCGTGCATGCGTGGGTGCGTGCATGCATACATGCGTGTGAGCATATTTGTGTGAGTGTGTTTGTGTGTGTGAGTGTGTGCATGCGTGAGCTCCTGGATTGTTGTTGTCTGTTATTAATCAGTCTGAACTTACTTGACACACAGTAAGCATTAGAATACTTTGTTGTCTTCAGGGCTCATCTGCAACGTCCATCAAGATACTGCAGAATGTACTTACAGTACTTTTGATCTCTTCCAGCCACTCAGAGACACTTTGTTCTGAAAAAAACTCAGAATTTGAATAATCTTTAGGGATTCTTTTCCTGGACTGAAAATGAATGTGTGAGTATGTATGTATGTGTGTGTGTGTGTGTGTGTGTGTGTGTGTGTGTGTGTGTAGGTTGCGATTGATAATCCTTAATTGAAGACATCTGCTAATACTCACAGTACCTCCACATTAGTACTGTCATATACTCTAATTGAGTGTCAGCGTAAGTGTGTGTGGTGGAAAAAGTAATCAAATCTGTTATGAGGAGGAAGGAGGACCCAAACGCAGAGAAATGGGAAACTTCAAAAAAAGGCTTCATTATCACAAGAGCGGGAACACACAGGAAGTAAACCTAAAAGCAGGACGAGACAGAAACCCAACTTCAAAGTAAAACAGGAAACAGGACATACAGACACTGAGGGGAACACAGGACAGGACCAACAACACCAGACCGGGGAGAAAACTGAGACACAAACACAAAAAGGGAAAAATAATCCCAAACAAAACCCCAAACCACAACAGTACCCCCCACCCCCCAAGACAAATACCAGATTAGACATAAAACAACCCACAAAGGGTGGAAGACATTGGGAGAGAGGGGACTGGGGATCGGGGCACGGGGAAACCAGGGGACAAAGGACACAAGTAGCTGGGACACGAGAGCAGTAGGGACAGAGGCAGAAGGAACCAGGGAGCACTGGGAATAGAGGCACAGGGGAGCACAGATAAAGGGGACCAGGACGTGAAGGGCACAAAGAGAAAGAGAGACAATACAAGGGAGAGAGAGAGGAAATAAGACAGGAAGCGAGACAAAGAGAAAACACGAAGACAAGCGAGAGTGAGACACCGAGAGATCAAGTGCGAGAAACACAGAGAGAGAGCGAGAGAGACACAGAGAGCAGGATAGACAGAGAAAGAGACTCAGACACAGGGACAGAAAAGGGACAAAAGAAAGGGAATTAGGAGGCGCTAGGGATAGCACAAGGGAGCCCGCAAAGGGGCGCACAAGGGAGCCCACGAGAGGGCGCACAAGGGAAACCACAAGAGGGCGCACGGGGAGCCCACAGAGGGGCGCACGAGGGAGAGGAGCCAGCCGTTCGGGGTCCAGGACGCGGGGTCCGGCCGTCCGGTCTGGGTCGGTAGAGCTAGCCGTCCGGTCTGGGTCGGGGACTCTAGCCGTCCGGTCTGGGTCGGGGTTGAGGAAGCCATGGACCAGTTCAGAGTTGCAGGAGCCGCAACCCGACTCAACGTCCAAAGAGCCGAGGGTAGGCTTGGTGTCAGAGGCGCCGCAGTTTGGCTCAGAGTCAGAAGGGCCTTTAATCGGCCCAGGGTCAGGATTGCTGAATGCGGGCTCCGGGGGGGTTGGTCTGCACTTACTCCCGGGCAGCCCGGACCCGCGCTGTGGGACCGTTTAGACTTCTTGGGAGGACTGGTCAGTGGTGAATTATGGGGGGACTGGTCTGTGGCAACCCCCGGAGAGGACTGGTCAGTAGCAACTCCCGGGGAGGATTGGTGCACGGTGACTCCCGGGGAGGAGTGGTCAGTGGCAACTCCCCAGGAGGACTGGTCCGTGGCAACTCCCTGGGAGGACTGGTCCATGGTGGCTCCTGGGGAGGACTGGTCCGTCGCAACTCCCGGGGAGGACTGGTCCGTCGCAACTCCCGGGGAGGCCTGGTCAGTGACAACTCCCTGGGAATCAGTCTCTACAGGCTCCGTCGGCTCTGGGAGGGGACCATACTCTGCATCCACCTCTTCCCACTGCACCTGTATGAGGTGCCAGGTTAGGGTGGGGTCCGCGTAGTACATTCGGGTGAAGCGATGGGCCATGAGATCTTCCTTGGGGTTCAGTGGGTGGAGGAAGGGCTGAACAACGTACTCCGCTGGGTCCATGTTGGTCAGATCCTTCTGTTATGAGGAGTAAGGAGGACCCAAACGCAGAGTAGTGGTAAACTTCAAAAAAAGGCTTTATTCTCCAACAGTCCAGCAAACACAGGAGCAAACAGGAGAAGTCCAAAAACAATCCAAATAAAAGCACGGGGAAAGGCAAAAATCCAAAGAGGAAATAATGCACAAGGGAAAAACTCACTGGGGATTGCTGGAGCACAGACAGGATCACGAGAGCTGGGAAAGCTGACAGGACAACAGGCAGGATCAACTGACAGGACAAAGGCAAAAGGATCTGACAAGGCACAAGGAAAACACAGACATTAAATACACAAGGTAATGAGGCAATAAGAGGCAGGTGACAAGAGGGCAGAGAATCAGGTGAAAAACATCAAGTAATCTCAAGAACGGGAACACGCAGGAAGTCAATCTAAAAGCAAGATGAGACAGAAACCCAACTTCAAAATAAAACAGGACACACAGACCCTGAGGGGAACACAGGACAGGACCACCAACACCAGACCGGGGAAAACTGAGACACAAACACAAAAAGGGAAAAATAATCCCAAGCAAAAGCCCAAACCACAAACCTCCCTTGTTGTGATGTAAAGTAAAAGTATTACGTAAAAGTAGCAATACCACATAAAGAATACTTGACTTAAATAAAAGTATTATCATTCATGCTCCTTTAATATCATTAGATTGTTAGCACTGATACAGACATAGTTTGGTGTTAAGAAACATCACATTTTTTAGCTTGATGGGCTGTGGCAACAGAAAGGCAATGTACCACAACAGCTGGGCTCAGTGCTGCCAATACAACTTTTCTCATTCTCTTTCATTTGCTAAAGACTTTCAGAAAAAGAATTTCCCTTTTCATTTTCAAAACTAGAATGTTAGATGTGTAAATTAGTTGTGTTCATGGTAATTAAATGATTGCTTGTTTGTTATAAATCAAGACAGAGTCTGGTGAACTAAATCAGTTTAAGGTATTAGGATGTTCAAACCAATAACTCCGTCATTGGTAGTTACTAAACATGTTCCCCTCCAGTTGGATGAGAAGAAATAAGCAGGAAATTGGAAGAGGAAGTGAAAGTAAACACACCTGAACGGATTTTTACACATGTCCGGTGGTCAACTTCACAGATGGGTGTATTAAGGGTGTGAATTGGTGGGATAGGAGTTTGCAGGTTCTCTTCCAGAAGCCCTGGTTTTCCACAGTCCACAGTTGAATGTATTTTTATGTTGCATGTAATATTTTTATGTTTTTATATTTCTATGTAAAATATTTAGATTAATGTAGCTTTTGTTGTTGATTTTACTTGGGCGAAATCACATTAGGTCAATGTATTATAGCTTAGTTTAATTTCATGAGATTCACATTGGTTCAGTGTGAGTTGGATAATTCCTTTACATCCAACTTGATAATTTCATTACACTTTATATCCATCAATCCATCCATCTTCATCCGCCCATCCGTTATCGGGTTGCGGGGGCAGCAGCTCCAGCAGGGGACCCCAAACCTCCCTTTCCCGAGCCACATCAACCAGCTCCGACTGGGGGATCCCGAGGCATTCCCAGGCCAAATTGGAGATATAATCCCTCCACCTAGTCCTGGGTCTTTCCCGAGGCCTCCTCCCAGCTGGACGTGCCTGGAACACCTCCCTATGAAGGCCCCCAGGAGGCATCCTTAACAGATGCCCAAACCACCTCAACTGGCTCCTTTCGACGCGAAGGAGCAGCGGCTCTATTCCGAGCTCCTCTTGGATGACTGAGCTTCTCACCCTATCTCTAAGGGAGATGCCAGCCCCCCTCCTGAGGAAACCCATTTTGGCCACTTGTACCCTGGATCTGGTTCTTTCGGTCTTGACCCAGCCTTCATGACCATAGGTGAGGGTAGGAATGAACACTGACCAGTAGGTCTAGAGCTTTGCCTTCTGGCTCAGCTCTTTTCATCACAACGGTGCGATGAATGGAATGTAATACCGCACCTGCTGCTCCGATTCTCCAACCAATCTCATGCTTAATGGTCCCCTCGCGAACAAGACTCCAAGGTATTTAAACTCTATCACTTGGGGTAATGACTCACTCCCTACCTGAATAAAGCACTCCATCGGTTTCCTGCTGAGAACCATGGCCTCAGATTTGGCTGCAAACCGATCCAGTGAGTGCTGAAGGTCACAGACCCGCAGCACCTCCCACAGTGTCTCCTGGGGGACCCGGTCATACGCCTTTTCCAGATCCACAAAACACATGTAGACTGGTTGGCCATACTCCCAGGCTGCCTCCAAGATCCTTGCAAGAGTGAAGATCTGATCCGTTGTTCCACGACCTGGACAGAATCTGCTTTATTACTCTTCAACCCGAGGTTCGACTATTAGCCAAACCCTCCTTTCCAGCACCTTGGAGTAGACTTTACCAGGGATGCTGAGAAGTGTGATCCCCCTGTAATTGGCACACACCCTCTGGTCCCCCTTTTTGAAGGAGAACCACCACCCCGGTCTGCCACTCCTTAGGCACTGTCCCAGACTTCCACGCAATGTTAAAGAGGTGTGTCAACCAAGACAGCCCCTCCACACCCAGAGCTTTCAGCATTGCTGGGCGGATCTCATCAATCCCTGGGGTTTTTACACTGTGGAGTTGTTTGACTACCTCAGCAACTTCCACCAGGGAAATTACACTTTATAGGAACACATATTACTGGGACCTAATGAAAATAACAGATGAGCATTAATATTGAAGAAGAATTCAAATTATCAACACCAGTGACTATTCCTGTAATTCAGCACATTGACCAAACCAATCCAGACATTTGTTTCTCTATTTGTTGTAGCCTACTCTCTGCGGTTAGAACACCAACGTTACTTCTCCTGTGGGTGGGTGGGCGGGCCACAGTCGCCCTAGTTTGGCCGTTGTGTTAACACCCGGCTCTGGGCTTGGGTCGCTGTAGCTGCAGGCTGGGGGCTAACGTTAACGGTGGCTGTGTTTCTGAAGTCTCTTAGGGTGCACTAGCTGGCTAACATAGCATTAGATAGGACAAAACGCAACTGTAGTCAACGTTACGTGGTGGTTCTTTTGTGTAATATCCCAGTTAACAGTTATGCTTGACCATCGTGTGTTTGCACACATTTTTTTTGTTTTTTTAAGATGGGTCATTCATTCAACCTTTATTTATACTCAAAAGATCATTAAATGGCGACCCTCATTTAAAATGACATTGAGTCAGTAAGAGAACACTATAGCAAAACAACATGGAAAAAAAGCAACACCATCATAAGAACTGTAGAAAGATACTACAACTTTTTGAATTTTAAAAATGATTTGATAAATATATTATGATAATGTTGTAAAAATATATATAATTACTTAAGCAGTAGAAGTTTGGATGTATAAAATACAACATATAAAACACTTTTATAAACTTTTTGCCTATGTCGGCACACAAGATTATCAATGTTAAATTTGAAGGAGAGCTTTTCGTCAATCCAGATGCCGAGATATTTATATTCTGTGACTCTTGATAGTAAGTCTGTTCATAGTGGAAATATTAAGGTTAGTATAATCTATAGCTCAGGAAAACCGCATCAACTTTGTTTTATCAGTGTTTAAGTCTCTTGCAGAAAATTAAAGGAACGCTAGAGGTTTTCAATTGCAAGATGAACAGAATCAGCAACATGATACAGCACTATATAATCTGCATACAGATGGCCATGGCAGTTTACCAAAGATGAGATTATATTATTGATATAGTGGAAATGACTAGTCCTAAATTTGGGCCCTGTGGAACACCTTTTGTTACTAATAAAAAACTAAGAGTTGTAGTTTCCCAATTCAACAGATTGTTGTCTCTTTGTCTCTGTTCCTAAACCAGTTGCAAGCATTAATATCTCACCACCTCTGCAAAAAGCCAGCAATGAAATACTTAATCAAATGTGTTTGAAAGATGAACCAAAAGTGTGGCACAGTGCTTTTTATTATCTAAAACTGATACAATGCCATTTCTGACCAAAGTAACAGCAGTTGCAGTACTGTGTCATGCTCTAAAGCCGGACTGAAAGGGCTCAGAAAGGAGGCTCTAGACAGAAAACATCTTCAATGAACTAGTTATCAGAGATTCCAGGAACTTTGACAGGCATGGCATGGATATTGGTCTATAGTGGTTTGATTTTGTTTTCGTCATGCCCCTCCTAAAATATGTACTTTTCCACAACACAAGAGGCCTAGCAGACACTTTATGTTCCCATATTAATAGTTCTTCATTTACCATGTTTTAATGCTGGATGCTGTAAGTCAATATGAAGAGAAAAGTCATGCTATTCCAGTCTGGTTCTGTTGTCCCTTGTGCTGTGATTGCAGTCAGCTGATGGTTATGTACACAGGGCTAATTGAGCTTTGGTTTGTCTTTTCTGGTTAAAGTGAGTGTTTGATCTCCACTAAGCCTTTGACCACTGTCACGGCTCGCTGCCAGAGGAGATGGAGCCTCTTGGTCAGCAGGACCAGAGGGTCTGACTGCTGTGTGGTTCAGTTTATAGACATACAGTACAAAAATCCAAATATATACACACAAGAAAGACATGCAGGTTTCAATGCAGTCATAGGCTCTATACATTTAATAAAGGGTAATCACGGGCTTTTTCCATAGGATGTAACTGGGTTCATATCTACCAACTGTATAAAGATTTTCTGTGAGTTTAAAATATTGCCCATTTCCTTCATCAGTATTTTGAAGTATCCACCCAAACCACCACAGGGTTTCATTAGGAAGAGCTGAATCCCCCAAAACTAAGACTACCCACAGCCCCTACTACCAGCATCACTCAGCAAGGGAAATAAATAATCTCTTTCCTGTTAGGGGGGCCCTTCTGTAACAGCAATCTGGCAGGTTGAGTGTAGAGAAAACATGTGAGGTGAATGCTGAATTAAGATAATATAAGAGATTAAATGATATTTACTTCCTTCCCTACTGTCTTTCTGGCTCGCTACAGGCTTCAGTCCGTGTTTTCCAGCCACAAACCTCTGTCACTTTCCCATGCTGAATTATTTCAAGTGCTTCCCCGCTGCTTCCTCTCCCTCTGTCCATCTTCCATCCTTCGTTTCCTTTTGTGAGAAAAAGTCAGTGTTTCCTGATTTACCTGGATAATAAAAGTCAAGTCAGTTCTAGAGCAGGCTAGTTGCACAGAATAAATCTCCATGGTAACTTATGTACCTGATGTCTGGAAAATACTGCTATCTAGGTTTTGTGAAATAGCCCTCTGATGTATTTTTTTTAATTTTTTTATCAAGGGCGTGCAACCCCTTTGTGGGATTAATACATTTGTTTTGAATTTGAATGAGTGTGAGGTCAGAGGAGGTGGTGGAGCTGGTTCTGGGCTAAGTAAAGACTCTGCTGGTGTAGTGGAACCCTCCTAGACAGCATACAGTCTGGATTGCCTTGAGTGACGAAGCAGCAAGCAGGTCGGCCCATGCAGAGTGGACGGGCTGGGGCGTAGGGTTTAACCATGTGCTCATGTAAGCTGGGCCTCATCCATAGCATATTACCTAGTATTAGTGTCTTGAAGAGGATGCGGGCAGCAACTGGTAGCCAGTGAAGGGAGCAGAGGAGTGGTGTTGTGTGAGAGAACTACTATTCTGAATGAGCTGTAGGTGACGGATGGCACATGCAGGCATGCCAGCCAGGAGGGAGTTGCAGTAGTGTGGACGTGTAATGACAACATCCTGAACCAGAACCTGAACCGCCTTCTGGGTTAGAAGGGGATGTTGTGCAGCATGTATCTGGTTGATCAGGTTGTTGCAGCCAAGTTGGCATTGTGCAGAGTCTGGGCTGGGTTTAGGGTGCTCTGCTCTGCTTCAGCCTGACTGATGCTCAAACCCTCCTGGGAGACAGTCATAGGAGCAAGTTAGGGCTGATTTTATACTCCGAGACGCTTGTTCAAAATGGACCAAAATCTTTTTTATAACCTTAATTGCCTTATTTTGAAAGCTGGCTTCCTTGTATTCATTGGACAGATATTCATGCACTCAGTTGTAAAACATTAAGCTATGGTAGCTACAGAGTAATTTGAGCATTGCTTAACAGTATGTTTCTTCTGTTGCTCATTGATCAACAGCACAAAAATACTGTAAATGAGTCATGAGAATATACTTTCCTAAAATATGTTTGGTTACCTACATATCTTTTTGCTGACATGACTCATCAACTTCTCATATCTTCTATCTATCTTGGACATGCAGTATGAGCATGACCAATGATCATATGAGCATGATTTCCAAGCACAAGCTAAGTTATTTAAAGTAAGTAAGTAAGTAAACTTTATTTATATAGCACCTTTCACAGACAAGAAGGGTCACAAAGTGCTTTACAGTAAAAACAAAACAGCAACACATAAAATACTAAGCCATATTGCTTTTTACAGGCAGCTATCAGATTAGTAAAATAAGAGGCTCTAGTATCCTTGATCACTTGATTCAGGGCAGCTAAGAGCTCTTTAAGATGCAGGCGATGGACTTGGAGCTGAGTCGCTTTCCATAAATGCTCAGCTCACCGTCAGACACGCTTCAAGCTGCAAATTGCGTCATTCATCCACGGGGATGAATTAACAGAGGGAATTTCTCTAATGTTAAGAGGCGCAATGTTGTCCAACAGCATTAAATGACGTTATCCGAAATGAAAACCAAGCTCAAGTCAATTGCGGCCAATAATTTTTCAACAGTAAGCTGGTTAATCAAACGTGAGCAGGACGCTCGGTTAACAGGCAAGGGATCCTCATTACAAATATGATCAAATAAGATGCATTTGTGATCACTAACAAATACATCTTCACTGCAAACATTATTAATCTTCATACCATGAGAAAAAACAAGATCAAGCGTATGTCCCTTACTGTGCGTAGGACCAGAGACATGCTGAGTAAAATCAAAAGATTCAGTGATATTTACAAATTCAGAAGCATTTTTGCAAGTATCATCATCCACATGAATATTAAAATCACCAACAATAATCAATCCGTCCAGCTTAATAATGGATGATAAGAAATCAGAAAAAATCAGTAAGAAAAGAGGCCACTTGCCCAGGTGGCCCGTAAATTAAAATACAACAAAATGTATTTGAACGACCAACTTTAGTAATCTGTAGTTTGAAAGAAGAGAACGTGCCAGCGCGCATTGACTGACAGATGAAATGTTTTTTAAAAACCCCAGCAAGACCTCCACCACGGCTTGTGAGTCTTGGTGTGCTGATAAAATTAGAGTCCACAGGACAGAGCTCATTCAGTTGATAGTATTCCACATCCTGTTGCCATGTCTCCGTGAGCAACATAAAAATCACTGAGCAAAAGAGACTTGTTTGCAATTGAACGGGCATTCATTAAACCCATCCTGAGCGGTACAGGAGCACCTGAAGCAGAGAAAGAGGCTCGCGGCAGCGACCTCAGATGTGCGCAACACACACCGCGACCAGCAGTAGGTTTTCTCCAGGGCACCGGAACCAGAGCCCCGAGGACACCAGGGAAGATGGAACAAAGACATGAAAGTCTGGAGTCACAGTCAAAGACCCCCCAGCTTACGGAGTTTTTTCAGATGAACCTTTCCTTGCTTTCTCTGCCGTTTATTCTTAGGTCGTATTAGGCCCTCTCTATGTCGCATGCCAGTTGCAGGCGGACATACAAACGGGGCTGCAAACTCACCTGTACCACACCAGGTACATCCGTCACCACACTCCCCCATGGAGGATCGGATCAGCAGCATTGTTTGGCAATCGTACACCCATGCTGTTGACACAGCATTTATTGACAAACTCAGTAGCAATATAGGAAACAAACAAAACGAGTCGGGATGAGCAACCAGCCGCAGCGGCAAAGCCAAACACAGGCACCATTGTGTACCCTTCAGCAGGCGTTTGCTGAACTTTACGGAGCCTTTCATGTGTGTATACTAAATGTAGCCTGTTTAAAGGGATACTTAACCGATTAGCATTAAGCTTTGTATCAGTAAAAACCATGTAGTATTTTCCATTGACCGTGCTTCCGTCCCCCATGTCCCCCTACGACTAGATTTCTCTGTATTGATTGTCTGGAAAAAAAGCCTCTGATTACACAAAAATCATTATTTAGTGTTATCTAACGCATTTTGGACCAGAGGCTACAAACTACAGCCATGTAGTTCTGCATGTTTTCAACCCACCCATAGGGGGGGTGGGACTGTCACTCTGGGACTGGCTCTCTCTTTTCAGCAGCAAACTTGCTATTTGTTGCTGAATAATAGTAGCCAACAAATAGATAGTTAAATAAATAGTTTATTTGCTCACATCTGTAGTAAACAACTGTTTTAGGGAATTACTAAACCCCTTTCGAAAACAAAACTATGTATTAGTGACCCAAGACTTTTGTCATTAGAAGGAAGAAATGAGGTGATCTGAATCCCACAGACGGTATTGGGAAGAGGCAGGCTAATTGTCATTTTTATTTTCCTGCAGCCCAGTAAACCTAGGAATTTTGTTCATGTTTATGATAATTATAGGTCTGCTGGTGGACAGACGTGTAGCGCTTCTGATATTTACGCAGGAGACAGGAGTTTGCAATAGTTATATTTTAAGCACAATCTTTCCATTTACCGCACCATAGCTTTCTTGTACAGATGTTGTGGAAAGAAATAATTAAAAAAAAGTCAATGGATGTCCAGTAATTTGGGGTTTTGTATAAACGTCTGATATCAACCTGCTTGTCTGGCGATAGTTGTAAAACCAGCTTAATCTTTTAACTTGTTTCTAAAAGCAAGAATGATGTTTTGTGACTTCTGCACTGCAATATAATGTTAAAAACAAAAAAAAAACAAGAAGACATTGATGGATCCAAAATTATACATGGGCTCTTGTATTGAAGAAATTAAACACCAGTCTCATTCAGACCTAACCCTAAACTTAAATGTATCTGTGTTAAGGATCTTTCTGCATATGTGATCTATTCCTGTGTAGCATCTAATACCCAGTACCAAAATCTTTTGAAAAATATTATCAAAAGGCAGATATAATTAAAGGAAACAATTGAATTCTACTTAACTGAAAGCAGCATGAGAACTCCCTCCTCTCATTTGCTGCCTTCTCTTCCCTCCCCTCTCAGGGGCTTCGTTCTAGCTCTAGAAGCCAAACTGTAGAGGTTAGGAAGTAGATTAACAGCCAGAGTGTGGAAATAACAGGGCGGCAACGTGCACAGATCATGTTCTGTTGACTGATGAGCCCCTCCTTCTCTGTTACTCCACCAGTCTCTCTGGATTGTAAAGAAAAAAAAAAAAAGGTCTGCAACATGCAGCCTTCTCCATCTGTACAGTATCTCACTATGAAAGCTTTTTATTGTAAAGTCTCTTTTGTGTTATTCTGTACCAGCACCTTCCTTTTTGGGCCCTCTATTTTCCTTCTTAATCTTTCTTTCTTCCTGGATTTCTTTCTTTCCTTCTCCAGTGGTATTTCTCTGAGATCAAAACATCTCTTGATTTTCATTTAGCACCACGAGGGTGAGTGTTTGAGCAGATGTCTTTCTCTGTGTGTGTTTGTGTGTGTGTGTGTGTGTGTGTGTGCGTGTGCATGTGCATGCGTGCATGCATGCATGCATGTGTTTGTGTGTGTGTGTGTGTGCGCATGCATGTGTGTGTGATGGTTTTGCCAGCTGAGAACAGAGCGCGCCTGTCCTGCCAGCTTGAGAAATGAGAGGAAGCATTTTACAAGTTGTGTGGTTGTACTTCCATATCCTAACTCCTCCTGGACATCTCAGCCACTACAAGTGAATGCAGTGATTGTATGGGAAAAAACACATCTTACCCTTAAAACATGATCCATTACCGCTTCATGATGTGTGACAATGGAAGAACCAGTGATGCAGTATGGTCAAGCTCCAAATGATTCTGAAGTGTATTATTCATTAAAAGTCTGACTAAGCTTAATTGATTTCTAAATCATGTTTAACAAGTGTAGACAAGTACAATATTTAAAGTCAGACTGTCTAACTTGAAAAACAAAATTACTCAATTATCCTCTTACAAATAAAAAGTTTCCTTCATAAGCAATACAATGGACACTTGTGTGTTCAGGTCAGGTACGCCATGTTTGTGTGTCCCAGTCGGAAAGCGGGCTAAGGATAGTTCAACCCAGAGACTATTATGGGTATAATGTGTCCCCCACAAGGAAATTGGTGATTTCTGTAAAAGCCTAAAATGATCTATGTTTTCATTATTCTGAGAAGGGCTGCAGGTGATGGTGCGAATGATGAAGCTCATGTGTTGTTTTAGAGAGGATGAAGTCGTTTGGAGGACTTGTTGCAACTTTTTAACTGCAATATTGCATGTTTTGACTGGGCACACTGGGACTTAAACTTTTAATTTTGTGGTATTTATTTCCCCATTTGGTCTGATACTGTTGTTTTAATTGATGTTGTTGTCTTTGTTGTCATGTACTTTGTGTCAATTTCTTTGCTACTGCAGCAAAATGAATCGCCCCTCGGGGACAAATAAAGGTCTTGAACTTATTTCAATTGATATTTCTTTGTCAGGAAAGCACATTGTGCAGCTTCCTTAAAAAGGCACTCCATTTAAAATATATTATTAAAATATATGATTAATACACTAAAATATGCAAATAATCTAATGTTGACAGTGCTGGGACACATCGTCAGTGCCCGTTTTCACAACAGCAGACATCATTACTCAGGCTACAGTACCTAGCCAGGGTTGATCAGACCCGCAATTGAGTCCCAGTGGCATTGGCTCACGTTTAAGACCTTTTGATCCCAATCCACCTTGAGGCTCTCTCTGCAGCCTCTGTGGTGGACTTGATGGCTGTCCTCTTCGCAGCTCCTGTAATGCCGAGCAGGTGGCAGATATTGCATAGAGAGCAAATCCTCTACACCCCAACTCTATGTGCTCAAAGCAAGCTTTCCAGTCACTTCTCTGGCCCTGCTCCACCAGCTCATGGTACTTGCGCACATTGCAGTCCTCCCAGGGGACTGTCAGAAGACTAAGAGGTATCAATGGGAAATTAAGCGGCCTGCCCATGTCAACTCGCAGCTTCCAGTTCATTGGCGATGTGAGCATGCTGGTTGATAGTGTAGGCTGTGGTAGTGGCCTCTCTCCAACCCCCTACAAAAAAGATGGATGCTGCATGCATCAGGTCTAGATGACGTAAGTCCTTGCCATAAGCCTTGTCATATCATGGCTGTGTGAGATCGGCAAGCCCGGTTTCCACTGTGGCTCTCCAGCTCTGCCATCTCCAGCCTCTCTTGAGCTCTCCACTTCCTGTCTGTCAGGACAACAATACCCCTGATGCCACTCTTGAGTTGCTGGAGTCAGGCTGCTGATGGGGAGCTGATTGATTGATTTTCTTTGACCACTTAAATATAAAATGTGAAACAGTACACTGTGTCATACAATAAAATACATAAATATTCAGAGATTACACAATAAAGCCCAGACTAATTTCCATTGTGGTCCATATAAAGGGCAGGGGGAAAGGACAAGTAGCAGCAGATCACACATGAATCATTCATCATACATTAAACAAATTCATCCATGTTATACAAAACATACACTGCATAAAAAGGCTGTCTAAAAAAGAGCTAAAAACCCTAAATCTGAGGAAAAGGTACTCAAAACCAGTGAAATTAAAACCAGTATTAGCTTTTGGTTTTGTCATCCAAAGAATTGATATTGTGGCCATAAAGCGAACTCTCTGGTTGGTGGACTTTGGTCATTATCCTTTGGGCCTGACCTACTCCCGATAAGTGGCAAGCTGGAGTTTGTTGCTGCGTTGCTGACACTGTGTGGCAAACCCAGCCATCTTCAGAGGTAGCAGCTGATCCTTCTTTCCAGGGTTTCTACTGTAAGCATAGTTACCTCATACACCAGCAGAACCGCAGGAGACTGGACAAAATGCCGTGCTTCTCAGTGATATATGTTATCGCACTGCCATCCACAAAAAAGTGGAACTTGTCCATGTGCCTTGAGCACTATCAGCTGCCTTGAGTGTTAAGGATAACATTCTTTTTGTTAGATCATTGTTCATTTGTTGAAGTGTCCTGACGTAAGCGTATTTTCTCATTTCCGGTGCTCCAATCTCACAGACGCTACTTTTCTACAAAAACTTACTCAACACTGCTTTGTTTAAATCTGGCGGCTAATTGCCTGATTGTATTTAAACTCCAGGTATACTCAAGCACTTATATTTTTATTCTCTTACAGTGACTGCCTCACTGATCTCATAATTGTTAGCTATTTTTGCAGACCCCGAGCAGCCGGGCGAGTGGGTGACTGGGTGAAGTTAGTTATTGGGAGCTCTATACTGCGGAACGTGAAGTTAGTTATTGGGAGCTCTATACTGCAGAACGTGAAGTTGGTTATTGGGAGCTCTTTACTGCAGAAGGTGAAGTTGGTTATTGGGAGCTCTATACTGCGGAACATGAAGTTGGTTATTAGGAGCTCTATACTGCAGAAGGTGAGGTTGGTTATTGGGAGCTCTATACTGCAGAACGTGAAGTTGGTTATTGGGCGCTCTATACTGCAGAAGGTGAAATTGGTTAGTGGGAGCTCTATACTGCAGAATATGAATTTGGTTATTGGGAGCTCTATACTGCAGAATGTGTTGGTCGTGTGTGTCCCTGGGGACAGAGCGGGCAATAGAGAATCCCATCTAAAGCTGCTGGCTAAAGATAACTGTAAATACAGTCAGAATTGTACTTCATGTAGGTGGGAATGATACCCGATTATGTAAATCGGACATCATTAAAATTAATGTTGAGTTACTTTGTGCATATGCAAAGACCATGTCAGACTCAGTAGTTTTCTCTGAACCCCTGCCAAACCTGATCAGCGATGACATGTCATCCTTCTACCGCTGGTTGTCGGGGTGGTGCCCAACTAATGATGTGGCCTACGTGGACAACTGAAGTGCGTTCTGGGGAAAGCCTGGTCTGATTAAGACATTCATCCCACTTTGGACGGAACCGCTCTCATATAAAAAAATCTGACTGAGTCTCTTATCTGTCATAAACCATGACAACCTAAGTCTGATGTTAGTAATCACTAGTAATAAGTACTCAGTGCTTCTACTGGGTCAGTCACCCACTCATAGTCTAATAACCACGGCGTCTGTCCCCGACTCGGTAAACAAAAGAGGCACTATACTTACCTAATGGAGACTACCACTCCAATGATACTCAAATTCCTCGAGGCTCAGGACGGCCTGGTCAATGTGCTGCTAAGAGTGGTGGCAAGTTGCAGGCACTGAGAAAAACAGTGGGCAGTAACACTAAGGGATGGGCCAACAGTGTCAATTTCCAGGTTGTCACATACCAACAGCAGTGGGTGGGACTCCCATGCATTAGCATGTATTTACATGCACTGACATGCACGTGCAGCCTGACCGGCCATCAAAACGAACAGACTACTAACACAGGAGTATGACTTTATTCTCTGCTCAGGATGCCATTACTCCACTTACAAAGCATATATTTATTTACTGCTATATATATATAATATATAATATGATACATATAATAATGATGAGTACAGGAGCTTTAAATCTGACCTTCTGTCTAGGTTTTGATAAATGAGGGTCTCTTTTCCTTTCTCCAGTCGTCTTCTCTCCCTTACCTTCACCCTCCATCCGACTATTTCTTGAAGTGAAGGGAAACTGTTTGGACGGGCGTGCAGCTTTTCAGCAATTTCAATCCATTAAATTTAATGATAACAGCCGTTCACAGCAACTCCTCTCACTGCTCCCTATTTGTTGGAGTGAAGTAGTGTTTGGCTCTGAATACTCTAATCTGTCTCTATCCAGGAGGCCCTGCCCTCCTTCAGCCTTTCCCAACAACGCCTTGCACTGTGTTGGTGACGTTTTTCCTGTGTCCGTGCCAGGAAAACCCAGATTGTGTTGTACTGAAGTAGAAGAGGAAATGCAGAACGAACCGAAAAGAGATTATGTGGAAAGGCTTTTCACCTCGCTAACAATTAGTTAATCAATAACAGAGATAAAGATAATTTACTGTAAAACATTATTCACTCCTCATACACACATGCACGCTCGCACGCATGCACACACACACGCATTCATGCATGCACGTACGCAGGTACACACACACACACACACACACACACACACACACACACACACACACACACACACACACACAGTTCTTTTGACCTTTGCACACTAGTGAAGTGTGACTGTAAATTGCTTTGTGGGTTGTTAATGCGCTGTGTGACATTGATTATATGCATTAAAGAGAGAGAGAGAAAGAGAGAGCAGTACATGGAGGCACATTCCATTCTTTCGGGGGCTGGACGACTGCTACAAGAACAAATGCTAGCTACATACATGCAAACACATCCATAACCACGCACACACACACGCGCACACACACACACACACACACACACACACACACACACACACACACACACACACACACACACACACACACACACACACACACACACCACCTCCCACTCCTATCAGCTGTTATTTGTTCCCATGCTCACATTAATCTTGGCCTCCTGCATATGTAACAGAGATAAAGACTAATCACTAGGGACTAATATGTGAATGGAGAGGTCCCAGGATGATGAAAAGGTCACATGCTAAGAAAGTAGGAGGCACAAAGAAACAAATGAAAGTGCTGCATTCATTTTAAAGACATCCTGCTTTCTCACCTCCCCCCAGTGTCCTGGTCTTTCTTCAATTCTATCAATTATTATCACTGTACTTACTGAACTAATTGGTGAGATCTTGGAAAGCGAAAACATTGCTGAAAATAGGTTTAACACACAATCAGACAGGTTGTGAATAATTTAGAATAGAATAGAAAATCATTTGTCTACTTTTTTGTGTGCAAAAAGGAAGCGATTTGTCTTTGGTTTGCAAGTGCAAAGACTTTCAATAAAAAACAGGAGATTAAAACACATCATTTGCCAAACATATTAAAAGGATTTCCCTAACTGTTATATCATTGTGAAGCAGAATTCACCAAGCATTGGATTGTTCACCCACTGATAGGGAATGTGAGCTGGGTTCAGACCGTCGTGAGACAGGTTCGTTTTACCCTACTGATGATCGTAATCCTGCTCAGTACAAGAGGAACCCCAGGTCCAGCCATCTGGTGGATGTGCTTGGCTGAGGAGCCAATGGTGCGAAGCTACCATCTGTGGGATTATGACTGAACGCTGTCAAGTCAGAACGTAACAATACCATAGCGCCGCAGATCTTTGGTTAGCCCCAGATATATTGCCCAACTCTATTCATGATCTTATACAAGTATAGTTTCTTCTCTTAATACATACATGGCAAACTCATGAACTTGCTGTTTCATTGTCCAAAATATTAAAACATAAACATTGTGTTTTCGTTGTTCCTGATCATTTACATGCTTATCTAAATAAACGATAGATGTCTTGAGACAACGAAGGAGATGTAATAATTATGTTGTGCTACTAGCTACCTACTAGCTAGCGCTAGTTACTAAGGTTAGCCTGCAGTTTTGTGAACAGGGCTTCTTCTCATTCTCTTAATACATCAATGCTAGCTACCTCTGATGTTAGCTAGTTGCCGTTTTAGAAACGCTAATGACCTTACATCCAAGTTTCAGGCTTTACAGCATTAATACATACAGTACATCCTTTTCTAAATTGAATTTTTATTATTGGTTTGTATGGATGTGCATGATTAAATGGCCAGTGACTGCCCATGGGGGAGATGGAGAGAAAAATGTAAATGCTGAGGAGGCATATTGTCCTTTCTTTTGACGAAAGGTGATAATGTTATTATTTGCGTTGTGATTATATTTAGTTGATTATGCAAAAAACGTGTATGACTAGGTAAACTGTGCACAACTACAATGAGTGGAGCAGGTCAAAGATGAACAAGGAAGTGGATAAATAAACTGTGATGGATGTTTACAACAGGCAGTTTGGGCAATTCTTTTACTCTGCATCTACTTTCTGAAAAATGTTTGGCTAATCTGGGGTTTGTTTGTGTGACTGTCTGATGATATAGATTGCCTGTCCACTTCTTTGCGATGAACAACCTAACCCTAACCCTAATATTTTAATTGATAGGAATAAAAGTTAAAACGTTAAAAGGTTATAATTAACCACATTTCCCTTTTAGGAAGCGCTTTTCATCTGATGGATTTTGTGTGTGTGTGTTAATCAAAAAAACACTTCCTGCCAGTTCCTGTAACTGCTAGCCTGGTCTGAGCTTAAAGAGATCCCATCAACAACTACAGAGGATGACACAATGATCCCGGATTTCTGCATCAAGATACTCCCTGTGTCTTTTCCACCCTCTAATCTTCTTCTTGAGACTTTCTCCTGCTTCTTGCCTTTCCTGTCAGCTACAATCCACACCAAGCCTCTTCCCTTGCTATGATGGTTGCTGTTGGTAAAACACTCTGGACAAACACTGGCAGCATGTCATGTCAGGGTATGAGGTGGACTAAAATGCTGTTGGTCGGAGAGAAGAAAGAGTCAGGGATTGAGATTCAGGTGCTTGTTAGTTGACCCAATGATAAAGGTATGGTAGTATTACAGTAGTGGCTTTTTGCCTCATATAACTTCTTTAAAGTGATGAATGTGTATACACAGACACACACTGACTCAGGTTTCTCATGCTAACACTTCTCAAGTAATTAATGTATCCTTTATTAGTCCCACAAGGGGAAATTACAATTTACTCTCTGTTGTTATTACACACAGACCTGAACTACACACATGCTCAGTACCTATACACACACTAAATGGAGAGATGTCAGAGTGGGGGGGCTGCCCATGGAAAGGTGCCCCGAGCAGTTGGGGGTTCAGTGCCTTGCTCAAGAGCACCTTGGCAGTGCCCAGGAGGTGAACTGGCACTTCTCCAGCAACCAGTCCACCACCATACTTTGGTCTGTATGTGGACTTGAACCAGCAATCCTCTGGTTCCCAACTCGACTCCCTACAAGGAGGACAGGGTGGTCTCTGTGATAGCGCTGACCCTGATATACTCCACATTTCTACTTCCTCTGCTGCTCCCAGACGATTTATCATTCTGACCAGAACCAGCCGTTCAAAGCATTACATGACTATTGGGGTGAGGGCCACCTGAGGGTAGTCATTCCTGCTTGGAGGTGACCCTCACATCTGCAGCAGACACACTAAGGGGCAGCTCACCTGGTGCTGTGAGAGGAGTTGAATGACTCAAGGCAGTGAAGGTATTCAGAGCACTAGGAAGAGATCGATCCTGAGGGTATTCAGATTCCCTCCTTTCATAGTCCATGCTGCTCTTTATGCTCTGGGGGTAACGCCCCTGTATCCCGAGGGCCTCTTAGCCTTCTGCTTCTTGCTGCGAGTGAGGATATGATGAAAGGGTCTTGACTTTCTATTGGGGCCAATATAAAATGAATGACTTCTATATCCTTGTGGAGAATGACTCTTTTATGGACTCAACACAGTGCTATGAACAATGGACAGAGAAGCAAAATATGGAGGAATTTGGGAGGAACGCGTTACAAAAGTTACGCAGTAATGTAACGCATTACTAATTACATTTTATTAATATTATACTTGTTACAATCTCAATAACGTGAGTTACAACTCATTTTAATGCAACATTTAGTGTGTTTCTTTTTAAAGAATTCATTAACACCACGAAACATTTCTTTAAAGAAAAAAAAAAAGTGTTATTTCCTGTATTTGCGAGATGGATATTATTTTCAGTAGTTATTACGTTGCGTTGAGCGAGCTGTCCCTTCTCTGTTCCCGTGTGGTGGAACGGCTTCAAATGACGACCAAAAACGCTTGTCTTTTACTGTGAGCATTTACTGCTCAACATGTTGCAGTTTTACAAACTACAAAGTGAGCAGACGGACATGTTTTACATCTAGTGTCTCACGTTGATCTCAGTAAGCTAGCAAGAGTACACAACAGACAACTTCTGTGTATGCTACTCAACTTTAAAGTACTTTTCATAGAGTATAGAGTATTTTCATTTTCTCCTAATTGCTTATTGTACGTTTTACTTATCTATTTTTATAGCTTTAGTTACTTTGCATAGTCATATTAACTATACAAAATGTTATGAATAATCCATGATGTATTAAAGTGGACAAAGAGGAGACTTTATTGATCTGGTGGTGATATTCACAAGTCAAACTTCTGCTGTTATTTTGGTGAAAGAAACTCAAAAGTAATGTAACGCATTACAATTCAGAAACCGTAATATTGTAATATAACTAATTACTCTTAAATGACAGTAACTAGTATCTATGATGTGCTACATTTTGGAAGTAATTGGCCCAACACTGGTGATGGCAAATGTAAAGTGAAAGTAATGATTTGCTTGTTGGAAGAAATTAGCTTCTATTGTTGCACAGTCTCACCTAAAACTATCACGTATGCTTTAATAGCTAACCATAAGGGAAGTGGCAGATTGACAATGAGATGAATCAGAATCATAAATCAGAATCAGAAAAGTGCTTATTGCCAAAGTAAGTAACAATAAAAAATATATATAACATATATAACATTAATTGGAACTAAACAATAAATACAGAAACATCCTTATTTAACTCCACAACCAACTCCACTGTCTTCAGAGCAATCATCTCCAAGTATTTCTGACAGCACCAGGTCACCAAAAACTTTCTTTTTGCCTTGTCTTCTGATGATTAACTTAACATTTCAGCCTGAGCCACACACTGCAAAATTAGCTGTCCCTCAGTCCACAAGGCAACAGGTGGACAGGCACATAGCGCCTGCATTTCAACACGCTGCATCCGGCTGCTTTCAATTAGTGCTGGGAATGTGTGTGTGTGTGTGTGTGTGTGTGTGTGTGTGTGTGTGTGTGAGAACGGACACACCCATTTTTGTTATCCCATGTGTCGCACTAATCACTTGCAGATGTGTAGATGAAAGTGTGACAGGATCATGTGTGTCTGTGTATGAGCATGCGTGAAGGGTAATAGAGCTGCTGAAGGAAAGGCTGGTGGATACAGAGCGCCACAGTTAGCATCACAACAAACAAAAAAGCTAAGTGTGTTGTGTTTTTTTAACAGTTGGTGGAATTTTTTTTTAAAACCTTCCTAGTTCCTGACCTGCTCAGAAGGTGAAGATAAACTGTTCTCTTTGACAATATAGCAAGTCTGGGCTTGCCTGGAAGAGTGAGAGAGAGAGAGAGAGAAAGAGAGAGAGAGAAAAACAAACATGTGTTAAAGGTCCCATAACATAATGATCTTTGGATGCTTCTATTTAGAACTTAGTGGTCACCTAATACTGTATCTGAAGTCTCTTTTTATATAGACCTTAGTGGTCCCCAATACTGTATCTGAAGTCTATTTTATATAGACCTTAGTGGTCCCCAATACTGTATCTGAAGTCTCTTTTATATAGGCCTTAGTGGTCCCCTAATACTGTATCTGAAGTCTCTTTTATACAGACCTTAGTGGTCCCCTAATACTGTATCTGAAGTCTCTTTTATATAGACCTTAGTGGTCCCCAATTCTGTATCTGAAGTCTATTTTATATAGACCTTAGTGGTCCCCAATACTGTATCTGAAGTCTCTTTATATAGGCCTTAGTGGTCCCCTAATACTGTATCTGAAGTCTCTTTATATAGACCTTAGTGGTCCCCAATACTGTATCTGAAGTCTCTTTATATAGGCCTTAGTGGTCCCCTAATACTGTATCTGAAGTATCTTTATATAGACCTTAGTGGTCCCCTAATACTGTATCTGAAGTCTCTTTTATATAGACCTTAGTGGTCCCCTAATACTGTATCTGAAGTCTCTTTTATATAGACCTTAGTGGTCCCTAATACTGTATCTGAAGTCTCTTTTATATAGACCTTAGTGGTCCCCAATACTGTATCTGAAGTCTCTTTATAAAGGCCTTAGTGGTCCCCTAATACTATATCTGAAGTCTCTTTATATAGACCTTAGTGGTCCCCAATACTGTATCTGAAGTATCTTTATATAGGCCTTAGTGGTCCCAAAGTCTCTTTTATATAGACCACACAATGACCTTTCCTTAGTATGTGCCATTTCTAAGTCTGTAGTTTTTGAGGAGGGGAGGTGGGGCAAGGTGAAGACTGGGGGTGTGGCCTTGACCAACTGCCACTTTGCTCATTTAATAGCCATGATGCCTCTCTCATGGGGGGGCCAAATTCTTTGTGTGGGCAAAGCAGAGAAAGGAGAGGTAACCTTGCCCCTAATGACCTCATAATGAGCCAGATTCCAGATCGGTCCATCTGCATATTAATGTTAAAAAACCTCATAAAGTGAAATTTTCATGCCATGGGACCTTTAAGATGTTGGGTCATATTAACTGTATTGAAAAAATGGTGGGGGGGGGTTGTTTGATTAGAATCACTTTTCTTTTCTTCCCTCACAAGTCTGTTCATCACTGTGTTTCTATTGCTTTTTGAATAAATGTTAGTTTATTGAGTACTTACAGCAAGCACTCTTTTATATTCCCACATGAAACTGATTCATTCAAATCAATAATCAATCGGTTAATTGATAACAAAGACAATCCTTTGTTGCAGACTATGTAATGTCTTCTCCTTTTAAACATTTGCACAGATTAAAGCATATGATACTATATACTTTAGCTTGTGTGTGTGTGTGTGTGTGTGTGTGTGCGTGCAATATGAGGTTAGGTTTCTATGTAAATTCTTTTGGTCATGTCCACAGCTGTTCTCCACATTCCGTACTGGAGTCTGCAGGACTTCCAGGAGTGCACGCACACACGGTATACCACTGTGCACAACAGGTCAACTGTGTGCTTTGGCAGCCTAAGTTAGAGTAATACTAAGAGTTACTGTGACTGGGTGTTGAAGCACACAGTGTCTCTACTTTATGACAACTATGTATTGTCATTAGCTGCTAACATACAAAATGTGGTTGGAAAACAGAGGGCAGGAAGTCACTGCTTGTTGAGAAGGTTGTCATGGTGACAAGTGATTACAACCAATAGGAATGCAACTGTGTTGACAGAGTGAAAGAGAAAGAAAGCGGGCAGATCTGACTCACTTCGGAGTGTTTGTGATGTGCATGCGTGTGTGCATGTGCGTGGGTGTGCGTGTATGTGTGATGTGTGTGAGTGTATGTGTGCCTGTTATATTTTGCATGATAAATGGTGTAAATAGGGACTTATCAGACACATGCAATACACTTCACAGCACACGCTGGTGCAGCAGACACACACCTCTCTGCACACTGCTAAAGTACTCACTCAGACCGTCTCTTCTCAACACTTTCTTTTTCTTTTCTCCTCAGCACCTCAGAAAAGTGTTTACACACTTCCTCATGTGCCTCATCATTATGGTCAGAAACAACCGAACATTTCCTGTCTGGCCTGAAAGTACAAGAGCATGAAACAATCATAAGTATGATAAAATGTACTACTTAAATAATCTTATCTGATCAACTAGGGAATTTGTGCACCTTAACCACTCCCAGGTTATCATTGGAAACTCACTTTGTTGGTGCCAGTACTTCTGTCTTTTTGTAATAAAGGAAATATAAAATAAAGTATGTAGGGTATTCTTAACCTTCACTTTTTAGTTATAGGAGGTGTAGCTGCAGCTAGCAAGAACACTCCAGAAAAAAAGCCTTCATCCATTTACAGGCTGTAGTGGTACTACTGAGGGATATTAGCCAAACCCTGGTTTCATTAATATGACTAACTAACCCGTCTGATCGGCCTTTGTTGTAGATGTGAGCACAATGGCATCATTAGGACCCAAGTTAAAAAAAGATGAAATGAGCCAAGAAAATGCTATGATTACCATATATATTGTGTTTGACAGTGTGATTTCTTGTAAAATGACATAATCCAGACACTATTTTGTTTTTTTGCTAATGTTGAATGCCTGCATATTAATAGAATTGGTATTGGTTTCGGTTGGTTAAATTGTTCTTTCAAAATATAAACATGTACACTAAACACCACAGACATAGTCTTATTTCTAAACTCTATAATATTACTCATCTTTAATAAAAAAGAACTAGCTTTCAGCATTTGAGCGAATGAACTCTTCCAAACATGGTGCACCTTTTTGTATGCCTCCTGGGGCCAAAGACACAAAAGTGATACCATATGAATCCAAATAAATATTCTTTTAATAGCTCTTTCAGCCAACACAGAAGAACATGTCTATCACATCAGTGTCCAAGTTTCCATTATTGTGAAACTGACCAGGCCGGAGAACTCCAGGATGTGAAGCATCACTCACACACACACACACACACACACACACACACACACACACACACACACACACACACACACACACACCCAAACGTACACACACTGACACATTATAGTCATCATTCCAGCTTATGGGAAAACACTGACCACTAAAAATCTCTTATTTTGAGACATTAATGCATCTAGTAACACCCATGCTCTCAGTGTAATATGATCTACAATTGGGAAATATATTGTTCCATTGTTTCAGTTTCTGACAGCAGCAACAGAATGATGCAGCAACCCCGTCTACTACCCTCCATCAGCAATTATTATAAATAATACTAGTCACCAGCCAATGACATTTATAGTCTACATTAGTGTATCATTTAACAATTTATGCACATTAGGAGATCCATTGCTAGTGGTAGCATTTGGATTTTTTGTTTTGAAAATGTTTTTGATTGTTTGATTTTGCAAACCAATATATGTCCAAACCTACAAAAATTACTCTTCAAAAAGGAATGCAAGTTAGCAGTAGTAGTTAGTTAATTTATTTATTAATTTATTAACTAACTACAAAATCAAAGTCCCAGTTTGTAAACCCCAGATAAAGGATTCATCTTTTAGTCATAAGCCAAACTCAGTTTATCTGAAGTCCCAGGCTATGAAATCTATTCTAGTGGGACCCAAAAACACACACACACACACACACACACACACACACACACACACACACACACACACACACACACACACACACACACACACACACACACACACACTTATTAGGAGAGAGAGACAGAGAGAGATATACAGAGAGTCCCTCTTTCTTCGGTTTCCTGTGTGTGTCAGAATGTGTGTGTGTGTGTGATTGTGATTGTGTGTCAGAGAGTGTGTGCGGATGGTTCAGCAGTGAGTCTCCAGCTGCTGAGCGGAGTGGAGCGCACTGCTCAGCGGACTCGTGCACCTTGTTCCTCGGCGGTTTCCTCTGTACCTTTCCCGGGAAGGACAGTGTTTGGACAGCAGGACACAGAAACATGGAGGCACTGCGCGGCCCTTTATTGGTCCGGGGAGCCATAGCTTTCTTTTTCCTCACCACGCTGCTGGAGAACGGGACTCTCGGTGAGTTGCGCATTTCCTAAACTTTAACAAGGATGTGTTTGTTCATCAAACTAGCCCACTACACTCCTCTCTCAGACTCGGGCTCACTGTTTTTGGACCTAACGTGGACTCTGGAGTTGTAATGGGCCTGGCCTGGGAACGTGACGCAGAGCCAAGACCAGTCAGGACAACAGGTGACAGCCCAGCGGCTGATCCACTGCTCAGCTCTGCTTCACTGTTCACGGCGCGCTCCCATGCTAGATACCTGCTGCTAACAAGACATGAGAAATGTCTTTTCCACGTAGAGACAACCTTTTATCCGTAACACCCGCACGAGGACTCTTCCTTCCATAACATCTGAATCAGATTGGACAAGTTCATGGTTCTATTAGGAATAATCTTTTCCCCATGAAAAGCTCAATTTGAACATGTTTCCTTTAAAAGTTGTATCTTTAAACATTTTTTAAATTTTGATATTAAGCACTAAATCATTTCCTTGTAAAGATATATTGTGCTGCATCTCCAGTATCTTCTTAACTTCTTACACATGACACATGCACTGTCCTGTGCACCATTTAACACAATTGTCCTTATATTTGGTATCTTTGTAAATGTTTAATTAAGCAAAGATACCAATTTAATTTTAGAAAACAGGTTTGCATAATGTTACGCTGCACAGTGTTAGTTTGTATCTTATGTCCCACGTAGACTAGATCCTCATTTCCTGCGTGATTAAAGTGAAAAAAGGGTTCTTTGAGGCAATGTGTTTAAGTCTCCTTTTCTCACTTTCTCTCCCCTATACTGTAGTCTCATTTGTTACCAGTGGCTAGTTAAGAGACTTGGCCACTTTCCATCTGTCATACCAAACACCTCCCATTTCAGTCGACCACAGAAACTTCCCCACATATGTTGACAGGTGGGTGGATTGAACACAGCATGACAAACACAGTTCTGCCTTTATTTGCTGTGGACACACACTTCATGTGTTGTATCTATTCTCTTTCCCTATTCTCCTTTATTTCTTCCCCCTCTCTCTGCTGCTTGTTCCTGCCCTCCTCCCACGGTGGGGCCTATTTTGAACATGGAAATCCCACATACCAGAAGGGCTGTGTGGCCCAGTTGCATTGTATGTATCACAAATAGACATGCACACCAACAGACCCACCCACATGCAACCATGCTGCCCACCTATACACATTAAAAAATACAGTCCCTGTTCCTCTGCCTTCTCCAGCCGCTAAGCCGGAGGAAGCTGCTCCCCACTCTCCCAGCACCGAGTAGCCTGACATTGGTTATCCAAACACCAGGCCGTACTCTGTTGTTTTTATCTTTTCCTTCTTTGTTTGCTTTCAATTGATGTTGATAACCATCCACTCAGTGGGCTGTCACAGGAAGGGTCCTTCTTCCTTCCTTTCCAGGGAATCTTGGTGTCTGGGCAGAGGCCACCGGGTGCTTGTACATTCCCCACTCCTCGTGCTGAGCCAAGATAGGGTCGGACACAAGCTGTTGTGAAGGTGCCAATCAAAAATCTAGGCGGAAAGGGGAACCGGATATATAATAGTTTATACACAGAGATTGTCTTTTGGCCGATTCATTGACTTACACTATGTGTGTTATTGAAGCCGTTCTTACTGTGGACAATAGTTTGAGTGTGTGGCGCCTGTTCACTCTGACTTTATTTTGGCTTCAGTGTGTAAAAGAGGAGAGGAGGGAAGGGTGACCCATTTTAACCTCACTGAAGTGTCTCACTTTGATTTTGACCATATTAGTCGACTTCCCCTGGCGCTGTCCCCATTCGGCTCACTTCACTGACTCCTGGGTCAAAAAAAGAAGAAGAATGAATAAATGGAGTTGGAGTTGGCGGTGGGAATCAGAGAAAATCAAGGGAGAAAGATATAGACATGAGGAATGAGAGGATTATGGGCAGGTTGAAGAGAAGTGGATGAAGAGGGAGTTGTTGGGAGTTGTTCCCCCCTCATTTTAGTGACAGTACTAGACCCAAAAGAGGAAGAATTCTTATTTCAGACATATATTAATTGCATTGCTCCATCACCATGAGTCAATGATTATATTACACCACATTTTATTATGATATGTTGTGAGTAAATTCTGAATTGATAACGTTCTCTGTCAGGTAAATTGAATAGTACAATGTTGCCCTGTAAGTAGTAGGAGTACTAAGGAGTACACAGTAAGTCGGTAGTAGGCTTTATGATGGGGTTGTATATTAGGTGCTTTGGGGTCCTTGTGTAAGTAATTTTGGGGTACAATGGTTCTGGAGAAAGCTACAAGCAGCAAAACCACAGGCCAAGCCAATCAACTACAATCAACAGGGACTGTGTGTGAGCACTGTGCAACACGCGTGGCTAATGCTAGCAGCAATACTTACAATATGAGCACGTATTTAAAGAGACATCACGCCAGTGTGTTCGCTGACGGCATGAAAAAAAGAAAGTTGGGTACAAACGAGCAACTCCTCCCGCAGCATTTAAAGAGCCTCGCTGTGCATATTGACTACATTGAGGGGTTTATAACCAAAGGTGTGCAGTTGTAGAGGTTGCATGTTTGAGCATGTGATCAAAGTAACGTTACTTGACCTTTTAATATCTGCCAACCTTTTAGCAACACAGTAAACCAAACTGTATTTTCCTTGGAGAGAAACATAAATATAGAATGATCAGATCAAATGATGTTTGTAGTAATTAGCTAACCTGTTCTTTCAAAAAAGAGTTACACATAAGTGTTTATGCTTCTTGCCAAAATGTTGTTAGGGTAAAAAGTTACATTTTTTGCCAAATAAATAAATGAGAAGTATGATGAAACCGGCAATGCTCGTTACTAAAAACATGCAGAATGGAATTGAAAGAACCGTACTGAACTCCTTTCTTTAATATATCTTATGTGAGTTTTAACTTGAACACACACACTTTGTCCATTGAAACAACAGTGGCAGCAACATCAACTGTGTATGGAAGAGATGAATCAGCTGATTAGTGGTGACAGCAAGGCAAAGACTTCAACGTTGATTCATTTCATTAGTAACTTCATCACGTAGTGACAGAGCTTTGTGTTTATAGCGTTGGGCAAAACTAAAGGTATCAATTAAGTACTCACTTCAAAACATAATAATAATAATAATAATCAATTAAGTTTTTCAGATATGGCAAGGAGCAACAATAAAACAGTATCATGCCAGCAGCCGCTTTGCTGTCACTCACATTTTGGTGTTGAAAACTTTCAGTATTTAAACATGTTTTACAATGTTGATAAATAGAAAATAATTTGTTGGATTTTGATGTCTTCGTAGGCTCTTTTGAGTTAATTATGTATGAGAGTATGATACCCCCGTATTTCGCATCCTGAAACAACCCCACAATTCAGATCATGATTCAGAGATTGTTAAATCCTGGTGGACATCACTTTATCAAGCCTTGGCCGCTTTCAACCGGGCAGAAGAGCGCATACCATAGATTGTATAATATTAATGGACATAGCATGTGTGACATCACCCATTGGTTTGTGGAGATCTGCTATCCGTCGTTGAGTTTGCCATTTCGGGCGCAGCCATCCTGGTTGCTGATGTGATGATTTTAGAGGAGAGGGAGGAGTGAAGGAGGAGTCCTTCTACTCTACGTTACATTACACACTTTCACTGGCAATCACATTATAGCCACGCCCTAAAACACCCCCTGCTTTATCACCAATTTTAAAATCAACGAGACCATATGGAAAAAAAAAGAGTGAAAAGTGGGTCACTTTCTCACCTCCTTTTGCAACCACACGTGTCTCCCTCTGCTGGAGATCAGGTATAATGCAGCTTTAAGGAGTCTCCCCCTGCTGGAGATCAGATATAATGCAGCTTTAAGCCACTTCTGCATTTGCAACGCTTCGCCCAACCGGATGCTTTGACCTTAACATTATACAGTCTATGGCACATACACATAAGATAAAAACAGAAATCTTGCAAGCTGTTCTAGCAACTAAGTCTGCCTGCTGTGAGGATGTTTGACTTCGTTCAGTCCCATTTGACCAGTGTGGGGAAGTCTTTCCTGTATATGGGTGACAAACTGCAGTCCAGTTTCCTGTCTCTCCTCCCATCCACTGTGAGCTCACATCCTCAGTGGATTTCTAAACCACTGAGGATGTGGATAGAGAAGGTAATTCAGCTGATGATGTTTGCTTTTAAATGACAGGGAGTTTTAACACTGATAAATATAATTCTGATTTACGTAAGCTCCAGAAAAAACAAACATAGGAACAGTTTGACATTTTGGGAAATATGCTAATTCAGAGTTGGCCTCAGTTTTAGGAGAAGATTGTTTCCACTCTAGGACATAAGTCTGGTATCAATTTTCTCATCTAACTCTCAGCAACCTTTTAGAATTATACATGCAAAAATACAATTTGGCATAACAGTTATGGTTTGCTGATATTTGAGTGTCCAATCCACAGCTTCCACAGTGATAGGAAACAGGAATGAAAGGGACACACCTGTCTTTAAGTGCTTAAAGTGCTTTAGTTATTTTTTAAAGTAGATACTTGTCTTTACCTTCTTTGGTGCTAAAAAGTGAAACATAGTATTTATCAAGGCAACTCACTGGTCTGCCAGGCAGCCAGAAGCAGCCACAGTAGGATGAGTTTCCTCATGCAGTGACAGGAACACAAACGAATCTCACATTTCAATTACAGCCCCTTCAGGAGCCATCAAGAGCACAGTAAATGGCAGTCCACACTTTCCTCCTTCACTTTCCTGTGGCACACTGAGGTCACTGGGTTTTCATACTATAATTCCACGGATGGACTAGCAGCGGGAAAAAGTGCAATCCTAATAAAAGAGAAAGTCAAAGCGATTCAGTAGCTGGAACAATGAGCCACATACCACCACAGACCTTCATGCACACTTAGCCTTTAAATTTCTGCCCGAGCACAATCTGCTGCAACTTCAAAGTAAAGGACGTTAAGCTGCAGCCTCAAACTGTCAAATCAACAGCACTGTTATTTCATCAATAACCTACTGTTTTTCTGGTCCTGGATTACCCTTTGAAACGAATGCACTTTCTTCTCACTGTCATAACTCAGTCACGTCTACTAGAATCAGCAGAACGTTTCGCGTGATAGCAGATTCTCAAAGAAATGCCAGCTATTTATATCCCTGAACTATTCATAAACCAATGTTTTCTGTGGTAAAAAAAAAAAAAAGTAGACATAGGAGTAAACAACCAAAACAAACACAAAAGCATTACACATGTCTTTAGCACTGTAATGGATGATCTTCATTTGGATGCTGTGTGTAGAAATCACATCAGTCCATTCATTTTTACTGTTAGCATCAAATTTATAATGAAAATCTGTTGTTCTTGTTATTGAGTCAGTCCTCACATTACCCATTTGTCAGCTGGTTACTTACACTAAAAAATAGAAACAGATTGCAGGTTATCGTCAAAGTGTGCCGCAGAGTTACAGGCTGGACCATGAATGGCCTTCCTCATGTGAACAGGGTTATTGATCTGAAGAAGGCTCAGTCAGTCCTGGTTGATCATAGCCAGCCCGTCCAAGGAGTTCAAGTTGCTTTGGTCTGGCTGCAGATAAAATCTGCCAAGATGCAGACAAATTCTTCTGTCCCTGCTGCCATTTTCAAAAAAAACATCATGTGATGTATTAGTTGTTTTTATTGCTTATTGTTTGTCTGATGGCATGTGGTTACTGCTGGCTGTGCAACAAATTTCTCTGCAGGGATCCTTGATGTGCTCTTAATGAGTAATCAATCATCACAACGGCACAATAAAGATTAATCAACACCATAACGGAATGACTGAGCTCAACGACTGCACAGTGCAACTCATTCACATGCATTCAGTCTGATGCCCTAAATCAGCAGGTTTTTTTTGTTGGATCGGTGTTACACTCTGTCCTGTCCCACGCTAGACTCTGTGTGATGGAATGTGTCTTGAAAGAATATTAACTGCTTTATACACACAAAGACACACATCCACTCATATGAACATACACTTCATCAGTGTGGTATTTAAGGAGAATGTGTAGGGATTGACGACATGAGGGAGGGTAATGAGAATTCATGCCAGTCAAACCTTCTCTGGTCGGCTGTCACAGTTCAGCTCTGGAGACATGCTGCCGTGTCAATTGATTTAGCGATAGCACAGACTGCACTGCATGCAGTTGTTTTGTCTTTGTTGTTTAACTCTTCATTGTGGTGAAGTGGCTATATGTTTTATCAGACCCCCTCTGTCCTGTCTTTTAAGGATGTGTGGGTATGTTCTTTATTTGCATCGCTGTTATCTGAATGCTTTAATTGAACCGTTTGACTCTGATGATGAAAACTAAAGTGATCTCTGTAGAATTAACTGTCAACAAGTCAACCTTTCGTTTAAAAGCATAATTAGGACGGAAACGTCACTTTTAAGATTTACTGTATTCTTGTTTTTTGGTCAAATGGCCTTCAAACAAAAGCCTAATTCTTTTATTAAATGCATAAAGAGGGATATTTAAGTCGTGTAAACTTCAGCCTAACACAGGTTAACATGAATTACCTGGGATTCTTACACAGCCTTACTAGGATATAAATCCAGGGGTTTGGAGTCAGAGAGGCAGGTCTGAAAAGGTCACAGAGCCCAGGGAGATCACAGAGGCTAAGGGGAATGACTGGGTTAAGCCTGTATTGATTACACTGCCAGCCACTGTGCCACATGCAATACCTTCAAACCAAACAGGGTGATGATATCAAACAGTTTAACTGAATCTGTGGCCTGAGTATTCCTTTAATATGAGGCTCAGGGACATAAATGCTGATTTGAGCTATAACCTGTTAAACATGAACAGAAACAATCCGGTAAATAGAAAACAAGGTCAGTGTGTGCCTGTCTATAATTTTTGGCCTTGTTTGTCATGTTTTTAGGGAGCTTGTGAATCATTCATCTGATGGATTTTACCGAATTGTACATTCACCTCTTACTTCCAGGAAGCCACAGCCTCACTCCTTATCATGTCTTTAATGTATTAATGAGTTAAGAAAGATGGAACGTGAGGTTTTTTGTTATGTATCTAAAGTGGTTTGATGTCAGAAATTGCTGTACCTTGGCTCTGCCTCCCAATTGATTCAGCTGTGGATGTCTGTGTTGGTGGGTCAGTGTGGTTTCCTTTGGCCAATACAGCACATTTGAGATGGTTGATGTAATCACCTGCAGTTCATCCCGTTGGAGGTCTTACATTGGTTGTGGTTGTCTGTGTTGACAGTTGTGTGATGTAGTACAGTATGTATTGTACAGTGCCCTGTGTACCAGGTTCACTCTTTCCCTTTATTTATTTAAGAATTGTCACCGATTTGTTGAGTTGGAAGTGGCACAAAAACGTCCAACTAATAAGCGACTTTGTGTATAACTTAGGTACCAGGGCTAAAGGATGGGACTTGGACTTGAATAAGAATGAAGTCACCAAAAGTAAGTTGTGAGACTTGACTTGTCTGAAAGATATAAAGGTCATACAATATATTTACTGTAATAAATCCAAAAATGACCCCAATACGTCATCAGATATTAAGGAAACACCCTACATTGAAATACTATCTTTTCTGACAACAATGCTAAAGCCAGTAATTTTTAATTTTTTAAATTTCCGTTGAATGTCGTTTGTGTTTTGGCCTGTGTTAATATCAACTGGCCAGTTTGACAAACAGCCATGAAAGCAGTAAACAAATGAACGGGATCAATGGAGATAGATTCTGCCTGACCTAAAAAGAAATTGCAGGTTTCTAACAGTTGCGTGAACAGAGACTTAAGAAACCTCCCCCTGGGTAAATATTGGAAATCTATTTGAAAAATTGACACAATGTAGAGTCCAAAAGGACGCCGAGTTGGCTAATTTCCTCCGGAACATGTAGCTAAGCATTAGCTTCAGGAACATTTATCACGGCTACTAGGGACAGATATTTTATGTCATTTCAACATTTCTATCCTCAAATTGAATTATACTGCTAGAGTACCTGAGTTGGTTACTCTCAAAAATAATTGAGAGACAGCCAGTAAAGTGGTCCTGACTAACTGCGCAATGCTAACCCTGCTGACGGCTAACATTGCCGAAGGACCAGGCAAGCTGCCACGACTGTTTACAACGTGTAGCCTGTTGCAGCTATTGCAGACAACGATGAGTTATTTAGTTATGTCAATCGGGAGGACTGTGAGTTTGCAGTGTGTTTGATGTGTGGCATGATACTTGCAATGATAGTGTACAATGAAGAAATCATATGTAGTGTCCCAAAAGGAAAGGATCATCCTCTGGAGAGAATGAATGTGCTAATCATGTTTAATGACAATGTCTTTGATTAGATTTTTTTGTTTCCTGTGCATCATCTGAAATATTAGGTCTAATTCTCTGGGGACCATGCATATCCCCAACACATTTAATTTTGGCTGTGAACCACAGACCAACACTGCCATTGTTTTGTGCTGCAACATTAAAAAAGTTAGCAAACAGATGGACATACTATTAGTGTCATAATATTATCATTTCTGTCAAAACATGTGTTTGACAACTATTTGTTGCATAATTTATTCATTAACTTACCAAAATGGTTCAGCTTCAAGCCAGAGCAAGAATTCTGCACACTCCGAGCGCTGCCATTAGAGATTGCAGTGTTTTCAGTGTGAAGCCAAAGTGATGGAAATGTTTCTGTCTCCTGTAGGTATGCCCCCTTTTTTCCCTTTTAAGAAGCTATGTAAGTTCTGTGATGTGGAGCCTTCCTCCTGCAATGGTACAGGAACGTGCAAGTCTAACTGCTCCATCACATCCACCTGTGAGGACATCAACGAGGTCTGTGTCTCTATCTGGTAGGTACCTAAGAGCACAGAGCTGCCTTTGGCTCTTACACATAATTTACTAGATAACTATAGATAGATTTAATGTATACAGTTTTAATCATTACATATCTGTCTGTCTGTCTTTTTGTCTATCTGTCCTGTCTGTCTGTCTGTCTGTCTGTCTCTTAGGAGGAAGAATGAGACCGGCTTCTTCATTGAAACTCTATGCCATGCCCCGTCCGAGCCCCTCTATGGAGTCCTGCTGGATGACTACAACAGCTCCACCTGTGTGATGAAGGAAAAGAACACGACGTTTGGGAGAGCTCACTTCTGCTCCTGTACTGATGAGGAGTGTAACGACAACCTCTTGTTCTCTACCAGTGAGTACACTGGATACTTAGGGGGCACTTTTAATGAAGAACTCCCAGAGAATAATCTCTGCAGTTCCCCTCAACTGTACTAAGCATTTTAGCATATTTCTGCTCATTTTGCTTTTACTGAAGTGTTCTGGGAAAGTGTCACTGCTCGCATCAGTCTCCAACAAGCTTAGTAACTTCCTAAAATGCTGGCAACTGTATGTTCTGTTAAAAGTGAGACAAACAGGAGTAAATAGCATCTTTGTTGAGGACTATTTTCAGCGGTGGATGAATCCACATGTGGTGCTGTTGTATTAGTGTCAGCAGGATTGTGTGTGGTTGTGTGTGTGTGTGTGTGTGTGTGTGTGCGCGTGTTAATGAAGGCAGCAGAGGCTCACTGATGTTTTTTATAATCCATCAGCTGTGATACACACGCAAGCCTTGTTAGGCGAGAATGTGAATAAGAACGATATAAATTATGACAGCCTCATCCTTTGAAGACATGTTTGTCTATGTATGGCAGCTCGTAATATATTTGATCGCTACGGGAAGCAATTAGACATATCAGCCCTGCCAAAACCTAGCAACACGTTATTCAAAGTGAAAAGAGTGTGTGTTGAACCCCCTGTTGTGTGAAAAGGTACACTCTCTTTTTAGTCCAGCGGGGTTTATACACGTCGCTGCTGATTGTGTAGCACCTCTTACACACCCACCAGATGACAAAAAACAAACTTCAAAGCCTATGGCACATGGTTTCAAACATGTCGTTTTGATACTGTAGCAAAATGGTGCACACTGTCTTCAGATGGAATGTTCCCCGGGTCATCTGGAGACAGCTGGACAGGGTTAGGGAACAATACATCTCCAACCCTTCCTCAGCTGGAAATGAGTAACCGAGTGATGTTTTTTGCCCCTCCATTTCCTCTTTGTGTAACAGGTTGTCTACTGCTGCAGCTTTCAATAATGGAGGAATAAACCGTTATTCCCCTCTTTGCTGTCATCTTCTCACCCCCTCCCCTTCTGCCTTCTTCTCTGACTTTCTCTCCAACCACCGACAAGGAAACTCAGTGTGTTATGGCACGTAAAACTGTGAGTTTCAGAAGTTGTTGGTTTTTAGGACTTATTGTGGTTGCTACTGTGTTGTGGAATGACTGGATATTGCACCGTCATCACAAACAGGAAGTGGAAATGTGGTCTTTGCATCATATGTAAACATCAGTTGGGGAATCCTCAGTGTTGTCTCTGACGTGCAGCTGGGTGCATACTGCGCTGTGAAATACAACACACCAAGTGTCTGTATACACATGTATTGCAAACAGACCTAAGTACTACACAGATAGAACATCTGCCTCTGCACCAAAGTGAACGTAAAATAACTATAAAATATATAAATGCATATGACACTGTTGTCAAAACCCAATCAATTGACATAGACAGAAACGGCATCTTGCAAGTTTGTGATCAATACTATATGGTGATGTAACCAAGTGGTGTCCATTTTCATAGGGGTATGTTTTCACCCTTACCCCTCACCCCTTGGTTTCAAGGGCCAAGCGTAGGGGTAAGGGGTAGAGGTAAGATGGAGAAATGGGATTCAGCCTAAAAATGTTTTCAAGCATTTGTCACGTAGCAGACAAGATTAAAGTTCTGATGCCTCAGGCAAATAATGCAGCTAGTTAGCTGATGCAGCATTCTAATCTTGTCCAATACGCATGAGACAACGCCATGCTGCATCATTATAATAGGATGACATGATGTAACAGGCAAGCTTGGGAGCAGAAACCCTCATACGAAATCTGGGATGTTCAAAAGAGTAGTTTGTGTTAAACACACACACACACACATACACAGAGGCCTTGAGGGTCAGGGTTGTGGTTCCTTCCTCCCATTGAGAACATATGCAGCAGGAAGTCCCTGTTTGTTTATTGGACCACTGCCATGGCTTATTCCTCCACAAATGCCTCACATTGTTCTTCCTCGGCATTGCATTCTTATGATGTGCCTGTAATAGTGGTGTACATTTGTACTCATGCATGTGTTTGAGTGAGAGTTTGTGCACTCAAACATGTGCTACAAATGTCATAGTGAGGGAGTGGACATTGTTACTCCCAAGCTGCAAACACTAACAGGACTTGTTGGTTTAATGGGCAGCTGTTAGAGGTTTATCAGATAGGGAGATATGTGCTGTGTTGTCACTGGCCACGTGATAAAAAAGTAGATCAGAGCTTCTGTTTATCTTCGTCTCAAAGTGCGATGCACAGGTGTGTCTGGATGCTCTCATGCAGCTGTCAGTAAAAAAGTTGTCATAAACCCACAGTATACTACCTGGACAGCAACAAGCAGCACAGAGACAAAGTCGGTAATCGGGATGCAACCATTATAGATACATTATATATACTTTATAAACACAACTGATCATGTTGCTCTGTATCTGCTATGGTCACAACATGTGAGTGGAGTGGATCTCTTTGCTCACCTAGTAGTTCCCTCTACTTCCCAGCTCAGAGTGTTAGCGCATTCTCATGAACGTGGATCCTTTCCTGGTACAGTCTACCTTTTTGTACGGATATCCCTGATCTTCTCTTCAATTCATGGGTTATTATGATACATTCCTCTTAATGATTGAAATCTTCCACATGACATGAAGTGTGGATTTTTAAAGTCGGGGGTGTTTCTATTTTGATGATAAAGAAGAAGAACAAGCGATAAAAATAAAAAAAGGGAAAAATAATTAGAATAACTTCTTGATGCACCCAACCAAGAGGAAGAGGGAAAAAAGTTTGCATATGGAGCGATAAAGGAAAAAGTGTCTCTGTGCATGTTCCAACATCTGTATTTTTGTATTCTTATTTTTTATAGTTCCTCCTTCACTGTGTAATCTTGGCTTCCTGTCAGTGAGTACACCAATCTCTCAGTCACACAGCAGTCTGCTGTCTAGAGAAATGACTCAACTCTTAGATGATGAGAAGGAGAGAAAAAAGAAGGCCGGGCGAGGCATTGAGATGGGGTGAGGAAGGAGATAGAAGCAGCTTTATCAGGCAGTTTGGGTTGTAAAGGCAGCACACTTACCATAACAAGGTAACAATAGTGAGTGGCATCACCCTCCACACCCCACCATAACATGGTGCCTGCCTGGATAAAGGAAGGTCATTTATATACATTTTTGCGAGGGAAAAATGGTTAAAAATGTTAAAGACATGTAACACATGCCTAATGCAAACATTAAACCTGGGATCCCTTTTGTGTGCTGTGCAAAGATTAATGAGTTAATTTACTCATCTAATTAGTTAGTTTAAAGTTACCTAAAGCCTACACAAACAGATTATTTGACGGTTATGGTGAACATTGATGCCCAATAAACATTCATGGATTTAGGCTTTTCATAGAGCTGTCAACCATCTGCTGCTGCGTACATATAGCTTTGATAGTGGAGGGCAGTGATTTCCAGTTTTGTATTGCTGTAACAGTAAACCATAATTGACCAAATGTGCATTTCTTGAATGGGATTAGCAGCTCACCTGGTGTGGCGCTTCTGGTGGTCTGACTGCTGTTGTTATGATCGATTCTAAATGAGTTCAAGGAGGATCGGGGTTATGGAGATTGTTGTAAACCAGGCCCATGTACACAGCTTTTTCTGCTATACAATGGATCAAAGTAAACATTATTGTGCTAAAGGTAGTCCATCCATCCATCTTCATCCGCTTATCCGGTATCGGGTCGCGGGGACAGCAGCTCCAGTAGGGGACCCCAAACTTCCCTTTCCCGAGCCACATCAACCAGCTCTGACTGGGGGATCCCGAGGCGTTTTCAGGCCAGGTTGGAGATATAATCTCTCCACCTAGTCCTGGGTCTTCCCCGAGGCCTCCTCCGAGCTGGACGTGCCTGGAACACCTCCTTAGGGAGGCGCCCAGGAGGCATCCTTACCAGATGCCCGAAACACCTCAACTGGCTCCTTTCGACGCTTGTACCCTTGATCTCGTTCTTTCAGTCATGACCCAGCCTTCATGACCATAGGTGAGGGTAGGAACGAAAATTGCCCGGTAGATCGAAAGCTTTGCCTTCTGGCTCAGCTCTCTTTTCGTCACAACGGTGCGATAAACTGAATGTAATACTGCGGGCTGCTCCGATTCTCCGACCAATCTCATGCTCCATAGTACCCTCACTCGCGAACAAGACCCCAAGGTACTTAAACTCCTTCACTTGAGGGAAGGACTCACTCCCTACCCGAAGAAAGCCCTCCATCGGTTTCCTGCTGAGAACCATGGCCTCAGATTTAGAGGTGCTGATCCTCATCCCAGCCGCTTCACACTTGGCTGCGAACCGATCCAGTGAGTGCTGAAGGTCACAGGCCGATGACGCCATCAGGACCACATCATCTGCAAAAAGCAGTGATGAGATCCCGAGCCCACCAAACTGCAACCCCTCCCCGCCCCGACTACGCCTCGTTATCCTGTCCATAAATATTACAAAGCGCAGCCCTGGCGGAGGCCAACCCTCACCTGGAACGAGTCCAACTTACTGCCGAGAACCCGGACACAGCTCTCGCTTTGGTCATACAGAGATTGGATGGCCCTGAGAAGGGACACCCTCACCCCATACTCCCGCAGCACCTCCCACAAGTTCTCCCGGGGGACCCGGTCATACGCCTTCTCCAGATCCACAAAACACATGTAGACTGGTTGGGCATACTCCCAGACCCCCTCCAAGATCCTTGCGAGAGTGAAGATCTGATCCGTTGTTCCAAGGCCAGGACGGAACACATTGTTCCTCTTCAACCCGAGGTTCGACTATTGGCCGAACCCTCCTTTCCAGCACCTTGGAGTAGACTTTACCAGGGAGGCTGAGAAGTGTGATACCCCTGTAATTGGCACACACCCTCTGGTCCCCCTTTTTGAATAGGGGAACCACCACCCCGGCCTGCCACTCTTTAGGCGCCGTCCCAGACTTCCACGCAATGTTGAAGAGGCGTGTCAACCAAGACATCCCTTGCACACCCAGAGCTTTCAGCATTTTTGGACGGATCTCATCAATCCCTGGGGCTTTGCCGCTGTGGAGTTGTTTGACAACCTCAGCGACTTCCACCAGGGAAATTGACGACAATCCCCCATCATCCTCCAGCTCTGCCTCTACCACAGAGGGCTTGTCAGCTGGATTTAGGAGTTCCTCAAAGTGCTCCTTCCACCGCTCTATTACCTCCCCAGTTGAGGTCAACAAGGTCCCATCCTTACTGTAGACAGCTTGGATGATTCCTCGCTTTCCCCTCCTAAGGTGCCTAACGGTTTTCCAGAAGCACCTTGGTGCCGACCAAAAGTCCTTCTCCATGTCTTCTCCGAACTTCTCCCACACCCACTGCTTTGGCTCTGTCACGGCAGAGGCTGCAGCCCTTCGGGCCCGTTGGTACCTTGCAACTGCCTCCGGAGTCCTCCAGGATAACATATCCCGGAAGGACTCCTTCTTCAGTCGGACAGCTTCCCTGACCACCGGTGTCCACCAGGGTGTTTGTGGGTTACCGCCCCTTGAGGCACCTAAGACCCAATGACCACAGCTCGCCGCCGCAGCTTCAGCAATGGAAACTTTGAACATTGTCCAATCAAGTTCAATGCCCCCAGCCTCCACAGGGATGCCCTAAAAGCTCTGCCAGAGGTGTGAGTTGAAAGTCACACCTCCAGACGTTCCCAATTCACCCGCACTACCCGTTTGGGTTTACCAGGTCTGTCCAGAGTCTTCCCCCACCCCCTGACCCAACTCACCACCAGATGGTGATCAGTTGACAGCTCTGCCCCTCTCTTCACCCGAGTGTCCAAAACATACGGCCTCAGATCAGATGAAACAATTATAAAATCGATCATTTACCTTTGGCCTAGGGTGCTCTGGTACCACATACACTTATGAGCATCCCTATGTTTGAACATGACTAGCACAGAAGTCCAACAACAGACAACCACTATGGTTTAGATCAGGGAGGCCGTTCTTCCCAATCACGCCTCTCCAAGTATCTCCATCATCACCCACGTGTGCGTTGAAGTCCCCCAGCAGAACTATGAAGTCCCCTACTGGAGCCCCATACAGGACTCCATTCAAGGTCTCCAAGAAGGCCGAATACTCCGAACTCTTGTTTGGTGCATATGCACAAACAACAGTCAGAGTTTTCCCCCCACAGGCGTAGGGAGGCGACCCTCTCGTCCACCGGGGTAAACTCCAACGCAGCAGCGCTCAGCCGGGGACTTGTTAGTATCACGTGTCAGCATCAGCAGTTTATTATATTTGGAAAAATGCAAGGAAAATTCACAGCACACTTGAAGACAATGTGCAAAAATGTGATTTGATTATATAAATGATGTCATCAAGTATCCATCCATCTTCATCCGCTTATCCGGTAACGGGTCGCGGGGGCAGCAACTCCAGCAGGGAACCCCAAACTTCCCTTTCCCGAGCCACATCAACCAGCTCCGACTGGGGGATCCCGAGGCGTTCCCAGGCCAGGTTGGAGATATAATCTCTCCACCTAGTACTGGGTCTTCCCCAAGGGCTCCTCCGAGCTGGACGTGCCTGGAACACCTCTTAGGGAGGCCCCAGGAGGCAGCCTTACCAGATGCCCAAACCACCTCTACTCTGAGCTCCTCTCGGATGACTGAGCTTCTCACCCTATCTCTAAGGGAGATGCCAGCCCCCCTGTTAGGAAACCCATTTTGTCCGCTTGTACCCTGGAGGGTAGGAACAAACCCTGACTGGTAGATCGAGAGCTTTGCTTTCTGGCTCAGCTCTCTTTTCGTCACAATGATGCAATAAACTGAATGTAATACTGCACCTGCTGCTCCGATCCTCCGATCAATCTCCTGCTCCATGGTCCCCTCAATTGCGAACAGTGCCATCAAGTAATTGATAAAATTATTGTTTATCAATTATTATTATTATTATTATTATTATTATTATTATTACATCAGAAAGTAACCACAATGGCTGGTTTGATCAATGTTTGATCAAGTCAACATGAATAATGATATTTAAATCATCATTACAATGTTTTTTCTGACGCAGAATACACACTGTTGCAGTGAAGTGTCTTTCAACCTCCTCAGTGTTTAAAATTGCTTCTATCTATTCATCCATTACCTGTTTCCTTTTTAATTTCCAACTCACAACTTTGTTATTCACCAACCAGTGTGAGGATTCAAGTAATCAGCAGTGGTCTCATGATGGTTAGACATAAGAGTTAGAGTGTGAGTCAGAGATGGCAGCGTTTCAAATACCAGCATACACGTCCTGAAACACACACACACACGTGTACAGTAATTGCATCCTGGAGGCAAGGATCTCTCTATTAGTTGGAATGATGTGTCAAACGTCCATAAGCACTGCATGACAACACTCTGGCATACTGATTGGACTTAAAGCGTACACACATGTACAGACATATATTGCTTTTTACACACACACACACACACACACACACACACACATACACACACTTTAAATGCTTTTATTTGGATCTGAAAGGCATCACAAGAAAACGAAAAGATCCAAACACTCCAGGAAGAGTGATGGACATGGTGACAGGTCTAAATTGCTCGCATACGTTTACAGGTCTTCCCATTTATAATACTCAACACATTAAGGACAAACAAAGCATCTCCGTCTCCATATTTGTATGCACCCTACAATGGCTGAAACAGAGAAAAATAAACCAAGTGACACTACAGCAGATGCACAACACTGGACTGGACATGCATGAACATGTGCATGTCATTATTATATATGCGTTAGGTAATTGGTGAATGTGGTAGGGAAAATATAAAATATTTGGAATGGAAAATAGAAAAAAGATAAATCATCTTGCTTTGAATGTTGTCAACCATTGAATGGGTGATGTATCACTACTGCTAATATGAGGCAATATACATAAAGTGCCTCATTCTTCTGGCAGTTTTTATACTTCTCATACTTTTATTTTGACACGTTAATATTACTTCCGGTCCAGATCGCATTGCTTTTAGTCACTTTGATCTTAAACTGGTAAGACCAAAATAACATTAGAAACGAGAACTGTGTTCCATCCATTGGAAATATGAGCCCATATTCTCGCTGTTGGGTTAAAGTGGAAACATGAATTAAAAAAAAACAACAATTGAAAAACGAGCAGTTTTTCAGTTTCCAGATAAATTAATGTAATTATTAGTATTGATTCTTGTTATTTGCTGGTGGCTATAAATAATACTATACTATGACTTTGTTCAACATACTATACTATTACTTTTTTGACATACTATACTATGACTTTTTTGACATACTATATTATGACTTTATTTTGACATACTGTACTATGAGTTTTTTGACATACTATACTATGACTTTATTTCAACATACTATACTATGACTTTTTTAAATACTATACTATGACTTTTTTCAACATACTATACTATGACTTTTTTAAATACTATACTATGACTTTTTTCGACATACTATACTGACTTTTTTCAACATACTATACTATGACTTTTTTAAATACTATATTATGACTTTTTTCAACATACTATACTATGACTTTTTTCAACATACTATACTATGACTTTTTTAACATACTATACTATGATTTTTTTTCAACATAATATACTATGACTTTTTTCAAGTCATACTATACTATGACTTTTTTGACATACTATACTGAGACTTTTTTCGACATACTATACCATGACTTTTTTTGACATACTATACTGTCGCAGTTTGGGGTTTTGTGTTGGATTCCTTTTCATTTTTGGCCCAGTCTTGTGTATGTATCCCTTCTCCCCGGTCTTGTGCTGTCTCATGTTCCCCTGAGTGTCTGTATGTTCGGTTTCCTGTTTCATTTTGAAGTCTGTTTTTTGTCTTGTCTTGTCGCTTGTTTACTTCCTGTGTCTTCCCACTCTTGTGATTACCTGATGTTTTCCACTTGATTCCCTGCCCTCTTGTCACTTGCCTCTCGTTACCTTGTGTATTTAATGCTTGTGCCTCTCTTGTCTTTTGTCAGATCGTTTTGTCTTGCCAGTCTGTCCTGCAAGTTTGAGTTGTCAGTGTGTTCCTGTTGATGTGCCCTGTGTTCCCGCGTTCCTGTATGTTTCTCCCTCGGATGTCTTCCCTGGAGTATGCCTTTCCCGTGAGTCACTTTCCCCGTGAGTTTTTCCAGCCCTAGTGCTCCGGTTTTGTTTTTTTCCCTGGATCCTCGTTTTTTTTTGCTTGGACTCTGTTGTTACTACAATAAACCTCTTGACTACTCCTTATCCTGCCTGCCTGCCTCTTCCTGCATTTGGGTCCTAAAGTCCCTACCTGTGACACTATACTATGACTTTTTTTCGACATACTATACTATGACTTTTTTTCGACATACTGTGACTTTTTTTTTTTACATACTATACTGTGACTTTTTTTTACATACTATGACTTTTTTGACTTTTTTTTGACATATTATACTATGACTTTTTTGACATACTGTACTATGACTTTTAATGATTTTTTTTCAACATACTATACTACGACTTTTGTATACTTTTTTCGAGATACTATATTATGATTTGTTTTAAAATACTATATTATGACTTTTCAACATACTATACAATTCCTTTTAATATCATTCACTTTTAATGATTTTGTCAACATACTATACTATGACTTTTGTATCAATTTTTTTTGACAAACTATACTATGACCGTTTTTTATTTATTTTATTATATTTTGACTTTAATGATTTTTTTCTGGCATACTATACTATGATTTTTATACTATGATTTTTTTTGACATACTATGACTTTTTATTATACTATTTAATAACTTTATTTGGACATACTAATGACAGCATACTATACTGACTTTTATGACTTTTTTTGACATACTGTTCTATGACTTTTTTTGACATACTGTAATACGACTGTATCAATTTTTTCAACATACTATGATTTTTTTTTGACATACTATACTATGACTTTTTTGACATATTATTCCATATTACAACTTTTTATAACTTTTTTTTGACATACTATGCTATGACTTTTTTTCCACATACTATACTATGACATTTTTGACTTATATCAATATTCAAAGCTTAGAGCAACTGCTTGACTGTGGCGCTGTAAAATGACTTAGTGTGAAAAGCGTGAGTGGTATAAAAAGTAAAAGTCCTCATCAGGACAGAAGGTTGGGGCAGTGGATCGGTCAAATAAACATAGGACTTTTACCGGGAAAAATCAGTGTTTGTGTCCCGTTTGAAGCTTTTTTTTGAGTTACGTAGTTAGTTAAGTTTCTAACATAACATTCCTTAGGTAACTTTCTTAAATAACACCGCAAATGGAATTGTTTTAACCCAAACCACAATCCTTTACTAAACCTGAATTCACAGGACTCCCTGAGCAGAAAGGGGGTCCTGAATGCAAAATAGATGCATGGTGGTGCGACTACTTCAAGGGTCAGTCCTTGGTCTGAGCTCCCCCAGCCATCCTTTGTGGCAGCTTTGCTCAGGAGGTTCCCCCTGAGTGACTGAGTGAGACACTCTTTGAAAAGGTGCCCAGTTAGAGTAGAGCAGGCCGGCCAGGCCAAGCCGAGGCAAACAGGCTCTCCACTGTTTTCTCCCTGCCTCTGGAACTCTGGGGGCTGGCTGCTGTTATGTCCGAGCTGGCAGTACGCGTCAAAGGAGGCAGTTAACGTACACTGTCCTGTGGTAATGGGCCTACAGTGTACAAAGTCAGCTGCCTGTTGAGATAACAGACCTAAAGATACACACTGTAGAAATAGTGGCAGGGAATTGCAGTGTACTTTTGCTGCATGCAGCACGCCAAACACCACCACCTTCACTTTTAGTTAGTTTTCTGTGGAAATGGTGTGTTGCTGACAAGGAAGAGGAAGTTTTATGGCTACTAGATTCAGCATGGCATAAAGGGAATCCAAAACATAGAGTTGTGAAATGTGTTTGAAGCCAAGGTTAGGGATGATCATGATCGTTCATCAAAACTGTAAATACACTCACCTATAGGATTATTAGGAACACCATACTAATACTGTGTTTGACCCCCTTTCGCCTTCAGAACTGCCTTAATTCTACGTGGCATTGATTCAACAAGGTGCTGAAAGCATTCTTTAGAAATGTTGGCCTATATTGATAGAATAGCATCTTGCAGTTGATGGAGATTTGTGGGATGCACATCCAGGGCACGAAGCTCCCGTTCCACCACATCCCAAAGATGCTCTATTGGGTTGAGATCTGGTGACTGTGGGGGCCATTTTAGTACAGCAAACTCTTTGTCATGTTCAAGAAACCAATTTGAAATGATTTGAGCTTTGTGACATGGTGCATTATCCTGCTGGAAGTAGCCATCAGAGGATGGGTACATGGTGGCCATAAAGGGATGGACATGGTCAGAAACAATGCTCAGGTAGGCCGTGGCATTTCAACGATGCCCAATTGGCACTAAGGGGCTAAAGTGTGCCAAGAAAACATCCCGCACACCATTACACCAGCAGCCTGCACAGTGGTAACAAGGCATGATGGATCCATGTTCTCATTCTGTTTACGCCAAATTCTGACTCTACCATCTGAATGTCTCAACAGAAATCGAGACTCATCAGACCAGGCAACATTTTTCCAGTCTTCAACTGCTCTTGCAAATTGTAGCCTCTTTTTTCTATTTGTAGTGGAGATGAGTGGTACCTGGTGGGGTCTTCTGCTGTAGTAGCCCATCCGCCTCAAGGTTGTGCGTGTTTTGGCTTCACAAATGCTTTGCTGCATACCTTGGCTGTAATGAGTGGTTATTTCAGTCAAAGTTGCTCTTCTATCAGCTTGAATCAGTTGGCCCATTCTCCTCTGACCTCTAACATCAACAAGTCATTTTTGCCCACAGAACTGGATGTTTTTCCCTTTTCACACCATTCTTTGTAAACCCTAGAAATGGTTGTGGGTGTAAATCCCAGTAACTGAGCAGATTGTGAAATACTCAGACCAGCCCGTTTGACACCAACAACCATGCCATGCTCAAAATTGCTTAATTCACCTTTCTTTCCCATTCTGACATTCAGTTTGGAGTTCAGGAGATTGTCTTGACCAGGACCACATCCCTAAATGCATTGAAGCAACTGCCATGTGATTGGTTAGATAATTGCATTAATGAGACATTGAACAGGTGTTCCTAATAATCCTTTAGGTGAGTGTATATTAAACATGACCCAATCATTTCCTGCCATTATTTGACAGCTGATCAGTTTTAAATATTTCAGGGAGGAATGGAACAAGAGGAATCAACCACAGTGAGCTGTCAGATGAAGAGCTACATGTGACAGGCTGCACACCTCCAACTTCTCAACAAGGTAGCCCAGTCCTCTCACTGCGCCCTGTTGTGTGGAAAACTGCTTGCACTGTGTGCAACATGAAATCAGATTGTGGCTGCTCATGGCATCGTGGAAAAAGGATTATCAAAAACACTTTGGTTTTTATACAGTAGTTCTACTGTTGTATTTGACATAGTAGCTGCTTTAGAAGTGTTTGGCAAACTTGCTGTCACCACCAGTAGGTGTCAGGTGTCACCAAATCAACCGAAATCTGAAGGATTGTAAATTGAATTTGGCTAATGTGTGCTACAGATTTTTCTCTGGTTAACCCTAACCAACCTAAGCGAAACTACTGCCAAGCTACTAATCAGTTTGTTTCAATGGAAGACTAGATGGCAGCAGTCACAGCAGAGTTTACATTAACTTTAAACAGTCGCAAAATTACTACTATCCTACTCTTGTTCTTTAACACTGCTTGATCTCCATGTTGGCGGTTACACAATGCCCATCTTAGTTTCAGATAAGCAGGGCCAACCCTGCACACACTACCACCCATAAATAAATGGGATGACAGCAAAATACTGACTCACATTTGCAGCGTTCACAACAATCTGCACACGCTACTTTACAAATCTTCATGGCTGACTCAAGCAGCTCTTAAATGGTTGAATTCTATAACGTGCTTGTAGCTGAATACAATCTGGGTATGTCATGAATACTGTTGGGTTTACCCTCTATTTCTCTGCTTGTGTATAGTGTATCCCATCGTCTAAATAATGCATGTAATCCAACATCAATTGTCTCATTTGATTTCTTTTCAGTGTTTCTTGCCCCTGAAGAGAATCTTGGTCTCACGCCATATACTTTCCACCTTTTGTATTCATCTAATATTCTGTCTGCTTTTCCAGTTTTGGATCCAACTCCAGATGATCCCTTGGTGACGGTGATTTTGGTGAGCCTGCTGCCCCTTCTGGTGATGGGCATTGTGGTTGTGGGAATGTTCTTCTGGTACCGAGCCTACCAACAACGTATGAACCAAGAATGGGAGAGCAGCAAAAAGAAGCGCAAGTCAAAAGCTGGTGGGTTGGACTGTAGTGATGCCTGTGCCATCATGATGGATGACGATAGGTCCGACAGCAGCTCGACACATGCCAACAACCTGAACCACAACACTGAGCCACTGCCTATAGAGCTGGATCTGCTGGTACAGACCTAGTGGTATTTCAGAGTTGTTTTGTTGAGCAATTCTTCTCTATGCCACCCTGACTTCAATTCTTACTAATATCATACCTTTTTGATCCTGTCTCAGGTAGGAAAGGGTCGCTTTGCCCAGGTATACAAGGCTAAGCTGAAGCAGACCACTTCCGATCAGTTTGAAACAGTAGCTGTAAAGATTTTCCCTTATGAGGAGTACGCCTCCTGGAAGAATGAGAAGGACATCTTCTCCAACACAGATCTCCGACATGAGAACGTCCTCCACTTCCTGACAGCAGAGGAGAGGAAGATGGAGAAACAGTACTGGCTCATCACTGCCTACCACCACAGAGGAAATCTACAGGTGAGTCGGCTACTGTATGGTAACCAAAAATGAGAGGAGCAGTATTACTCCATGTTGTGAATTGCTGTGGTGAAGGACATATTCAGACCCTTGACTGAAGTAAAGGTATCCAGTGTTGGGAGTAACGCGTTACAGAAGTAATGCAATTAAATGTTTTCAGGGACGGACTGGGGCTAAAAAACAGGCCTGGACTTTCTCACAAATAGGCCCGTCATCCGGCCATCCGCCCCTAGCCGTGCGCGACAGACACTAGCCAGGATGTCCTGATACTATACCACAATACTGTAGCCACAATACTGCACCTTATCAGACACAGTATTCACAGCAAGCAACATCTCTCATCTCTATTTAAATAAAACACAAATAACAAAATGTCACTAGCTACAGAAAACCCAAATTACACAAACAGTACAGAGTATTACTGACAACCCTTTCAGAGATAAAGTAGGCTACTGCTGTACCTGAACACAGGGAGTAGATATATATTGTAGGCCTATATCAAACCTACACTGAGTGTTTGTTACTACCCTGTCATCTTTTGTGCGGCACCTATCTTCAACCTGGATAAACAAATTATTTTAAAGATAGGTTCTTAGCTATTATTGTTGATATAATATGTGTTGCTTTGTGTAAAAGAATTAGCATTGAATAACCTATTTTGTCAATGTCATATTACACTTTTGATTTATATTAAGGCTGTGAAATGATGAAAATAACTAGGCACTATCAATTTTGTCTGTGAAGCTTAGTTCCACAATAGTAAACTCAAATATGAAAGACAAGGACAAACTGTCTCTGACGGAAGACAGACAAGAAGTGCAAGCTAGGATTTTTGGTTAAATATGGTTAAATATTTTCGCCCCCCTCCCTGTTTGTTAGCAGGCTTAGAGTGGTACCAGTGCATGCCTGATGTTTTCTCGTTTAATTCACCACAAAGTCTTCATTCTAGCAGGTAAACGTAGCTCACTACAACCTCTCATATACAACCTGCGATTCATTTCTAATGCGTTTAATGTCTCAAATGAACAGAAATGATTAAACACGTTAGGTGTGACAGCACTAAATGGCGCGATCATTTTCATAATCATGATGCAAGTACCCATATTGATAGCTTACTATGCAATTCACTAAGATAGGGATAAAAGCAGCCTATTATAAAGTGTCCTGCTCCTGGCACTCACCAGGACCTCTGCTGATGTGCAGGTAACTCTGCTGTCTGTCCCTCATCATCAAAGTTCTGTCAGCTTTTTCCATTTTGCTCTATCAGTCTCTTTTCTTTTACTTTTTCCCATCCACCTTTCTCCTTAAGTTTTCTACTAGCTATGCTGGCGGCGGTTTGATTTTGCCCTGCAGCTCAGTCTGGAAAACTGTACATTTTTTTTTTTTTACACGTAGCATATATGTGATAGTATTAGCATCCCTGCTGTTGGCTGTTCATATCGCTTTGTTAGACTTTTTTTTGTGCTGTTCCGGACTTTTCCAGAATGCAAAGATTGTCAATCCGTCCCTGAATGTATTCCTTTTTGCTTTAACGCAGTAATATAACTAATTACAAATTAAATTTTGGTAATATTATACAATGTTACAACGCATTTTAGTGCAACGTTTAGTGGTGTTTTTTTTTTTTTTTAAAGAATTCACCAACACCACAAAACATTTCTTAACAGAAAAAAAGCCATGAGTGTTATTTCCTGTTGCTGTATTTGATGGTTGAGGTGGCTGCAGAGACAGATACATTTGCGAGATGGATATTATTTTCAGTATTTATTACGTTGCGTTGAAGCGAGCTGTCCTGTTCCCGTGGTCAGAGCCAGAGACGGTATGGACAATGTAATGTCCAACAGGGGACGGTACGTCAGCACTGACAGCAGTGTGTCCGAGCTGCTGACAGATCAACATGTCGAGAATTAATGTTTCTCAGCCATGGAGAGTAACTATGGCTGTAGTGGAACAGCTTCAAATGAAGTCCAAAAACGCTTGTTTTTTACTGTGAGCATTTACGGCTCAACATGTTGCAGTTTTACAAACTAAAAAGTGAGCAGATGGACAAGTTTTGCATCTAGTGTCTCACGTTGATCTCAGTAAGCTAACAAGAGTACACAACAGACAATGTCCGTGTAGGCTGCTTCAAAATAAAAGCACTTTTTTAAAAGGTACTTTTAATTGTGTATTTTCATTTTCTCCTAATTGCCTATTGTACATTTTAGTTATCTATTTTTATAGCTTTACTTACTTTGCATATTCATATTAACTATACAATATGTTATGAACAATCTATGACGTATTAAAGTGGATAAAGAGGAGACTTTGTTGATCTGGTGGTGATATTCACAAGTCAAACTTCCGCTGTTATTTTGATTGTAAGTAACTTAGTAACATAGTAAGCAAGTAGTGTAATGCATTACAATTCAGAAACAGTAATATTGTAATGTAACTAATTGCTCTCAAATGACAGTAACTAGTATCTATAATGTACTACATTGTGGAAGTCACTTGCCCAACACTGAAGGTATCAAGACTACACTTTAATAAATATTACTTTTACATGTAAAGGTCCTGCATTGACAATGTTAGTTAGGTAAATATATAATGAGATAAATGTCCCATGTGACTGCTATACTATATTTTTTTGATGAATTCATCTGCAAGTTATTTTCTCCATTAACCAATTGATTCTCTGGTTTGTAAAAATAGAGAAAATAGTATGAAATACCTTAACAATTACCCAGAGCCAACGGTGACACCTTCACAATGTTTTTGTCCAACAACAGTCCAAACCTTACATTGTATGATACAATGTGTGTGTGTGTGTGTGCGTGTGTGTTTGTGTAGATTTCTGATCAAGACACTCACTTACGTTACACTCCCTTCAGCACATATTTACATTCCACCACAGTCTTTTTTATTTATAAATTTCAGGAGCACCTGACGCATCATGTGATCAGCTGGGAAGAGTTGCAGGTGATGAGCATGTCTCTGGCCCGGGGTGTTGCCCACCTCCACAGTGACCGACTCCTCTGTGGACGCCTTAAGGTAGGACTGTGTGAATTTGTGACAACATGGCAGAAAAGCATCACATCTATGGAGGGGTTCATGTTGTCCACTTCACAGGACGGGGTACTGAAAGACAACACTCAGTGTTGGAAATAGGATATACTGAATTTTAGTGCATTCATATATATCCTATATCACTTTTCAATGGACACCCTGCAGACCATCAGAATCAACTGTTCACGCAGATCCATAATAATATGATATAATATAATATCATAAACAGTATATATTTTATGTTTAATGTTTAGTTAGGACACAAAGTCTAAAGACTTAATGACTGTTAATATGGCAATTATTTGTTAATATAGTGCTCTTTTAAAATGTAATCAGTTCTTTTGACCCCCATACTTGTATTGTGCCTAAAGATGCCCATAGTCCATCGAGACCTGAAGAGCTCCAACATCCTGGTGAAGAACGACCTTACGCTGTGCCTCTGTGACTTTGGCCTAGGACTCCGTTTAGACAGCACTCTGTCTGTTGATGACCTGGCCAATAGTGGACAGGTCAGATTAAAAGTCTTTTTTAATTCATAATGTGAGTTAATAGTCTTCCTTTTCATGGATTATTTAATCCAGAGACTGAGTTGAAAGACCAAATTTCCTCTTTTGTATTTCAACTTCAACCTGCAGTCTTCTAGATGGCAGCAAACGACCTAAAGAGTAACAGACTATCTACTGCACCTTGTCCACAGTAATCATTTATGACCTATGACTACATGTACTACCCTGTAACAAATATTTAAGTTGTGCATTTAAAATATTACTTAAAGTTGCTATTTGCAAGTTTCAGTTTGTGCTGATTCTAGAGGCCGCAAGTGTTTTTACCACACCTGCTGTCGTAAACTTCTTCTTTACGGTGCTGTATTACCCACAGTAGTTTACTGAGTTAGTGTTACCATGAAGTCATATAGTCCGTGTGTGTGTGTGTGTGTGTGTGAACCACTCCTGTCATTGCTGTACTGCAGGTGGGTACGGCGCGTTACATGGCTCCAGAGGTGCTGGAGGCCCGACTAAATCTCGAGAACACAGAGTCCTTCAAACAGACCGACATTTACTCCATGGCCCTTGTGCTTTGGGAAATGACGTCAAGGTGTGAAGCTATTGGAGGTCAGTGCACACACACTACAAATGCACACATTCAGTTATTACATGTATGTCATGTAACACACAAGCACACACTTATATAGAGAACAAAACAAATCCTGCTGAGGTGACGTGTCAACCACTGAGAAGACTCAACAGTGACAACTTAAGTCATGTGTTTCCGGTTATCACAACAAGTTCAGCAGGCGATCCGATTGGCCCGTAGTGATTACATAATGCTAGAGTTCACCAGTCCTCACATGTAGCAGTGAAGGCCACATTTAAAGGCGTGTATCACATCTGTAATGTAATGTGCTCAGCCTCTTCTTCAGTTGGTACCTAATTCTCTTTACTCCTGAGCTCAGCTGCATGGAACATCTAAATGCTCCATAGACATCTACTGCATTTCTGGATTCCTCCTCTGCTGCTATTCTTGAGGTTTTTCACTGTTGAAGGTTTTTTTTTCCTTATGTGAAGGGTCTGAGGACAGAGGCTGCTGTATGTCGTACAAATTGTAAAGCCTAAGCCCTAAGGCAGATGTTTCATATTGGGCTATATAAATAAAAAATTACCAGACTTGACTACACTGATCCCATCCTGCCTACCCCCTGTTTGACCTTCTGCCCTCTGGCAGGCACTACAGGTAAATCAGAACCAGGAGCAATAGACTCAAGAACAGCTTCTTTTCACAAGCCATCATCACACTGAATACACATACTCACTAGCACCCCCCTGCACGCACACACCTTCACACCTTCACATAAGGACCATGTGCAATAACAAGTATGTTTAGTGTGTATATTTCATTCAATTTAAGATTGTTTTACTATTTATTTCTTGTCTTTTTTAATTTAGATTTATGTTACTGGGTGAACTGCTGCTAAAAGTAAATTTTCAGCATAATTTCCTTAGTACCTTACCTTCCTCTCTCTGTGTGATGCCGTTCTCAAAATCCCTACGGGTCAGGAAACAACAAACTTCAAGCTACATGCTAAAAACGGCATGTTTTGAAGGTGTGGATTTTTCATCAAGGCAGGTCTGCTTGGTTCTTTCAGGTAATGAGTGTAAAGATTAAAAAATCATATCTTCATTCATATGGTATTTACTATTTAACTGGGAAATTTGGGGGATGATTGGTGGGATCCCTGTGGACGAAGTACACACGGCAATACACTGAGCTGTGATTCAGTGAGTGCTGAAGGTCACAGACAGATGATGCCATCAGGACCACATCATCCTCAGCCCACCAAACCACAACCCCTTCCCACCACGACTACTCCTCAATACTCAATGAATATCACTAAGAGAATTGGTGACAAAACACAGTATTGAACCAGTCCACCTTCCGACCAACTGTCAAGATCCCGGACACAGCTCTCACTCGGAGTGTACAGGGATTGGATAGCCCTAAGAAGGGACCCCCTTTACCCCACACTCCCACAGCAGCACTACAGTATCTCCAGGGGGACACGTTCATATGGCATCTTCACATCCACAAAACATATATAAACTGGATGGTCATACTCCGAGGCTCCCTCCAGGATCCTTTGTGAGGGTAAAGAGCTGTTCCGTTGTTCCACAACCAGGATGTAGTCCGCATTCTTCCTCTTGGATTGTTCGAACCCTCCTATCCAGCATATAGGAAGTACATCCTCTGCTGGATTATTTTGATGAAGGAGCTGACCATCTCACAACGATCTCCACTGTCTTAAGAGCATTTAGCTCCAGGTAGTTCTGACTGCACCACATCACCATGTGGTCAATCTTGCACCTCTAGACAGACTTATCCTTACCAGAAATGGTGTTTTTTTTTTGTTTGTTTTTTTTGGGAACAGGGATGATGGTGTAGGACTTGCAGGCTAGTACTTGGCATGTCTCCAGTGAGCAGATGTCTGAGTTTGTCTGTGAACCAAGGCTTGTCATTGGTACACATTGATACACAGCTGTCCTCACAGAAGCTTATGTATGATGTCACAGCCTCTGTGTACTCATCCACACTGTTGGTAGCAGTCCTGAAAACATCTGCCACAGTTTCACTGGTCCACTTGTTAGATGTACCATGTGCACTTATGAGAATCCTTATGTTTGAACATGGTGTTTGTCATAGACAATCCATGACAAGCACTGAATTTTAACAGCAACCGCTTGGGTTGAGATCAGTGAGGCTGTTCCTCCCAATCAAGCATATCCTGGTGTCTCCCTACACAGGGTAGACAGGAGGTTTAGGTTACTATTTCCTGTTATGCAGTAACTGCGGGTTTGTGTGTCAACAGGGAGTCTGATGGTCATGTCTGTTGGACTGCATCTCGACCTCAGCTTCAGGTCTGCTGCAGGAATCTTAGGAATGTCTGATATGTAAGGGAGACTTTCTAAACTCTGCTGTTGCCCTTCTTTGGGTAGGAAACCAGGGAGAGATAAAAAACAGCAGTGGATACTGTACCTGTTTCGTGTGTGTACTGTACTGTACCCAGCTGAACTTGAATACATTTCATATTCACTTTGCTTCACCTACGTGATAAGTTTTACAAAATTAAGAAACACAACAGTGCATTTTAGGAGTCCACCCAGGAACTGCAAGGCAGTTTATTTTGTTTATACATACAGAAGATTAATTTGTACAGAAGATTATGCATTGAATATTGACATTGAATATTAAAAAGTGACAGCACTACTAAATGATGGTACAGTGTTTCCTTGCATTGCATCAGTAGAGGCATAAACCCCTAAAATAACACTACATGTGACTGCTAGGATAAAGATACCAACTTGAATTTATACAGCAAAACTATGGAGACTATGGACTTTTTAAAAGGATTCCTGCTACAAAGGAATTGTTTCAGTCAGTCTGTAGAGTGGAATGATTGTAGCAACGAATATTTCTTTCATAATATTGTATGAGGGGCCATATAAGACATTATTTATTCTGGTAATCTCACATGCATACATTCTCCTTTCACACGTTTTTTTCTACCCACATATATACATTTTACTTTTCAACACGTACATGCATTTTCACTCTTTAATCTTACACACTGTACACACATTCTATATCTTTTATACATATTTTCATTCTCACATGTACAGTATAAACCTTCACCATTTTCTCACATACATATACTAGATCTCAGCCACATACTTATATTGTCACTTCAGCATATGTATATTATTGATGCTCATTTTTTGTGGTATCCATTACTTTCACTGACACAGGAAGTTCCTCCTTAACCCTTGTGTTGCCTTCCCATCAACAGCAGAGACACGGCCTACTTTTGTTGTCCCTTCTCAGCGTTTTTCTAGTTTTTTCCAGATGTTTTGGTCACTTTTTAATCGCTTTTTTCAACATTGTTTTACGCTTTTCCCAACGTTTTCTCTGCTTATTTCTACATCCCATATTTCTGATTTAAAAAACTTTGAAAACAGGTCAAATTTGACCCGAGGACAACATGAGGGTTAAACAGGAAGTCACTCTCAAACCAAAAAATACATGTGCAAGACTTGTTTAGCTTGGTCCTAACCTGGATTTAAAGAGCCCACCTACACAATGATGCAATTCAAACTAATCCTGTTTTCTTGTCAGTTCAGTTTCTCATTTTGGGAGTAAGTAGCAATGAAAATGACAATAGACATTTTTTACCAATATATTGGAGTGTGTTGAAAATATCCAAAGAGCTACACATTTCTTTATTCATGAGAGGCTGTATGGAGATCTTTGTGATCATGTTTAAACCTTATCTGGATTAATGTCCATCTCGTGATTTGCTGAAGATTCAAGAAATGGATATCTTCATTGTTTGAGTTCTCATGAAAGCAGGCAAAGAACCAAGCCTGAGAACAAGTATGCCCTGTTTCCTTCACTTGTGATGATTGGGCTTCAAGGAAAGCCTCAATAAAGCATTTCACAAGATCAAATCTCTCAACTAGTATGTCTTGGAACGAACTGACAAAGCATTGCAACATGCTTAGGAGTAAGCTGGCGGACTCTCTACAGGCATAGACAGCTGCTTGGTATTCAGCCACTGACATATGCAATACTGTCAGATGACAGAGTTGTCGCTGAAATTCTTCAGTCAACCACTAATGCATGTGAGCAATATGTTTAGGGGAGCTTGAGGTCACGTGGGTTACGCATTCAAAGGTGATGTGTTAGACAGAGTCTGCAAGAAATTGATCCCATTGGTCAATCCCCCAGAAGACGCCATGCAATACACAGAATATACAGTATTCCAACGTAAATCAAAAAGCACAAAGTTAGTCACCCAGATTTTGCGTCTCTGTATATTTAGAATATATATATTTTTAAATCCATGACAAAATATTAGGTGTGACGTTATCAAAACCTCTACACAGATCCTAATTTGGTTAACTAGCAGCCAAAAATAGACTGTTTAGGGACTTATCTGGGGTTCAGCACCTACATGATGACATCACAATCAATACATACCAGTACTGTCAAAGGCCTAGTTCATTTTGCCTTATTCTCCCTCATCCAAGATCCTGTGGTTCTAGAAAAAAGATCAAATAAATAAGTTACATCACACAATGCAGTTGTAGGAGTGAATTGTGTATTCTTCATTAACACATTTTAACTTCAGTAAAAGTGTCAGGTATGTTAGCAAGTATCAATAATAGTGCAAAATGAAAAGGTTCTAAAACGTAACACATTTACATTTCTACTAACCTTTCACTATGCAAGCTTGCTAGCATAGCCTGGTTGAGTTCCTCCTCATCAGACAAAGGGTCAGACAGTACAAATATTATTGAAAAGTAGGTATTATAGTTTGTTGCTTGATGGTGTGTTGAGGTAGAGGGAAACTCAGAGGAATGACTTGCTAGAGTGCTACTTTGGTAGGGTAAGCTTGTACTTTTTGGCCAAGTCAGGACCAGGGTTGGATCCACTGAAGTTATTCTTCCAAATGGTAGGGCAGAAGGCTGACTGGTGGAAGGACATACTGGCAGTTGATTAGAAGAACTGCTCTCTGAAGTGGCAGTGCTTAACACTGAATATATTCTGTATCACGCTTGCGCAGGTCGAGTATTTATATCAAATCAAATCAAATCAAATTTATTTGTATAGCCCTTTACAATAGCCGAAAGGTACCCAAAGTGCTTTACAACAAAGCCATAAAACAGTACATAATACATACAGAACATACAGATACAAACTAAAAGTGCTGTAGTGGTGGAGCGCTGCAGGACATTAAAAGCCTTCCAGAAATGCATAAAAATGAGCAGACAGAAGGAGGGCACCTAAGAAACAGTATTGCCCTAGTCGGAATTAAATGCTAATTTAAAAAAGTGGGTTTTAAGCTTTGTTTTAAAAAGGCTGAGGTCAGTAGTGGTGCGGATGTCAGGGGGTAGGTTGTTCCACAGTCTGGGAGCAGCAACAGCAAAAGAACGGTCGCCCCACTGCTTAAGTCTTGACCTAGGGACCTCTAACAGAAGCTGACCCGAGGAGCGCACGGCTCTGCCACAATTGCGAAAAGTTAAAATCTCAGACAAGTAAGAGGGGGCCAAGCCATAAATGGCGTTGAAGACAAACAGCAGGAGTTTAAAATCAATTCTAAAACGGACTGGAAGCCAGTGAAGTGACGACAGCACAGGGGTAATGTGTTCACGTCTGGACGTCCTTGTTAAAAATCGGGCAGCAGCGTTCTGCACAAGTTGGAGACGAGAGATTGATGACTGACTGAGGCCAACGTAAAGGGCATTGCAGTAGTCCAGTCTTGAACTGATGAAAGCATGGATTGCCTTCTCGAGATCCTGCCGACTGAGAAAAGACTTGACTTTGGCTAAAAGACGCAGCTGAAAAAAGCTTGAGCTGACAACAGAACTAATCTGTTTGTCAAATTTAAGGCCATTATCAAATGTTACCCCGAGATTTTTGACATGAGATTTAAAAAGGGGGGCCAGAGTGCCATAGTTTGTGGTGAGAACATTTGACATAGATGGAGAACCAAACAAAATGCATTCAGTTTTGCTGTCGTTTAAGTGTAAAAAGTTCTGTGACAGCCACTGCTTTATGTCTGTAATGCAGTCTAGTAGCTTAGTAAGTGCAGTAATTTCGTTTGGTTTGATGGGCAAATATATCTGCAAGTCGTCGGAATAAAAGTGAAAAGACAGGTTGTGCTTTTTTAAAATCGACCCCAGAGGTAGCATATACATTGAAAACAGAATAGGGCCAAGAATAGATCCCTGTGTCACCCCACAGGGCAGCGACGCCTTTGAGGAGCAGTGGTCGCCAATTGCGATAGAGAAACTCCTGTTTGCCAGGTATGACCTAAACCACTGGAGAACGGTGCCACGGATGCCGACGTGCTCAAGGCGAGACACAAGGACTGCATGGTCAACTGTATCAAAGGCTGCTGTAAGGTCGAGCAGTACCAACACAGCAGGATTCCCAGCATCCACAGTCAAGGCAATATCATTGTGCACCTTTAACAGTGCTGACTCGGTGCTATGTCGGGATCTAAAACCGGACTGAAATTTATCAAGAATAGAATTAATCTCCAAAAATGTCTGTAATTGAATAAAAACAACTTTTTCTAAAACCTTAGAGAGAAAAGGCAAGTGAGAGACAGGTCTAAAATTGGAGAGCACAGAGGGATCAAGATGTGGTTTTTATGAGGGGCCTAACCATAGCGTGTTTGAAGGCAGCTGGAACAGACCCAGAACTAAGACAAGTGTTTATAAACACAAGCAGACTTGACCCAACGGAGCTCAGAACCTCTTTCAAAAACTTTGCTGGAATAATATCTAAGGGACAGTTAGTGGGTTTCATGCCACTAACAACCTTAGTAAAAGAAAACAAAGAGATGGTCTCAAACCGCTCGAATACAGCAGTCTGTGCCGGAGTAGCACAGACATCATTGAAAGACATATTCATATTACAGATATTCTGCCTGACAGATGCCACTTTATCAGTGAAAAAAGACATAAATTCCTCGCAGGTTGCAGTAGAGGCATCGGACAGGACAGTAGGGCATGGATTAATGACAGAGTCAATAGTATTAAATAGCAGTCTTGGATTATGAGAGCTGTTAGCTATAATGGAGGACAAATACATGGACTTGGCTTCCTTTAGAGCTCTCTGGTAAGCAGCCAAGCAGACCCTTAACCAGCCCAGGGATACATGCAGTTTATCCTTTTTCCACCGCCGTTCAGCCTGTCTGCATTGTTGTCTGAGCAGACGGGTATAGTCGTTCAGCCAGGGATCTGACTTAGCTTTGGTAGTTTTTTGCCGGAAAGGGGCAACAGAGTCAAGAATCGCAGAACATGTTGAATGGAAGGTGGAGAGTAGGCTGTCTGGGCAAAGGGGAGGAACCAGCCCACAGCCATCAGGCAGCTGAGCGTCTCTGAAGGCAGCAGCAAACTCCCCAGCTGTTGATGGAGTAAAGATTCGGCGTCTGCGAGCTGGGGAAACTGGCTTATTGGCAGGTGGGGGGGCAGCAAAGTCGAAAACAACAGGGAGGTGATCCGAGATAGCAGTGTCGACTATTTCTCTGAGGGAAACTGAAAGCCCATGAGAGATGACAAGGTCAAGAGTGTGCCCATGCTCATGTGTTGGTGCATTAACATATTGAGTGAGATCAAAGGAGACTAAAAGGCCTTTGAATTCGTTGGCCAGTTGATTTGCTGCACAACAAACATGAATATTAAAGTCTCCACAAATCAACAGTTTATCAAACTTTGGGAGAAACTCAGACAAAAACTCTGAGAACTCCTGAAGAAAGTCCTTATTAGATCTGGGTGGGCGATAAACTGTGGCACACAGCACAGGGCAGGTAAGGTTGATCACTAAGAGCTGCAGTTCGAAGCTAGAGTAATTATTGGCGGTTATCGACCGGCAACTGAAGCTCTCCTTAAATATAGCAGCCAGGCCCCCCCCGCGGCCAGCAGCTCGCGGGGTGCTGATGAAGGAACAGCCGGGGGGGAGGAGCTCCGAAAAGGCGCTGTTCTCACCTGGTTTCAACCAGGTCTCTGTCAACAGGAGGAAATCCAGATCGTGTGTTGTAAAAAAGTCGTTCAAAATAAACGTCTTATTTGTAAGAGATCTGACGTTTATTAGGGCCGTGTGAACTGAGCATCGGTCAGTCTGGCGGGAAAAGCGACTGAGTGAGCGGAGATTTCCCGGTACACAGCCCCGCTGGGAGATCCGCACTGGCCGATAGCATGGGAGCACCACTCCGGTGTCCCGAAGAACCGGTTGGAGCCACCGATATCTGTACTCCGTGGAACTCCGCAAATCGTAGCCACTGTAGCCGGAGGAGGGTCCGGCTGGTAGACGACAGGAGTCGTAGAGGGAGGAAGCCAGAAACATTTTCAGCTTAATGAGGACTCCCCCTCGCTTTCCGCGTTTTCTGCGGCGACTGTTGTGAGGTAGCCAGCAGGAAGGACGCCATAGATGCGGCGGTATAGACTCCAGGTAAGGCGGAAGCCTTTTCGAATGTCCAGCAAAGCCGAAAATTGGCAGTTTTTCCAAAGATTCGCGAATATTAAGAAGTGTCAGGCGATCATAGACCAGCAGCGGTGACACACTCCGTACAACAGACAGCAGATACAGGAAAAACATTAACACTCTCAGTAGAGGGAGACGGCCAGCCAGACACAGGGGCGCCATCTTTTTAAGGTAAGCACTGCTAGCTAATCAGAAGAACAAAGTCACCTCGGGGTGACCCTGGCCAAGGGCCTCCAGGCCTTCATATTGCCAACATTAAGAGCCATACTGATGAAGGTTATGCGCTGAGAACCGTTCTCTTCACCGACACTCTACAATGAATAACACTGAATTAACACTGCCCAACACCCTCATGTTAGTAATTGAGGTTAACCGTTATTAATTAAGGTCATTAACATCACTCAGCACAACGAAAGCGTTGAGTCACAGTAAAACAAACAATTGTATACAGGAGCGGGCAGCGAACACACAACCTTCACTGACATAATATTAACACAAACAAATCAATCATACCAAGTTGCGAGTGGGTCTGAGGGGTCTGCCAGTCCAGGGCTTCATCTCAAGCTGAACGGCAAATACACTGTCTGCTTCCCTGAAGACGGACAGCTCAGTCGCAGCCTTTGGAGGGTGAGAAGTCCACTGATCATAACCGCAAGACTTCAAGCAGCGAGCTTTGTAACAATCAAGTGTATAGTTCCAACTCTAACAAATGCTAATGTTACCACATTGTTTTAGCTCCAGAGTGAAACATCTCACTTGTTTTGGCTACAGAGTGAGACCTCTCACTCGTTTTGGCTACAGAGTGAGACATCTCACTTGTTATTATGGTCAACTAGTGTCTGCTGGAGCAGTGTTTAGCCATAGAGAACGAGCTAGCATGCTACGGTTAGCCACCTCGTCTCTAGTGACGTAGAAAGCCGTGCAGATGTTGAACAGCTCACCCAGAGACTGAAGACAGGACATTCAGAAACCGGATCTCACTCAAAATACCATGGATATTTGTTTTTCCAAGTTTGTATGTGTGTGAAAGCACCAGAGATGCAAAATACACCAAATCCCAGAAAAGTGATTTTTATTTTTTTATTTATTTTTTTATGATAAGGCCACTTTAAGCAATGCCTATGGAGAGGCATTGAGAGAGGATTGGTTTTAATGAGAAGGTGGGGTCTTTAGTTTATGCAGTTCCACTTCTACTTCTTATGATGTAGTCTTTTCTTCATCCGTGTTTGATCAGTCTCTATTATTGGTGCCTAAGGTCTCTTAAACAGCAATCATAGAGCTGGGTTTCTTTCAGAATAGCAGATCCCAGACAGTATAGCCAGCCTCAGAGGTTGCTGCGAACCTCCAGGCCACAAAGGTTTCAGACGGATAATCTGAAAAGGAAACTGTCAAACCGCTTTCCACCCCTTAGATTGAATATACCAGGCCTTTAACCATGGCCCCCAGAGAGTGAAGGCTCTGGTTGCAGTTTTTAGTGAAATATGTTCTCAAACCACACACATGAAATTCTTCTCATAGCTTTCAAATGTCCAGAGCTTCTCGAGGGAAGTGGGCAGCATTCTCGTATAGACTGCAGTGATTGTCTCTCTGTCTGTTCATTCATTCATTCATTCATTCATTCATTCATTCATTCATATTTATTATACAGGAAAGTTAAAAGTAACATTATATTACAATATGAACGGGCCTTATTCAGTTTAAAAACTGGTTTTCACTTCTTCATGTCCCAGATACTATTCAGGACTATTTTATTACAGCATGAAATTAAACCTTTTCCACTACAGTCATGTATTGACATTTAGAAAGTGTTCCACTTCTTTTTGTTTTTGTTCTCAACTTTCTCATTTTAGGTCAGCTCGCTGCTGTTATGTATTTCTGCTGTATCCAGTCCAGAAAAATGTATGGTATTTATTCCAGCTCTGTGGCTAGAGATGTAAACGGCAGAGAACTGAACACATTACCAGCCCTGGCATAACAACTTCCAAGGGAATGGGAAAAACTTAAAATGGCGGAAGAACCACAAGTCAAAAACAGGAAGTGTGGGCCTTTAGAATCAGCTTCTTTCCTTGCAGTCCCAATCCCAGACCTCAAACTTCCTGTCTGGGGGCTCAACTCCAACCTTCCTACTTCCTTTGTTTGAGAACACAGCGGCAGAGACCGCAGGGGCTTGATTTACATTAAACCACTGCAGCCTTTCCTACATTTCATCATACCATTATGCTAATTAAAATGTACATATGCTATCTAAATTAATATTTGCAGCTGTTGAGCCAGATAATGGGCAGTTAGAAGACTACAGAAAAAATAACCTCAACACAAAAGGCAATTTAGTAACTGCTTATGGGTCTTTGAACATATCACAAGATCCTAATCAGGAGGTGGAGTACATTCAGTTGTCATGGAATTCAAGATCAATGTATACACGTCCTGAAAGTGCATAGAACAAAGTGGAAATTCAAATGTCTACATTTGAGTGTAATGTTGGGAATTGGAAAGGTACAGATTCAATTATTGACAATTTGTCAAAGATATTTTATCAATATTAAAGATATGAATTAATTATTGTGTATTAATAACTTCACCAAATTGACAAACAATCAAAACGGGGCACTACTCTGGAATATTTACATACATACATTATCATAGCTGGTGTTCTTTTTGGAAATACAGATCTTAATTAATTTGATTAATTTGTCGGTTACACCTTACTTGAAGGTATCTACATAAGACTGACATGACACTGTCATGAATGTGTCATAAACATTATAAAGAAGTCATAAACGTTTATGACCTAATGCTTCTTTTAGTTAATGTGATTTGGTTTTGTCATGACTAGTTAGGGTTAGGGTTCATGTCTCATGACTGGGACATGACAGTGTCACTCGTGTATAAAACTTTAAGTAAAGTGTTTTTACCAATTTATCTCATATTTATTAAGTGAACAGGAAGGGTGAAATTTGAACTCTGACCTGTTTATATGTACACACAAATAACAAATAATAATAATAATAATAAATAACTGCTCTTTAAAGTATAATAGCATTCATTTAACTTCCAAATCATTAACTGTCAATCAAAAGTTCTTCAATCCATTAACCTATTTACTTGCTACAACTACAACAAAGGCAAAAACAAGCACAAACGTGTGTGTGTGTGTGTGTGTGTGTGTGTGTGTGTGTGTGTGTGTGTGTGTGTGTGTGTGTGTGTGTGTGTGTGTGTGTGTGTGTGTGTGTGTGTGTGTGTGTGTGTGTGTGTGTGAAAGAAATGGCTACTCGAGGAAGATACACAAACAGGCTATTTAACCCCAAGATGACGGGTAGTGAAACTTGGGTGCAATACCACTTGACAATGGGGTGGTTGTCAGCTGATCTGTGTAGGTGTATGCATGTGTTAGGGAAGTGTGGAAAGAAGAAAGCAAAGCATGTTTCATAGACATAAACGCACTTGGAATCTTGATTTCCGAGGTTCTGATAATAACCAATCCTCTCGTTCACTCAGGTGTCTAACCCAAATCGCCGTTATGGCAGTGGTCTGAAAAGTTGTTCAACAAGGGGAAATGTTTATTACTTAGCCTCTCGTGGGTCTCTTTGTCTACACAGGGCCACAAGGCAACGGTCTTGATACGTCGCGGTGCACAGAAAACAGAAGTTTTATTATCTCGCTTGTACAGTAACTAACTTCTCCGCAGCGGGAGAATAGCAGTGTAGCCATTTCAGTTTCAAAATAAGCTATAGCATCAGCTATGTTCAGGGACCCCAGTCAATAGGACATCAGCGTTTTAAACCGCTGGCCATTTTGAAACCTTTTCTCATGGAGGTGTGACTTTTAGGGTTTTACAGTTACATGGAGACCACATTCTCTTTGTTTAAGAGGGCCACATGTTGGCCACGTAATTTCTATTGTCTCTGAGGTCTCAGATTCTCTGAGATCCTGGTTTTAAAAGACAGTGTTTAATCTGCTTCGGTCCCAATGTAAACTCTGCCCTCTTTAGTTACTTTTGCTACACCTATTAGGCTTTACATTCTCACAATGCATATGCAGTTTACAATACTGTAACAGTGAAAGATTTACCGTTTGAAGCTTAGTAATTTTTTAAACAATGGGTCCTTGATTTCAGACACGTAGCTATCTAATGTACCTATGTATGTACCCATGGAGTTGATTTAATGCAGGACCATATATTGGGCTTAAAGTGTGCCATGCAAAACCTCAGCATCCTTACAAGTTCAGACAGGGAAATAAAGCAACAGCATTGTTTTTGCATTGCAGTGTTACATATACTAGTTAGTCCTAATTAAGTTTAAAGAAAAATTCCAGGACGCATTACCCGGCAGGCCCGTACGCGTATGATTGGATTTGATCAACTCGAACACATGCTGAAGTGGCCTAGCTCGCATTCTTTACCCAACAAAGTGCCTCTTGTAGGGGCCCTAACACCATTACAAAATAAAGGAAAAAAAATGAAGGAAAAGTTGCTCTCTTGCACCAAGTGCTACTTTGGATGCACCTATTATTATACTTATTATCTTCTGAGGCATTGAAGTGTCAAGTGTGGACACATATGGTAAAAAGCTGAGTTCCCATCTGGCACATATCACAAAAAGTTTTTTTAACCACAGCCATAATGGATGCCCACCCTTACCCCATGTCAGGAAGTCAAGGACCTGAAGCGGTATTTTGCCTTGACAGTGAATATTTAATTCATATTGGTAAACATGCCCAGAGATGGGTAAAGTGAGATGACTTTGCAGCAACTATTGTCATCCTGAGAAACTTGTGTTTGAGGCTGAGGCAAGATGCAGTCTTGTGAGTTGGGTTCTGTAAGGTATGGACCCAATGTTTTTTGTTTTGTTTTTTTAATCAAGGTTTTGACGTTATCCTTTCTCATTTTCCGGCTAGTCTTTGAACATGAAATATTAAACATAAAAATTACAGATTACAGTGTTGCAAATAACAGAAACATAATTTCACAGATAACATGACATACGAGAGGATACTTTCTGCACTTGAGACTTAGTTGATGGTTTGCAGTCCATATCTGATCCAGTGTTTGTGTTTTCAGAGGTGAAGGACTACGAGCCTGCATATGGCTCTAAAGTGCGAGAGCACCCCTGTGTGGAGAGCATGAAGGACAACGTGCTGAGAGACAGAGGAAGACCAGAGATCCCTGACACCTGGCTCAGGCATCAGGTCAGACATACACTGAGCGGCTATACTGGAATGACATTTACATACTGCTCACACAGATACTAACCGTAGCATGAATATGCACCAATATTAATAATTTTCAAGGAAATTTATATTTATTTTTTAGGGCACATATTTTCCACAGTAGTTTTGTAAACATGATGGAGGCTGATGAGAAAATGTTGCTCAGCGTACTGAATGGACAATTTACATTCACTCAGGTAGGCTGACCATTTTGATGGCTCTTAAATGTCTGCACTGCCCTCCAGTGTTCTCAAACAGACGTTACAGAAAACAAAACCATTTCTGCATGTGTATTGGATTTTAATCACTTGACAGCCATATTATTGATTTTATTTTATTTAACCTTTATTTAACCAGGAAAGTCCTGTTGAGGTTAAAAACCTCTTTTTCAAGGGTGTCCTGGCCAAGAGGCAGGCAAAAACACAATTACATTTATAAAAGTTATACAACACAGATAATTAAAAACATTTACAATGTAAACAGGTAATTTCAGGTTCTCTCAATCTGGATTTAAAAGCATTTAAAGGAATAAGTTCAGATAATTTCAAGTCTTTTTGCAAAGAGTTCCATGCAGAAGGAGCGGAGTAGACAAAAGCCTTTTTTTCCCAGATTTGTACGGGCAAATGGAACGAAGAGCAGCAAGTGATCATCTGATCGCAATGAATGGGAACCAACACTTCTCCATATAATTAAACTACTGATGTAGGATGGCAACAGACCTAGCATGACTTTATAGATAAAAATATGCCAATGCCCTGATCTCCTGTTTGACAACGATGGCCATCCGACTCTAGAATACAATTCACAATGATGGGTTAGATTTTTACAATTTGTAATAAATCTCAGAGATGCATTGTACACAGTGTCAATCTTATGCAGACATTGTGCTGAGGCGGTCCTATACACCATGTCACCATAATCTAAGACAGGTAAAAATGTTGCAGTGACTAGCTGCTTTTTTGATTTAAAAGAAAAACAAAATTTATTTCGAAAAAAAAGGACAATTTGAGTTTAAGTTTCTTCACAAGGTTGTCTGTATGAGGCTTAAAAGAGAGGGCATCATCTAGCCAAATGCCAAGGTACTTATAAGAATGAACCACCTCAATGACATTTCCAGTCAAAGTGAACACAAAAGGAGGAACTTGAGAAACCTTCTTAGTGTTACTAAACAACATCAATTTAGTCTTAAGCGCATTGAGAACCAGTTTAAGCTGCATAAGCGTGTGTTGAACCACATCAAAAGCTTTCTGCAGAGACTCAACCGCTTTAGCTGGGGACGATCCAAAACAATAAATAATTGTGTCATCAGCATAGAAATGCATATTAGCATCCGAGACATTTAGGCCCAGGTCATTTATATACATAATAAACAAGAGAGGACCCAATAATAAACCTTGTGGCACCCCCTTGTGGACCTTCACTAATGCAGAACATAGGCCGTCACATTTTATACACTGAGTCCTGTCACTCAGATAATTCATGAACCAGGAAACTGCACAATCAGACAGTCCCAGACAAAGAAGCCTATGCTTTAAAACAGCATGGTCCACTGTGTCAAATGCTTTCGACAAATCAAAAAAAAAGTGATACACAGGATTCCTTTCTATCAAGTGCAATAAGTATGTCATTTATTACTTTTGTAACAGCAGTAATGGTGCTGTGCTTTTTCCTGAAGCCTGATTGCAGTTTAGAAAGAAGTTCATTTGAGCATAAAAACTCTTTTATTTGGTCTGAAACTAGGGATTCTAAAATTTTTGACAAAACACTTAAATTAGATATAGGCCGATAGTTAGTTAAAACTGCTGGATCACCTCCTTTAAACAAGGGAGTAACAAAAGCTGACTTCCAAACTGATGTTATTTCGTTGTTTTGAATTGACAAATTAAAAAGAATTGTAAGGGGCTCAGCAACAAAATCAGCCGATACTTGATAACTTTCCAAAATTTCTGTGGATTATTGAGATTTTCACTGGTAACTGATAAATAATATTCTGATTTAATCTTTTTAATAAGAGAGGTACATTTGTTTCTTAGTTGTCTGAAAATGGACCAGTCAGTGGCAGAATCACCATTTCTAGCTTTAGCCCATGCCACATTTCGCTGATGAATAATGTCTGACAACTCTGGTGAAAACCAAGGGTTTTCCCGTCCCTTCACTCTATACTTTGTCCAATATTTACAATTTTCTCAAAATTCTCCTTAAAAAGTGTCCAGGCAAGTTCCACGTCAGACAACAGGCCTAGCTGTCCCCAGTTAATCAAAGATAAATCATGATGATAGGCCTGTTCATTAAAAATTTTCAAATTCCTCTTTCTAATAATTTGCGATTTACATTTGGGTATTTTACTGCCTCTCAAAGTAGCAATAACACAATGATCACTCAGATCGTTACAAAAGACACCCATAGATAAAAATTTATGAGGGACATTTGTTAGAATCAAATCAATTAAGGTAGATTTGTCAGGATTTTTGAGATTAGGCCTTGTAGGCACATTTACCAACTGGCTAAGACTGATAGAATCACAAAAAGATTTAAATTTATGCATGAACAAAGCATAAAAAGGCAGAGAAAAGGCAGCTATAGAACACATACTGAGATAAATGGTTTGACTTTCTTAAAATTAATCTTAATCCATTAACATACTTCAATTCCAACCAAAAAATAATTATGCTACTTTGTACATAATACATTATATGATACATTATTCTGACTGCATTAATATTCAACTCCATATTGGTTATTACACCCTGACACCCTTGAACACTATTGTAATATCTTACAAATGTGTCTGTCACTTACAAAGAAACATGCATACATCGGCATGTATTTCGCTTCATGTTTTGGACATTTCAGGCACATCAGAAATGCAACGTCTAAGCTGTATTATGGCAATGCAAAATTATTTTTGTTTTTGAGACTTTTGTTTATATTGCTGCTATTAATTTCTGGGAATGTCCACCCAAATCCAGGCCCAGAGCAAAATATGTCATATGACACCCCTGAAAGCTTTAAATGCAGAAAGGGCCTGGGATTTGGTCATTTGAATGTTCGTAGTTTGGTTGCTAAATAGATCTGGTTCGTATCTGGGCACTTTCAGCCAATGTCGATGTTTTAAGTGAAACTTGGCTCAACAAATCTATTTCTGATAAGGATGTGTCTGTAGATGGGTACAACTTATTCAGAACAGACCGACCTAAAAAGGGTGGAGGTGTTGCAATATATGTAAAAAAGGCATTTCTTGTGAATGTAATTGTCTCAAAGTCAATAAGCAGACAATATGAATTGTTGGCCCTTGACTTAGAAGTTTCTAAGAGTCTTCACATCACAGTTGTTGGTTGTTATAGACCCCCCCTCAGCTGATAGTAGCACTCTTTCGTCTCTGAGAGAGTTTTTAACAAGTCTAAATTATAATGAAATTGTCTTTTTACGAGATCTTAATTGGAACTGGCTTTTGCCAATGTCTGATCCTTTTAAATCATTTTGTGATTCTTTTAATCTCTCTCAGATTGTGAATAGCCCCACCAAACCAAACCTAAAACATCCATAAAAATCATCCTTAATTGATCTTATTCTTACAAATGCCCCTCACAAACACTCCTGTGCCTCTGTTTTTGCAAACGATATAAGCAATCAATGAAGCAGTTCTCAGTGCAAGGCTTTTTACGTGATCTGTATGATTTTGATTGGGGAAGAATTAGTCTTATTGATAATGTTGAAAATGCGTGGACATTTTTTAATGATGGTTTCACAGGCCTGGTAAATAAGCATGCCCCACTCAAAAGACATAGAGTGAAAAGACGAAATAATGTGAAATGAATTGTCTGACCTTCTTCTGGAGCGAAATCAAAGCCTGGGCTCAAGCAAAAAAGTCAAAGCTCGAGTCTCACTGGTTGAAATTTTGGCATTTACGTAATTTATGTACTGTAATCTGTAATGCCAAATCCGCCTATTTCCTTTCTGAAACATCTAAAAATTAAAATAACCCTCTCAAGTTCTGAAAAACAATCAAATTATTAACTGAAACGAAAACAGATACAGAAGTACCATCTTGTATTGTTGTTGATGACAAAAAATAATTGACAAAGACAAAATTCTCAATAGTTTCAATAATCCTTTCATTGCTGCCAGCTCCCTTTATGAAACACTACATAATCCAATTTCCGGTCCCCCCTCGGTATGTTCTGTTAATCAGCTTAACCATTTCATCTCCAGACAGTAACCGTACCAGAAGTAAGGAAGGCCTTGAAGATTCTACTGTAGATCATCAAAAGTAAAAAAAAAAAGTCATCAGGTCCAGACAAATTGGAACCATCTTTTCTAAAAATAGCTGCAGATCTGATTTGATTAACCTTTCTTTAGCCACGAATCAAGTACCAGACATCTGGAAATCTGCCAATGTTCTCCCCCTTCACAAAGGTGGTGATCCTGCAAACATAAATAACGATAAGCCTATTTCTAAATTGTGAGTATTAGCTAAATTAATGGAATCACTCATCAGCATGCCATTAAAAGAAAATCTAATTAATAACAATATTCTAATTGGATTTCAATCCGGTTTCAGGAAACAACATAGTACAATAACAGCTGTTTCAAATGACCTAGTCAAGACCTTGGACAATAAACAGCACTGTGCAGCACTGTTTATTGATTTCTTAAAAGCTTTTGACCTAGTGGACCATAAAATACTCCTTCAAAGACTTACCTCTATTGGACTATCAGAACAAGCAGTGGGATGGTTCAACAGTTACCTATCAGGGAGAACACAATGCCAATGACACTGTTCTCTATTGTTCCGGGTCCACATTAGGTCAAGCAATCACAAACTTACAGTCCGCTTTTAACATCTTGCAACATAATCGGGCTACTTTTAAATTTGGTTCTAAACTCTAAAAAAACTGAAGTCATGACTTTCACTCTGGGAAAATCAACTAAAAGCAATGTCCCAACCATTAGATACACTTTCCGGCACAGAAATTGAAGTGTCACATTACAAATACTTGGGCATTACCATTGACCAATTACTGTCTTTTATATTGCATGTCCAAAATTTGGTTAAAAAACTGAAATTGAAGTTAGGTTTTTTTCTTTAGAATCAAGTCCTGTTTATTTTTTGAAGACAAAAACAACTTGTAAATGCAACATTTATGTCAGGCTTTGAATATGGTGATATTTTAGACATGCATTCAACCTCTCAGTGTCTTCATGCTTTGGACACTGATTTATGGAGCTTTGAGATTCATCACACACTTAAAATCTGTAACTCATCACTGTTTGCTGTATTCTCAGGTCAGGTGGTTCTCCCTCTCCATTCGGTGTTGGATGCACTGGTATCTTTTTATTTATAAGGCAGTATTAGGATTTCTTCCTCCTTATCTGAACACTTCCATCCTCCCAAGGTCTGCAGGGACATATGACCTGCGCTCACAGGATCTGTGTTTATTGACAGTCCCTAAAGCCCTCACTGACTTTGGCAAAAAGGCTTTTAATTTTGCAACACCATCTGCATGGAATCAGCTTCAGAATGAACTACAGTTGAAGGAGTTGGTCTCATTTTATTCTTTTAAAGGGTTTTTAAAGGACCTTGCAGAAAGGCAGTTTGTATGTCACTGTTTTTAAATTGATTTAGGACCCAGGTTTTTTATGATGACATTGTTGTTTGAATATGGTGAGTGAAAGTGTGTTTATGTATTTACCTGTAAGTGCCTCTGTGTCTATTTGAAACCGTGCTGCTGCCACTTGCTAGGACACTCTTTTAAAGATATTTTTAATATTATATATATAATATAATAATACTATAAATATATATATATAATATAATATATTTTTTATCCTGGTTGAATAAAGGTTTGAATGAACGAATTAATTTCATCCAACATTCACAAGCGGCAAACTAACACATTGTAAAATCAGTGGTAAGTGTATGGTGGGGATACATACCGAATTTTTTTGGTAAAATGCAGCCAACAACTCAAATGAAATCATGTAATAGAATGATTAACACAGGAGCAGAACAAGGCTGTCATATCACACATGTGTCATACTTTTGACATAAGTCAAATTTGCAAAATTATATGGTATTAGGCCTAGGCCCAATTTGTTAGGAATACCAGTTGTACCATAAAATCGGATGAGAAATAGTTTGGTTTTATTACAATTCTATACAACAATATTGAATAGGGTAATAAAGTACAGTAGGTGCTAATGATATGTTATATATTACGCATCCTGTGGAAATTGGGGGTCATTGCGTCAAGAGAGAGAAGTGCCATTGGGCTCATACTGTCTTTGGCTGCATCATTCAATTCAATTCAATTTTATTTATAGTATCAATTCATAACAAGAGTTATCTCGAGACACTTTACAGATAGAGTAGGTCTAGAACAGATAGAGTAGGTCTAGACTACACTCCAGAATTTACAAGGACCCAACAGTTCTAGTAGTTTCCTCCAGAGCAAGCAACAGTGCGACAGTGGTGAGGAAAAACTTCCATGCATTCCTTCTTGCATCATCAATGTGGAAAAGGCGTCTAACATTATCTGCTGCTAGTCTTGTTTTTATGAATCCTGTTTGGTCAAAGTTCACTAATTTTGCCATATGAGTGGTAGTAGTGGTATTTAGTATGGAGTCTAACATCACTACTCTCATCCTCTGTGTACAGGGCGTGGCGGTGATCTGTGCGACCATCATGGAATGCTGGGACCACGACCCAGAGGCCCGACTCACTGCCCACTGTGTTGCTGAACGCATCTCCGAGTTGGAGGATGAGATGGAAAAATTTTCCAGCCGCAGCTCCTCAGCAGAGAAGATCCCTGCGGAGCTCAAAATCCCAATAGAGGTGGAGATCCCCGGAGAGGAGGTGAAAATCACAGAAATACAGGAAATCATATCTGTGGACTGTTCCGTGAGCGATGAGAAGTGAGACAAAGTTTTACATCTTCATGGACTCTGTGGGAGATTTTTCAACAAGTGCACTTATTCTGCTTTGATAAAATTGAAGACTCAGCTATGATGTTTAGGAGTTGAGCTCCTGCATCCAAAGACTTTGAATTTATTCCAAGTGTCATATCATATTTCAGCCAGGCAAAGTGGGTCTCTGGGTGAGGCTTTTAGTCTTCACCGTTTCTAACATGTAACAAATTTCCTTAATCAGTTGAAAATCTAAAGAGCCAAAAAGTTAACTGGAAGCTTCCAAAGATGTGCTGAACATTGAGACAGTATTTCGTTAATAGTCAAACAGGCCCTCTTTACGAGAAATAAACAGAGCAATAACTATTAAACCAAATATATTTGATGTGCACTTTACAATGTGATACTTATGCTTTACAGACCTTTGTTCATGCAGTCTAACATTTTGGAGTTAAGGGTAGTTTTTGCATGAAGTGTCTTTGTGTGTCCCACTTTGAGCCAAAGTATCAGCAGAGATAAATATTGCCTTAACACTAATAAGGCTATGGACTTCATCCACGCCAGCAGGAATCCAAAGGTGTGTGTGTGTTTTACTGTGTTACTTTTACCCAGCTATACTCAAACGTTGTGTGCCAGATGAACAAGCACAATGTACATAGTGACAATAACTGTACATACGAGACTAATCAACCAACAAGGGAATCTAATCCAACTACTTCTCTTTGAATGCAGATTAAAAGACTTTATATTGATGTGTGTCTCAACATCAACAGGGAACTGAGGAGTGTGCCAAAGATTGTTTACCACGCCTTACATACAGTTCGTCATTTGTGAAATATTGTAAATCTTTTATGAATTAAAGATATTTCTGCATTCAATATGAAGCTGTTATTTTCTTATTCATTCTGACATTCAATAAAACCTGGTAGCAAGATACAACCTACTGAAGACTGGAGATGAACACTTCAATTTCTTTTTTTTTTCCTTTCATGAGAAGGCCCAATCTTAAAAGTATATTTTAGCAAACTAGCTAAGTTGTTAAGTAATTTATCTCTGCCACTTTTCATTGTTATTTCATTTCTGAGCTGACTCTGAAAACAGAGAACTAGGAAGACATTGACAGTGGGGGTGGGAAAAATAGTTGATTCTTAGATGAATTGCAATTCTCCCTAGAGTGGTTCGATGCTTGAATGTTTTGATGTAGATAAGTTAATAACTGATCAATCAGGCAAACAAATCAGAATACACAGTGACTGAAAGAGGATGGGATAATGGACAACAACTTAGAGTTTAGGCAAGAGTGCAGAAAAAAACACAATGAACAAACGAAATTTTTGTACAGTAGTTAGATTTCCCCTTGGTGCAGAGGCAGTAAACATGACCTTTTCAGACGCAACAGAAGAAGAATACTTCTATAGTTCTCTTCGATACTTCTATCGTTCTTAATTTCTCCTATACTTCTATAGTTCTTTAATTCTCTTCTATAGCTCTATAGTTATATTATAGTTCTTGCCTGGCGGTGTCGTTCACGCTCCTCTGGGGACAAACGGGACTTGCCTAACTGCATTGGCTCACCCGCCGGGGGAACAGCAGGCAAGGGCGGGGGAGCAATGGATCGGGGTTGGGAAGGCGGGGGAACAGAGACCCTGGACGGTGGCAGACTGGACCGGGTAGAGGCGAAGCTGCGAACATTGTGCTCTCTCTCCCGGATACGGTTGTCTAAGTCAATGGCTACATCGATCAGACTGTCCAGGTCCCCCGGCTCGTCCCTGGTGGCCAGGAGGTCCTTAAGTTTGTCACTTAGACCAGCCAGGAACGCGCTCCGGAGGGCCTGGTTGTTCCATCCCGACCTGGAGGCCGGGTTGTGAAAATCTACAGAAAACTCCGCGACACTATGGTCTCCCTGCCAGAGAGTCATTAGGCGAGAATCTCTCTCAAGGCCGCGCACAGGATGATCGAACACCCTCCTCATCTCCTCCTCGAAGGAAGGATACGAGGAGAGGAGATCGGGCCTGCCCTGTCTCACGGCCGTGTACCACGAGAAACCCTGCCACGTAGCACACCCTAGCCTCGTCGGAATGAAAAGTTACTGGCTGCCTGCTGAACACAAGGGAACACTGCACCAGAAACCCCTCGCACGTTCCCATAACCCCGGCAAATTTATCAGGAGTGGATACAGACGTCTCGGGAGGTGGTGACGGGGCCGAATGGGCTGGTGGGGAGCGAGCGGGAGCAGCAGGCTGAGCAAGAGTATCGAGGGGAGGGGAGATACCGGGAAACTGCCTGCCCAGGGGTTGGACCTCCTCGGTCAGGACACGGAGGGTTTCTGCAATGGCTGAGAGCGCCGAAGCATGCTGACCGAGGAGCGCCCCCTGGGAGGCTACGGCAAAGGATAAATCGATGGGGGATGATGCGGGGTCAGGAGGTGGGGGTGAGCCGGCTGAGTCCATGGTGACCTGATCGTTCTGTTACGGGACAGCAAGATGGCCTCAAACACGCAGCTCAGGAGAAAAAAGGTATTTTTATTTTCTGAGGGAATGAGGGTAGGAAGGGAGAGTGGGGAAGTGGACGTCGGAGCGGGGAGGCAGAAGGCTGGAGGGTGGACGGAGGCAGGGTGTCTAGAGGATGAGGACAGGTGGGGGACTCGGGAACCAGGCTTGAGAAGGAGAGGAGGAGATGCCGGGGCGGATCGGCTGCGGAGGAGACGCAGGCATGAGGAGGGGAGGAGAGGACCCTAACCCGGGACTCTGGCCAGAGGGAGGATGTAGTTCGAGACGAGGTGGGGGGCGCCGAGGGAGAGGGACCGGGGAATGAAGCCAGCTGACCAGCGGAGTGGAGAACTGCAAAGGAGAACACAGGCAAAGTGAGTACAAGAACGGAAGAATAGCAAATTGGATAAATCACAAAGAGAGGTAAGTTCAGGCAACGTTTTCACCATAACAGTTGAAGCAACAATCAGGTGAAGTGTGGGTGGGAAGCCAGGGTAGATATACTGTGGTGGATGATGATGGCAGGCAGGTGTGCGCGGCAGGAGCAGGTGATGAGTAGCAGGTGTGGCGGAGAGGATCGTTGATGACGGACGGGAGGCAGGTGTGTGTGATCAGCTGGCTTCGGATAGGACGGGGAAAGAGGAAAAAAAAGGAAAACAAGACACAGGGCAAAAACAAAAACAAAGTAGGACCACAGGAGGTGAAAGGAAAACAGTACTCACAGCCAGCTGGACCCCAACCATAACAGTTCTCTTCTACACTTCTATAGTTATATGGTTCTCTTCTATACTTCTATTCTTCTATAGTTCTATAGTTTTGTTCTGTGGTTAACAGACATTAACCCTTTTATTTACATATTTGGGAAATTACATGTTTTAACTTTAAATACATTTCTGTATTTTAACATTTGCAATGTTTGAAATAAATTATATTTTGCAAGTGTGTCTGGCTGAATAAACAGCAATATATAGGATAGGATATAATGAAATACGTTTCTATAAAATCAAAAATGGTATAATGTAAAGTAAGTATTATTAAAAACCCTTTGAAAGTTTAACTGTATTAATACCATTATTAATTATAATGGTTATTATTATGAATAAATATTGTTTAACAGATTATTTTTGTCTGTTTTGTGTAAAGCTTGTTGTGACTGTTGTTAAAAGAAACTAGGTTTATTTATATATTTACTTAATATTAAAAAGACACAGGTAAAGGTTAGAAGTTCTGTTTAAATGAAATCATTAAAGACCTAATATAATATATAACATATTTTTCAACAGCATTATTTGAAACATTTTATTGACGTTCTGTAAATAGCCCCGCCCCTTCTGGGCCTCCGTAGATCACCTTTATATAGCCCCGCCCCTCCTGGCTACCGCTGGAACCGTGGCGATACTAACGGAGATATTTCAGTGAAAGTCTGGAGACAGAAACGGAGACGTTTCGGTGAGTTTTGTGTATTTGTGTCGACTTCAAAGAAACTTCAAAGAAAGTGTGTTTTCACCACCGAGTGAACACCGATCAGCAGATTAACTGTTTAAATTACCGTACAGTTCCTCTACAAAGAGAAGAAAACTCTTCCTCCTCCATGTTAACTTTACTTACAAATACTTCATTATGTATTTGATTTTTTTTTATGAATAATTTAGACTTTATTTTTAAATTTAACATGGCCAATTGTGATTGGCTGTTGCTTTTTTTTAAATGTAACGTTGCAACGTTAACGTTGCTTTCGGGCTTAGTTTTTTTCTTTTTTTTCTTTTTTAATCTAATGATGCAGGTGACGTGTGTTGGTGTATGTGTGTGTCTGAGTGTGTGTGCGTGTGTCGGTGAATGTGTTTGTCTGTGTGCGCGTGTGTCGGTGACTGTGTTCTTGTGTCTGTGTGTGCGTGTCGGTGTGCTATGTGCGCGTCGGTGGTGAGTGTGTGTCTGTGTGTGTCTCTGTTGGTGAGTGAGTGTCTCTGTTGGTGAGTGTTTCTGTTGGTGAATATGTGTGTGTCGGTGTATATGTCTCTGTATGTATGTGCGTGTGTCGGTGTATATGTCTCTGTGTGTGTGTGTATGTATGTATGTATGTATGTATGTATGTATGTATGTATGTATGTATGTATGTATGTGTTGGTGTCTCTGTTTGTGTCTGTTGGTGACTGTGTGTGTGTCTGTGTCTTTGTGTGTGTTGGTGTCTCTGGATGGGTCTCTGTTTGTGTCTGTTGGTGACTGTGTGTATCTATGTATGTGTGTGTGTGTGCCTTTGTGTGTGTGTGTGTGTGTTGGTGTCTCTGTTTGTGTCTGTTGGTGACGGTGTGTTGGTGCATCTGGATGTGTCTCCGTTTGTGTCTGTTATCTGTGTGTGTCTGTGTGCCCGCGGGTGTCTCTGTGCGTGTATCTGTCTGTGTTTGCGTGTGTGGATCTGTGAGTGTGTGTGTGTGTGTGTGTGTGTGTTTGTCTGTTTGCATGTGTGTGTGTATCTGTCTGAGTGTGTGTCTGTAAGTGTGTGTGTGTGTGTGTGTGTGTGTTGGTGTGGGTGTGTGTGTCTGTCTGTTTGCATGTGTGTGTATCTGTGTAAGTGTGTCTTTGTGTGTCTGTGTGTGTGTCGGTGTGTGTGTGTCTCTGTGCGTGTCTGTCTGTTTGCATGTGTGTGTGTGTGTGTGTGTATCTGTGTGAGTGTGTCTTTGTGTGTCTGTGTGAGTGTGTGTCTGTGAGAGTGTGTGTTGGTGAATGTGTGTGTGTATCTGATGAGCAGGTGACACCTTGTACGGCAGCCTCGTAACAGTGTATGAATGTGTGTGATGGTGAATGGTTCCTGTACTATGGAAAAGAGCTTTGAGTCATCGTTAACACTATAAAGACGCCTCATTAATACAGTCCATAGAGAGATATATCTATCAGTCTGTTACCTTCTGCTTACTAAGCTAACAGTGTATATGTGATGTATATCAGCTTGGGTCAGTTATGTTTATGTATGCAATGTGTTTGTGTTGTTGAATCCCACAGAAGAAGAAGAACACTAACCCGGTCTGATAGAAGAAGATCAACAGACTACATGATGGAATTCATTAATTCTCTCATCAGGTAAGAAGAAACCAGCTGATCTATTTCTTTTTAATGAAACCATATCTGATCTTGTCTCATTTTCATTTCATTTTAAGTAGATCTACAAAAGTAAGTTTCATTTTTATTCTCTTTGTTTTTCTGAGTTAGCCACTGTGCTATCTATCTATCTATCTATCTATCTATCTATCTTGTTCTCACTCTTTTTCTCCCTCTCTTTCTCATTCCCTTTCACACTCATTCTCTCTCTCACTCTCTCCACGGGTCCAGACGGCAACCATATGGTTTCATTTTGCATCCATTAAACGTAGAAACACATTAAAGTACCATTAAAAACGATTATGATGAAAATTAAACGGGCTAAAAAGAATATACACATAGAAGAATAAAAGTTACAGTGATTAAGAAATGAATAATTTCTCTTTCTCACTTTATCACTCTTGCTTTATCTCCTCTCTCCCCTCCCGTTCTCTCTCTATCTCTTTTTCTATCTCTCAATCTCACTATCTCTCTCTTTGCTGTTCTGTATTACTTTTACACATCTTTTGGATGTTACATCTCTCATGGCCGCCGTGCCTTCCTATCTCTGTCATGGCCGCCGTGCCTTTCTGTCTCTGATTATCTCTGTCATGGCCGCCGTGCCTTCCTATCTCTGATTATCTCTGTCATGGCCGCCGTGCCTTTCTGTCTCTGATTATCTCTCTCATGGCCGCCGTGCCTTCCTATCTCTGTTTATCTCTCTCATGGCCGCTGTGCCTTCCTATCTCTGATTATCTCTGTCATGGCCGCCGTGCCTTCCTATCTCTGATTATCTCTGTCATGGCCGCCGTGCCTTCCTATCTCTGATTATCTCTCTCATGGCCGCTGTGCCTTCCTATCTCTGATTATCTCTGTCATGGCCGCCGTGCCTTCCTGTCTCTGATTATCTCTGTCATGGCCGCCGTGCCTTCCTATCTCTGATTATCTCTGTCATGGCCGCCGTGCCTTCCTATCTCTGATTATCTCTGTCATGGCCGCCGTGCCGTCCTATCTCTGTCATGGCCGCCGTGCCTTCCTATCTCTGATTATCTCTCATGGCTGCCGTGCCTTCCTATCTCTGATTATCTCTCTCATGGCCGCCGTGCCTTCCTATCTCTGATTATCTCTCATGGCCGCCGTGCCTTCCTATCTCTGATTATCTCTCATGGCTGCCGTGCCTTCCTATCTCTGATTATCTCTCATGGCTGCCGTGCCTTCCTATCTCTGATTATCTCTCATGGCCGCCGTGCCTTCCTATCTCTGATTATCTCTCATGGCCGCTGTGCCATCATTATCTATAGTCTATCTGTTCATCAGCTTGGATCAATGTTGGTGCTGTGTTTTTTTTTTTTTTCAGGTAGCTCTACTAAAAGTAAGTGCCATTATTATTTTATTTGTTGTGTTATTGTTGTTGTTGTTATTGTTGGGTTATTCTGCTTCCATCTGTTAATCACCATCTATCATCTCTCTGCTTCCATCTGTTCATCACCATCTATAATCTCTCTGCTTCTATCTGTTCACCATCTATCATCTCTCTGCTTCTATCTGTTCACCATCTATCATCTCTCTGCTTCTATCTGTTCACCATCTATCATCTCTCTGCTTCTATCTGTTCACCATCTATCATCTCTCTGCTTCTATCTGTTCACCATCTATCATCTCTCTGCTTCCATCTGTTCATCACCATCTATCGTCTCTCTGCTTCCATCTGTTCATCACCATCTATCGTCTCTCTGTTTCTATCTGTTCATCACCATCTATCATCTCTCTGCTTCCATCTGTTCATCAGCTGGGATCAATGTTGGTACTGTGTTTTTTTTCAGGTAGATCTACTAAAAGTAAGTGCCATTATTATTTTAAGTATTTATGTTATTTTCCGCTGTGGTCTGTCTGTCTGTCTGTCTGTCTGTATGTCTGTCTGTCTGTCTGTCTGTCTGTCTGTCTGTCCTGCTCTGTGTTACATTAACACACATCTACTGCTGGAAGCTATATTTCTCTTTCTTCTAAAAACATGATACCTCTCATTTTCTTCTGTGTTTTGTTTGTGGCCGCTCTGCCTTCCTGTCTTTGATCATCTCTCTCATGGCCGCCGTGTCATCATTACTATCATCTCTGTTCATGAGCTTTGATCAATGTGGGTGCAATAATATTTTTTTGAGGTAGATCTACTAAAAGTAAGTGCCATTTTTGTTGTTGTTGTTGTTAAGTATTTGTGTTCTTGGCTGCCATGCTGCAACTATCATGGCCATTGTGCCACATGTATCACTCTGTCTTTCATGGCTGCTTTTTTTTAGTTTAAATGAAAAATGCTTGTGTATTTTATTAGCTAAAGTGCTACAGCATTTGACTGATGGTGATTTTTGATTTAGTTTAGATGTGCCAAATTGTAAGTATAGAAGTGATTATTGGTCTGACTGTCGTGCTTAGGTTATGCTTTTTGTTGGTATTTGTCCCTTTACATGTTATTAGTAACACAAATTGGTTAAGGTTAAGGGATGAAGTTGGATGTGGGTAGTGGTACCGGTAGCTGTTCAGAGTGCCAACAGGACATTCCTAGATATTATATTATGGTTTGCACTTGGTTGATGTGTAACACATCTTTTGGATGTTACATCTCTACATTGCACACATTCTTTCTACTTCAGACTGAAAGTTTTTGCCCATTCCTGCAGAAGTTGTAGTTCTCGTTCTTCTAAGAACATGATACTACTTCTGTGTCGTGTTTTTGGTCGCTGTGCCCTCCTATCTCTGATTATCTCTCTCAAGCTAACTTTAAAGTTTTTAAGAATTACAGACCAATACAAATGGCTTTAATGAACTGACATCAGTTATATGACTTATAATTGTCAAAGACACACACGATCTCAACTGGTTATCCTCCAGACAGCTAGTCTTTCTTTTCTCTCACTTGCTTCTCCGTGTGGCGTGGATACCCGCTCGTGGTGTGAGGCGCATGTCCGCGCTATTCTCCGACATGCACTCAGTCACACCTGATAGACTACTTTTAGTACAAAACTAAATTAACAAGCCAATTTTGTAAAATGTAAGGAGTAGAAAGTACCGATATTTCATGTTAAAATGTAAGGAGTAAAAGTAAAAAGTCGCCAGAAAATGTTTTAGCATGGACAGTCCCCCCCGTGTTTTGTCAAGTGTTTAAGCACCATGGACAGTCCCCCCTGTGTTTTAGTGATAGTGCTGTTTCAGCACCATAGACAGTTCCCCCCTGTGTTTTAATGGTAAAGCTGTGTCAGCACCATGGACTGTCCCCCCTTCTGTTTTAGTGATAAGGCTGTTTCAGCACCATGGACAGTCCCCCAAGTTTTAGTTACATGGCTATTTTCAGAACAATGGACAGCCCCCCTGTATATTTAGTGTTAAGTGTTTTAGCACCATGGACAGTACCTCCCAACCTGTGTTTTAGTGATAATGTTGTTTAAGCACCATGAACGGCCCCCCTGTAGTTTAGTAATACTGTTTCAGCACCATGGACAGTCCCACCCTGTATCTTAATGGTAAAGCTGTGTCAGCACCATGGACAGTCCCCTCCTTTGTTCTAGTGATAATGATGTTTCAGCACCATGCACATTCCCCCTTATGTTTTAGTCTCAAGTGTTTAAGCAACAAGGACAGTCCCCCTCCGTGTTTTAGTGATAAAGCTATCTCAGTACCATGGAAAGTCCCCCCTGTGTTTTAATGATAATGCTGTTTCAGCACCATGGATAGCCCCTTCTATGTTTTAATAACTGGACTGTTAAAATTGCAGAATATGTTTTAGTTGCTGACTGCCTAGGCTCTGTGTCAGCATCATGAACATTCCTGTATTTTAATAAGGCTGTTTAAGCACCATGGACAGCACCCCATCATCCTGTCAAAGTCAGCTTTATTGTCAATTTCTTCACATGTCAAGACATACAAAGAAATCAAAATTGCATTTCCCTCTATCCCACGGTGGAGACAAGACATATTTTACACAGACAAACGGTGGAGACAAGACATATTTTACACAGACAAACATAACATTTAAGTAAACAATATAAAAAGTAAAAAAACTAAAAATAATAAGGCACATACAATGAAGAAAATAAGAGCAGCAAAATTTGAACTGAAGATGTGCAATTGTGCATACAGTGGACAGTCAATATAGTTCAAAAGTCAAAGTGTGCAAGTGTACAGTGGAGTAGTGCAAGTGGAGTAGTGCAAGGTGGCCATTGTGGGTCTAAAGTCCAGGATGTTATGTGACTGAGGGGGGATAGGGGGAGAGAGTTCAGCATCCTAACAGCCTGGTGTATGAAGCTGAAGTCTGGTGGTGCGGGAGCGCAGGCTTCTGTACCTCTTCCCAGAGGGCAGTTGATCAAACTAGTAGTGAGCGGGGTGACTTACATCACTCACAATTGTGGTCGCCTTGCGGGTGAGGTGGGAGGTGTAAATGTCGTTCAGGGAGGGAAGTGAAGCACCAATAATCCTTCCAGCTGTGTTCACTATGCGCTGCAGGGCTCTCCTGTTGTACTGAGTGCAGCTTCCGCCCCACACAGTAATACAGCTGGAGAGGATGCTCTCAATGGTGCCTCGGTAGAATGTGGTCATGATGGCTGGTGGAGCACTTACTTGCCTGAGTTTCCGCAGGAAGTACAGGTGTCTGTGAAGACATCCTTAAGCTCCTCAGCGCAGTCCTTCAGCGCACGACCTGGGATTTTGTCTGGGCCTGCTGCCTTTCGGGTGTTGATAGCAGCAAGTGTCCTCTTCACGCTGTCGGCAGAGAGGCACAGAGGCTGCTCGTGTGGAGCGGGATGGGTCTTCTGTGGGCAAGTGCTGTTTTGTGCATCAAAGCGAGCAAGTGTCAAGTCTTTAAGCACCATGGACAGTCCCCCCGTGTTAGTGTCACCAATCACCAATATCAGTTCCTGATAAATATATAGTAGAATCATCCGCAAACATCGAGATGCACGCTTTATCTAAAACAGATGGTAAATCATTCGTAAAGATTGTGTAAAGGAGTGGCCCAAGACAACTTCCCTGAAGCACTCAATGTTCCACAAGCCTTACTTTTGATAAACTTCCATTGAAGTAAACAATTTGTCTCCTGTCAGTCAATTAACTTTCCATCCATAATAATGCTGTTTGTGAATAACCATAATATTGCAATTTTTTTTATCCGTAAGTTGTGCTCAATTATATCAAATGTTGCTGTAAAATCAAGCATTACAACACCTATTTTCCTCTCGTCAATATCCTTAAACCATTCATCCACCATCTGAGTCAGGGCAGTAGCTATTGAGTGTTTTCCTCTATATGCATGCTGAAAAACTGTAATTAAATTATTATTTAAATATAAAACTCAATCTGTTCATAAACAATTCTTTCCATTATTTTACCCAGAATTGGTAATACGCTTATTGGTCTACTGTTTGATTCAGAGAAAGGCATTTTCTTATTCTTTGGTATTGGCACAATTTTACATAATTTCCATGCTTGCAAACATATGTTTTCCATGAAACATATATTAATTATGTGAGTAATAACAGGAGCAATGGTTGAAATTATTTGCTTAATCAATTTATATTCAAGATAGTCCACACCAGGTGGTGTGATTTTACAATTCATCAGGGGATGGACATCGCTTGGGGGACTGCCAAGATGAGGGTGGTTGTGATGTATGGACCATAAACTCCAGCTGAAAGGCAGGATATTTTTGGGTTGTTGGCGCCACATATTGTCACTAATAGGCAGGTGATTTTGGCTGGTGATTTCAATCTAGAGTTGGGTAAAGGGGGTAATCCCAGCAGTACTTTCCTTTCCAGCCTAATGGCCACACATGGGTTGGTTGATCGGGCGAGAGTGGTGAGTCCACGGTTGGAGGGGCCCACGTGGCGGAACTCCCGGGGAATAGAGAAGGTTTTAGATTGTGTTTTTTGCGGGGTCCTGTGGTTTGGTGGCGGGTCGACGGCTCCCTGTGTTTTTTTCGGATCATGTTGGGCTTCTGTATGAGGTATGCTCGGTGATTACAGTTTTTGGCCCTGGGTACTGGCGTCTTAATATCAGTATTTTGGAGGAGGTGGTTTTTGAACGTTTTTTTCGGGTGTTTTTTAGTGGTCTGCTAGGTCTCAGACCAATGTGCTCTGGGGTGATAGAGTGGTGGGAGGTAGCCAAGGAGCATGTGAAGTTGTCTTTGTATCCGGTATTGTAGAAGAAAGGTGAGGGTGGCGCGGACGGAGCTGCTTTGCCTGCAGTACCTCCTTGAGCTCGAGTATGCCAGAAGAAACTGTGGTGACATTGTGAATCAGGGGGTTTGTGGCTTCCTGAAGGAGCGATTTTGAGGGTGGTTTATGAGGGTAGGGCACAAGCATACTGCGTGTTCGTAGTGCTTATCTTGAGGGTGCCGAGACATGTTGTGCAGCGTCCTTTTCCTCTATAAGGGCTGACAGGGCGAAGAAGGTGGTTATTGGGGTGAGGGACGAGCAGGGCAGGGTTGTGGATGGTGATGTTGAGATGGTGCGAGTGGCCACTCGCACCACTGGCCACTGACTAACGGGAGATAGAGGTGGAGGGGGGTGAGGTCTTTTTGGATGCACTGACCCAACGGGTTCCTTTTGACATTACGCAGGCTAAGGGGGCTCCAATCACCCTTATGGAACTTGAGGAGGCTCTGAGGGGCATGAACAAGCGGAAGGTGGTAGTTGGTTTCTGGTCTTCGGCTGACATGGGAAATGATGGACCGTGGGGTGGGTTTGGACAGTGAAAAATTCCTTCCGTGGTTGATTATTAGTATTGTGAAGAGGAACTTGTGGTGGGCTAGGCAAGACCTGGTTAAGAAGAACAGGGATGATGGGGTGGTGGCGGTGACAAGGCGGGTGGAGTTTGATTTGAAGGGCAGAATCAAAAGGGACATTGAGTAGGCATGCTGCCTTGGAGAGGTGGAAAGGAGGGTTAGGGTGGGAATGGTAACATCATGCAGTTTTTCGGTGTCTGGTTTGTTTTGTTTATGGTTTGGTATAGTTTGTGTGGGGTTGAGGGTAGGTTGTGCATTATATTATTGATTGTATTGTATTTTCTGTTGAATCTTGTGTTTTGACTTAAAAAAAAAATCTGTTCTTCTCAGTTTAATATCTGATATGTCCTATCAGGGGACAACATATTAAATGGATATTTAGCAAGGGGAGTTAAAAAAAAAAGGGCTTGCTCCATACATCAACCCAGTATTGCAGCGCTTCGGGGAATGGCGCACCCTTCTTCTGTCTTGTGGGGAAAAAAATGACGATGAACATGGAGTTGCCCGTTACTCAATATATCAATGGACCTCAAGAGACGTGCGTCGCAATGGCCAGAAGTTGGTGCAAAAGCCGCTCGGTTTGACTGAACGATCTGTGAAACCTCTTTGGGCTCCTGGTATCAAAACGTTGTTATAATACATGACATCAAGATGAAGCCTTACAAAAGTGCAGCGAGAGTTGCACTATTGATTGGCAGAAAAAACATCAGAGACAAAATATAGGCCCTGTGACAATAGGTGTGGCCTTGGATTGGGTTGGGACTGGGACGACAAGGGTTTTTGGCTGCTCTTGAGTAGAGGCCTGTACTTACTCTGGTTTCTCTTCAAAATGCACAAGTCTTTCGCTTACTAAATACTTCCGTGGAGCTGAACGCTGATGAGTTGAAATTATTTTTGGTGGGCTTTGCTGTTTGGCTGAGCCTTTTGTACTTGTGAAAAACAAATGTGTTGTCCTAGAGGAGACTTGCGTTCTTAACAGCAGCTAAAAAGTGACAGCTTGGGAGTTGTAATAATAATAGTTGAAATACTCAGGAAATAATTGGTCCAGACGACTGCTTTCCTGTACTCTGCTGGATTACAGCCTTGACCAAACAAGAAAGGTACGTGTGTTTTATTAAGCAGGTTTTATTTTGTGATTTTTAGATTTGTGTTTTACTTTGTTTTTGCTTCGTTGTTTTTTTAGACGATTTTAGGTGTTTTAGCTTCTTTTATACCTTTTTATAGCGTTGTGCCTCCACCGTGTCGGCCAACCATGCCAGCATGCGGAGGCACCACAGTGTCCAATTTTCATTTAAAGAAAATGAACCCCTTGTAATATCAAGGCCGGCCTTCTCCAGGAGGCTTTTCCAGAAAATCTTTAAATTCCCCCCAGAAGATATAAACTGTATCTTTACTTTGCCGTTTAATAAAGGTTTTGATATAAGCTTTTCTTCCGCTGCCGTGCTGAGAGAATTTTGGATATGTTTTGAAAATGCAAAACCCCAGTTTACTGCATTTAATGTTGAGAAACTGACTGATAATGCCACTAAAACTGTAATTGTCAGAATGTTCAATGAAACTGTGAATGCAGATGACATTTGTTTATGGCTGGGCAGATTTTGCACTGCGAGGCTACCAATGTGAGAGATGAGGATGGCACCTGGAATTGTGCTTGGAGGGTCCCAATCCAACAATGGCAGGACCCCCCAAGGCTCCCAGGGCCTGAAACATCTGCCATCCATGATTGTTCTGGGAAACAACAGGGGCTACATCCACTACCAGGGCCAGCCTAAACTCTGCCGCAAGTGTGGTGAGAATAGGCACCTGGCAGAAGCGTTTCTAGCAGATTATTTGTGGTAAATGTAGAGAAATTGGGCATACTTTCATGGAATGCACCAATTGCAGGAAGTGCAATCTTTGTGGAGAAACAAACCACCTCTTCAGAGATTGCCCAAAGCCGTTTGCCAACAAATTAAAAACAGCAACAAAGTTAACAGAAAAGGAACAAAATGGCGGACAAGATGAATCAGTTAGAGAACTAATTGAAGAGGCTGGGCTGGAGAATTCAAATCTCCCGCCAAACCCTGATACTGGAGGAGAAGGATCAGGGGAGGTTGGAGAAGGGGAAGGGCCTGCAATTGTTCCACCATTGGTGAACAGGGAGGAAGTGGTTGCAATGCAGGCAGAAGGCGGAGCTATTCCAGTGGCTGGCTCAGAACAGGAAACTGACCAGTCACAGGGTGATAGTGAGGATGTCCCCCTCCCCAATGCCCAGCCGGGCAAGAGACTAATTTCAGAATTGTCTTCTGAGTCTCCTGGAGTCTCGGAAAAGAGGGGAAGAGCTGGGACCAACTCAGACAGTTCATCTGTGAAGGGGCCCAGAGTCTTTCCCCTCCAATTCCCCAAATTAAGTCGCCTTCCTAAGCATAGCTCTGCAATCAAGCCCTAAGGAATCTAAGCTCAATGCGACCCTGCGCCAGAGGCCAACATCCAGAGTTCCAGAGTCACCTATGAGAGTGATGGAAGAGCTCCATTCACAAGAAATTCACTAACTGTTGTTTTAAGTATTTGAAATCTGCCCATTTAGTCTTTAAGATTTCATACCTGTTATTTTTAACTATACTCATGGCACTCACCTTCTCAACTATCAATGTGAGAAGCATGAAGTTGAGAGTTAGAGCCCACACTGTTTTATCCTTTCTTAACTCTTTTCAGTCAGATGTGTTTTAATTACAGGAATGTGGCCTTCCATTTTTAAACCACTACAAGGAATGGGAGGAGTTATGGCCACAAATGTCACTATGGAGCGGCTCAAATGAAAACAAGAGTGATGGACTGGCCATTTAAAAAAAAAAAAAAACAACAACTCTAGTCTTGGTACAGGGCAGCACTGTTGTGAGAGATGGCCTGGCACTTTTAACACACCTGGCTTTTATGGGAAGGGATTTTAAAGTCTTAAATATTTATGGCTTTAGTGACAAGAATGACAGGTAACCTGTTAGAAGGCTTGCAGCCCCTCATGCTAGGTAGGGTACCTTTAGTCGTAGGGGGGATTTTATTTGTATTTTAAGCAAGAATGACAGGAGAAGAACAGGGGATGATTTTAAAGCAGACAAGACTTCACTTTTATTACAAAGTATATGCAGTGATTTTAAACATGTGGACTGTTTTAAAACCATGCATCCCAGAGAGGAGGGCTTCATCTGGATCAGTAGTGATGACACCCGAGCCTCTCGCATAGACTACATTTTATCACGTGACTGCCCACCAACCAATGCTAGATTAGTACCTGTTTTCTTTTCCGATCATGCAATGTTTTCCTGCACTCTTTCACTCTTCTCTGGTGTGACGGCAGGAAGCGGTCTGTGGAAGCTCAATTGCTCCCTGTTAGAAGACAAGAAGCTAGTAAGGCAGTACAGAGAGCAATACTAAGAGTGGCAGACCCTTCAAGATTTTTACGATACACGCGCACAGTGGTGGGAAATGGTGAAGGGGAAGACTAAGACTTTTTAGAGACAGGCAGGTAAGAGGAAAAAAGATGGGGACAGCATATGCATGATGGGACTGCAGAAACGACTTCAGATGTATTTTAATTAATTCAACACGGAATGGAGTTTAATGAGGAAATGAAACCAATTAAAACAGATGTCAGTTTTAGCAGAATTTAAAAGCAAAGCTGTCATACTAAGAAGCAAGGAGAGGGAAATAGAGGAAGGAGAGAAGTGCACATGATTGTTTTTTATATTTGAAACCTTTGTCCAGGCTTTTAAAGCCATATTTTACTCTTTTTCAGTATACTGTAAAGCGGCATCCTCCTGTTAAGCAAGCTTCATTCCAAGTCTGGGTGATACATCACATGTCCATTGTTTCACTCAGGTAAATGTCCAAGTAAAGCTATATTTGAGATGTTTTACTCTTTTTCAGGCCACAGTAAAACGGAATCCTCCTGTTAAGCCAGCTTCATTCCTAATCTTGGTGAGAAAACACATATCCAGTGTGTCACTTGGTTAATATCGGATGATTCTGATGTAGGATTCTAAAATTAAAGGCTTAGAAGTAAAGCTATAGTGATGTTTTTCAGGCTGTTAAAGCCATATTTTACTATTTTTCAGGCAACTGTAAAACGGAATACTCCTGTTAAGCCAGCTTCATTCTAAGTCTGGGTGCGACGTCACACATCCAGTGTTTCACTCAGGTAACATCAGACCATTCTGATGTAGTATCTTAAAATTATTGTCGTAAATGTCAAAGTAAAGCTATATTTGAAATCTTTTTCAGGCTGTTAAAGCCTTATTTTACTCTTCTTTCAGGCAACTTTAAAAAAGAATCCTCCTGTGAAGCCAGCTTCATTCCAAGTCTGGGTGAGACATCACATATCCAGAGGGTCACTCAAGGTAACATCGAACCATTATGTAGTAGGATTTTAAAATTAAAGCCTTAGAAGTAAAGCTATATTGATATTTTTTCAGGCTGTTAAAGCCATATTTTACTCTTTTTCAGGCTCCTGTAAAACGGAATCCTCCTGTTAAGCCAGCTTCATTCCATATCTAGTTGAGACATCACATATTCAGTGTTTCACTCAAATAGGTTTAGGAACAGGTAGGGCCTCAAGCTTGACTACGGTAAGCATAACTTACTCATTTCCGTTTCCGATGCTTGTATGTTGGTAGCGTGTTGGTAGCATGTTTCTGCTCACTAAATACCAGTTCAATTTGTTAGATTTGCTATTACAGCGGAGAACTGTCCACTAAACCCCTTTTCTTGTATTATTTCTGCCTAAGCACTCACAGATCTTTTAATTTTTCCGCGACTTTCGTTAAATAACAGTTGTTTTCAACGCTTTGTAGCTAACGCTACCATAGGCTACTTTAGCTCAGCTGCTAGCAACTTTAGCTTAGCAGTTAGCCATGTCGTCTCCCTCTCCTACATTCTCTTGCTCGATGTGTGAGATGTTTAGATACTCCTCTGCATACTTTAGCAACAATGGTATGTGTAACAAGTGAAGCTTATTTATAGACATGCAGGCAAGGCTTGGTGAGTTAGAAGTCCTGATCTGCACCATGATAAATCAGTCGTTGGTTACTGTAGCTAACCACCCCCCGGTAGTCGGTGCGGGCCAGCCTTAGCCTGAGTTAGCCTCTGGTTGCCGTCCCCTGGCAACTCCTGAGAAGCCAGGATAAGGTGCTTGGGTGACTGAGAAACCCGCTGAGAAACCAACTCTGGTTATCGGCAGCTCTATTTTGAGAAACGGGAAGTTAGCGAAGCCAGCAGCCATAGTTGGGTGCATCCCGGGGGCCAGAGCAGGCAACATTGAGTCTTATTTGAAACTGCTGGCTAAGGAGAAACATAAATACAGTAAGATTGTGATTCACATTGGCGTTAATGACTCCCGGTTATGCCAAACGGAGGTCACCAAGATTAATGTTTAATCGGTGTGTACATATGCAAAGTCAATATCGGACACCGTAGTTTTCTCTGGACCCCTGCCAGATCTAACCAGCGGTGACATGTATAGCCGCATGTCATCATTTCGTCGCTGGCTATCGAGGTGGTGTCCAGATAATGATGTGGGCTTTGTAGATCACTGGCAGTCTTTCTGGGGAAGACCTGGTCTGATTCGGAGAGACGGCATTGATCACACTTGGGATGGAGCAGCTCTCATTTCTAGAAATCTTGACAAATTTATTAGTGGACCTAATCCTTGACAATCCAGAGTTGGGACCAGGAGGCAGAGTCGCAGTTTAACACACTTCTCTGCTCCTCTATTCCAGGAGTTATCTAGTAAAAACCCCATAGTGACGGTGTCTGCCCCCCGACCATTGAAATTATTTAAATCAAAGGTAAACAAAAGAGGAGCTGTGCATGGAAACCTCATAAAAATTTAAACAAGTAAAATAGTGCAAAAGAATAGGATAATTAAATGTGGACTCTTAAACATCAGATCTCTCTCTTCTAAAGGTGGACTAGTATATTAATAAATATCAGATTCTAATATTGATCTACTTTGTTTTACTGAAACCTGGCTAACTATGTTAGTCTAAATGAATCCATTACCTAATACTCACATTCCTTGAGGCACAGGCCGAGGAGGTGGAGTTGCAGCTATCTTCGATTCTAGTCTACTAATCAGCTCTAAACCTAAACTAAATTATAACTCATTTGAAAGTCTTGTTCTTAGTCTTTCACACCCAAGTTGGAAATCACTGCAACCAGTTCTATTTGTTATAGTGTACCAAACACCTGGTCAATACTCTGAATTCATATTTGAATTTGCAGAGTTTTTGTCGAATTTAGTGCTAAAAACGGACAAAGTTGTTATTGTAGGGGATTTTAATATTCATGTGGACAATGAGAATGATAGCCTTAGTACTATCTTTATCTCTCTATTGGATTCTATTGGCTTCTCTCAAATTGTTCATAAACCGACTCACCGGTTTAACCACACCCTCGATCTTGTTCTGGTATATGGTGTTGAAATTGAACATTTAATATTGTTCCCACAGAATCCCTTTTTATCTGACCACTGTTTAATTAATTTTGAGTTTATACTGCTGAACTACACGCCATTAGGCAAAAACGTCTATAAAAGATGTCTATCTGATAGTGCTGTAGCTAATTTAAGGATGTGATTCCATTAGCATTTAATTCATTACCAAGTCACAAAGTAACGGAGGACTCTTATGCTAATTTCACTCCCTCCCAAATCGATAATTTTGTTGATAGTGCAACAGGCTCGCTGCGAATGACATTCAACTCTGTTGCCCCTCTAAAAAAGAAGATGATAAAACCAAGACGGTTAGCTCCATGGTATAACACTGAAACTCGCTAATTCGCAATTTTTGAGGATTTTCAGTCAGGATTTAGAGGTCATCATAGCAGAGAGACAGCACTTGTGAAAATTACTAATGACCTCTTAATTGCATCAGACAAAGGACTTATCTCTTTACTGGTGTTATTAGATGTTAGTGCTGCATTTGATACCATTGCCCATCATATCTTATTACAGAGACTGGAACATTTAATTGGCATTAAAGGAACTGCTCTAAACTGGTTTAAGTCTTATTTATCAGATTGATCTCAGTTTGTTCATGTTAACGAGGAATCCTCTGTGCACGCCAAAGTTAGTCATGGAGTCCCACAAGGATCTGTGCTTGGTCCAATCCTGTTGACTTTATATATGCTTCATTCAGGCAATATTATCAGGAAGCACTCCATAAACTTTCATTGTTATGCAGATGATACTCAATTATATATATCGATCAAGCCGGATGAAACTATTAGTTAGCTAAACTTCAAATGTGCCTTCTGGATATTAAAACCTGGATGAGCTGTAATTTTCTAATGTTAAACTCAGATAAAACTGAAGTTATTGCTCTGTGGCCCAAGCACCTCCGTGACGCATTATCCAAAGAGATAGTTACTCTGGATGGCATCACCCTGGCCTCCAGCACCACTGTGAGGAATCTTGGAGTTATCATGAACTAAAATTAGTCCATGCATTTGTCTAGGCTGTATTACTGCAATTCTTTATCATCAGGCTGCTCGAGAAAAGTCCATGAAGACTCTTCAGCTGATCCAGAATGCTGCAGCACGTGTTCTGACAGGAACCAGGAAAAGAGATCACATCTCTCCTGTTTTAGCTTCTCTGCATTGGCTTCCTGTAAAATCCAGAATAGAATTTAAAATCCTTCTCCTCACCTACAAAGCTCTTCAAGAGCTCATAGTACCTTACAACCCTACAAGAGCACTGCGCTCTCATAATGCAGGGTTACTTGTGGTTCCTAGAGTCTCTAAAAGTAGAACGGGAGCCAGAGCAATCAGCTATCAGCCTCCTCTCCTGTGGAACCCTCCCCACATTTAAAAGTAGGCTTAAGACTTTCCTCTTTGATAAAGCTTATAGTTAGGGCATAGAATTGAATATTGTTAGGGAGTGAGGAGTCAGAGCATCCGCCTAACCCGGCCCACCTGCTTCTCGTCATAGTCATACTAGAGGGAGGCAGGGCATACAGCCCGATCCGGTTGGGGAGAGTTCTAGTCTGACCAGGCTCCTCTATTTTCCCAGTCTCTCCTCTCTTTACCCTATCTCTCCTAGTTGTTAGGGAGTGAGGAGTCACAGCGTCCGCCTAACCTGGCCCACCTGCTTCTCGTCATAGTCATACTAGAGGGAAGCAGGGCCTACAGCCCGATCCGGTTGGGGAGAGTTCTAGCCTGACCAGGCTCCTCTCTTTACCCTGTCTCTCCTAGTTATGCTGTAATAGTTTTAGACAGCCGGGGGAACTTCCTTTGACACACTGGGCTCCTCTCTCCTCTATATTTCTATCTTTCAATTTGTGTGCATCCATGTCCTAAAAATGCTTGTTATTAATCTAGCTCTGGGGAGTCATTCCCCAGAGTCATGTGTTCTTTTTCGCCCAGCACGTTTCCTTACATCAGGGAGGTTCCAAAATCATGGTAGCAGCTGTCGCCATGGTCCCGCTACATGTCCTGCGAATCCATGTTCATCCAGCTACGTCCTGCTGTGCCTTGTAATGCCGCACAGTGCCCTTCTATGCCATGAACTACTACAAAGAACTACTACAAACTATTATTTTTTGTGACTGTTATGAGCCTGTGTCTATCCGAGGTTTCTGCCTAAAAGGAAGTTTTTCCTTGCCACTGTCACACTGTTGCTTGCTCTGGAGGGAACTACAAAAACTGTTGGGTCCTTGTAAATAAAAGCTTAAATGTCCAAGTGAAGTTATATTTAAATTCTTTTTCAGGCTGTTAAACAGAGCTAAAGAGGTTAGAATAGAGAATTTCTATTTCCGTCCAAGTAAATCATCTGTAAAATGATTAAAAAACATTACTGTAAGCATATTACATGGGCTACATACAACAATAGTACCCTAGCCACATGTCTGAACTTAATACAGAAAATATCCAGAAGAAAATTACTCAGAAAATGGATTTTATATGATCCTGCGACGCTTTCCACCCCACTCACCCCGTCGTTCTAGACGGACAAATGAGGTGTCGGAGCATCCACGACCATATTTGGCCAAACGGGCCTCGATCTGGCATATAAAAAGATAAATAAAGAGACACTGAAGCTTCATTGAGGCCTTTGTGACCTATATAGAATAATTGAGCAATTGAAGAGTTCTAAATGGATTTATTGCTTCAAAATAGGCATGCCTCTTCCAATTTAGCATTTTGTGAACTTACTGGGCCAGTTCAGTAGTTTTAAATTGATTTATAGATCTAAATTAGGCATGTGCAATTCAAGGGTAATGCACAATTGAGCCTTGCCATTTCCGGGGCCCTAGGTTACCCATGTAAAGCACTGGCTTTTGGAAAGGGCTAGAAGGTTATATCTTATGGCCTTTCTGAGTCTTCCGGTTAAGTTTGAAGCAGATTGTAGCTCAAATGACAGTTTCTAGCATTAAAGAGTTTCACACCTACAACTGGGGTCTTTTGCATTGAAATGAATATGAAGGTGGGCCTCAGGGGCCTCCTGCATAATGTAATTTTAATAAGCTGGTAAAGTAGTCAGTTTTCTCGATACATTTCATTTATTGTTACAATTTCAAAGAAATCATTTATTTTTTTTTTTTTACATTGTTTTCAAGGGCACCAGCCCTCAAAATGGTTTGTTCACCCCAGCAGCCACTTTAACCTCACTGCATGTGGGAGTGGTCACACAGGTGGAGCAAAAGGAGCAATCAGTGAGAGTAACGAGCATTTAGTGTGAGGAGAGCGACAGGAGAAAGGCGCTGCATTTCACAGAACAGAGCTTGAGCTTTGAGGTAAGGAACAACCCAAATTTTCCCTTACTCTTTGCTGTCTAATTTTGATCTTGGGCTCCTCATCCAAGAAAAATATTTAAAAAACATTTCCCTGTAAATGTACCAAAATTGCAGGAATGTTAAATTAGAGAGACCCAATGGTAGAAGCTGGGTCTTTGACCATGTAAGTGCATAGGAAGTTGAGCCTCCAGTTGGTTTAATGTTTTGTCGCTTTTCAATTTCCTGTTGTATTTGGAATGTGTCTGTTCTCTTCGGTCACGTCTTGTTCTGCTTTGTTTGTTTTCTCCTCCCTGATGTGTTTCAACTGTTATCAGGACATGGGGGAGGGGCGGGAGGAGAAGGATGAAGAAAAAGACAACGTAGTAGAGGAACAGGAGGATGAGATAGAGGACCAAGAAATGGAGGCGGAAGAGCGGGACAAAGAGCAGGACAGTCCAGATAAACGCCAAGACAAGGCCCTGCAAGTTTGAAGCAGAAGAGACTCTCCAAACCTCTCGCTAGAAAGTGGTCTTCTAGTTCTGAAGTGGAACAGAAGAGAGGCTCATACAATCCTCTCCCTAAAAGAGCCAAAAGTGCCTTTTCAAGACCGATAGGGTAAGGGTGCCCTTAGAGCCACACATTTTCCCAAACTGAAATGTTTCAATCGAAAACTGATGCCATGTACTCTATGTATTTATCTCGCATGTGTCCTCTGTAGAGGAGGAAGAGAGGCTCCTTCAGACAGAGATAACTAAAAGTGAGTAATTTTCAGTTCATTCACAACTTTTAATTTTCCTTTTTTTAAATGAATGAAAACTTTTTTTTTTTTTCAAAATGGGGTTGAGCCCTATCATAGCTCTACACATGGGTGGTATTTGGCTAATTTAGCTTTGCCTTTCTAGGAGACAATGTTGGGCAGCACTGAGGGAGATGAACAAAAACTGAATCCACTAGTTCTCGTGAGTTGGGTTGACATGAAAACAGTGTATGATTTACCAAATTGTATACAAATGACAAACGGTAAAGAAAAGAATATTGCAGAAATTGGATCAGTATCATTCTGAGAGTCTTCTGGTTAAGTTTGAAGCTGATTGGAGAACAAATGAGTTTCTAGCATTAAAGAGTTTCACACCTACAACTGGGTTCTTTTGCATTGAAATAAATATGAAGGTGGGCCTTCTGCATAATGTAATTTTAATAAGCTGGTAAAGTAGTCAGAGTTTTCTCAATACATTTCATTTGTTACAATTTCAAAGAAATCATAATTTTTTTTTTAACATTGTTTTCAAGGGCACCAGCCCTCAAAATGGTTTGTTCACCCCTGCAGCCACTTTAGCCTCACTGCATGTGGGAGTGGTCACACAGGTGGATCAAAAGGAGCAATCAGTGTGAGTAACGAGCATTTAGTGTGAGGAGAGCGACAGGAGACAGGCACTGCATTTCACAGAAGAGAGCTTGAGCTTTGAGGTAAATTACATTTTTTTTAACTTAGTTAATTTAGTTATTTCAGTGCATTCAGAAATAAAGCACTTTTTCAGGTTCCTGTACGTTTTCATTACATTTTTGGTTTGTTAGGATGGCAGTTAACAGACGGATTGACGTTAAAGTACTTAATTGTTTAAAAAGTAGTTTTTGATGTGTTTTTGCTTTCCCCTATGGTATAAGGGGTTGAACACATTGCGTCATTTTCCCGAGAGTTTCAGCAGGCCGTTTAACACATGAATGCAAATTAATGGTATTTAATAATGTACGCATGATGTGGTTATTTGTTTTAAATTATTTTTGTGGTTCTCACACTGTCAATCAAGTCAGAATTAACATTCTCAAGCATTGCATCATGTAAATTAAAATTGAATTTGTTTCCCAATTACATTAACACATTAGGGCCTCTGAATTAAAATAAAGATCTGAGATATATCAATTTAACTTGGCCTAATTTGATATAAGCTAATTAATTCATATATCTAAAAAAATGTGTTTCCATATACAGAGAGCAAGTTAGGAGAGTATGGAGGGCGAGGAGTCTTCAACCCACAGGCCCAAGTGGGTAGGCAAGGGCGCAATCTGCTGGCTTTGATTTGATGCAGCACATGGAACTAGGTGAAAAGGTGGCCAACAAAACTGAACTGGATCTACTCTGCAAGCTGTCCCACAGACAGTAAGGATGTTATCTATTTATGTACATATATGTATTTATGCATCTTTAGAACTACTTTTATAGCTTAAATATGGGTTTGAAATTCAAGCTATTACTATCTGAGTCCTCTGTGTTTTAAGCTGATTGGAGCTCAAACGAGAGTTTCTAACATTTAAAGTATTTCACTAGTAGAAGCCGAAATACATGAGCTGGTCCCCGGCGGCCTCCTGACCTATTGATTGAACTCTCTGCTGTCTAATTTTGATCTTGGGCTCCTCATCCAAGAAAAATATTTAAAAAAATTTCCCTGTAAATGTACCAAAATTGCAGGAACGTTAGATTAGAGAGACCAATGGTAGAAGCTGGGTCTTTGACCATATAAGTGCATAGGAAGTTGAGCCTCCAGTTGGTTTAATGTTTTGTCGCTTTTCAATTTCCTGTTGTATTTGGAATGTGTCTGTTCTCTTCGGTCGAGTCTTGTTTTGCTTTGTTTGTTTTCTCCTCCCTGATGTGTTTCACCTGTTATCAGGACATGGGGGAGGGGCGGGAGGAGAAAGATGAAGAAAAAGACAACGTAGTAGAGGAACAGGAGGATGAGATAGAGGACCAAGAAATGGAGGCGGAAGAGCGGGACAAAGAGCAGGACAGTCCAGATAAACGCCAAGACAAGGCCCTGCAAGTTTGAAGCAGAAGAGACTCTCCAAACCTCTCGCTAGAAAGTGGTCTTCTAGTTCTGAAGTGGAACAGAAGAGAGGCTCATACAATCCTCCTCTCCCTAAAAGAGCCAAAAGTGCCTTTTCAAGACCGATAGGGTAAGGGTGCCCTTAGAACCACATATTTTCCCAAACTCTGAAATGTTTCAATCGAAAACTGATGCCATGTACTCTATGTATTTATCTCGCATGTGTCCTCTGTAGAGGAGGAAGAGAGGCTCCTTCAGACAGAGATAACTAAAAGTGAGTAATTTTCAGTTCATTCACAACTTTTAATTTTCCTTTTTTTAAATGAATGAAAACTTTTTTTTTTCAAAAATGGGGTTGAGCCCTATCATAGCTCTACACATGGGTGGTATTTGGCTAATTTAGCTTTGCCTTTCTAGGAGACAATGTTGGGCAGCACTGAGGGAGATGAACAAAAACTGAATCCACTAGTTCTTGTGAGTCGGGTTGACATAAACAGTGTATGATTTACCAAATTGTATACAAATGACTAAAATGGTAAAGAAAAGAATATTGCAGAAATTGGATCAGTATCATTCTGAGAGTCTTCTGGTTAACCCTCTGAACCCTAAGGACATTTTTACAGTTCATTGTCCGTCTGGAATTTTATAAAAAAGCTTGTAAAACATCAACCCTGTTTACAGTCAAGATATGAACATAATTTTTTTTCAGGACAAACTGGGTTATTAGAATATTTGGGTTGCAGTAAGGTCACTTGAATGTTAAAAATGGTTGTAGGACCTTAAAGACAAATAAATAAATAAAACGGAACATGAATCTCAGATATGTATTGATATCACACACAGAACAGTAAAACCTAAGCCATTTTTTTTCTAAAACACTTCTCATATGTCTTGGGAGTTACACTGAAGAAATAATCATAACTTATTCAATTGACAAAATACATTTTTTTCAAAGAAAGTCAAGACGCTTTTGCCATCATGACATTTACTTATGCCAGTAATCAACATAACAATGTCATAATTATTGATATTACACCCACAGCAATGCTACACAAGCAATTGTGTGTCTAAAACAGTTCTCCTATTGGCCTTCCATACAGTCTATTGACCTTCCATACCCTTTGGGTGACATTGTCTCCCATATATGGGCATGCATCCCATATATGGAATCCTTGACTTTCGTACACAAAGGGGAGACGAGGCTAGTGGCATGAATGAGCAAAAACGCGATGAATTATGGATATAAAGTGGATAAATCTTGGATGTAACGGTATGGATTTAATGCTCAACGACCCTGAAAAATGGCACAAGTTCCAGGCTGGATATAAAATCACCTGTAGAGGCTAGAAGGACCCGGAAAAGACCTCCGTAACCGGGAACTTGTTAGCTTTTAGCTGCAACCATTGGTAAGTCGCTAGCTGTTATGGTGATTAAATTATCAAACTATGAATCAGAGGTGCTGTTTTTACGCGTGGGCGCGTCTCTCGGGTTCATAGGGTTAAGTTTGAAGCTGATTGGAGAACAAATGAGTTTCTAGCGTTAAAGAGTTTCACACCTACAAGTATCTTTTTGCATTGAAATAAATACAAAGGGTGGCCTCCTGCATAATGTAATTTTAACAAACTGGTAAAGTAGTAAGAGTTGTCTCAATACATTTCATTTGTTACAATTTCAAATAATTTTTTTAAGGGCACCAGCCCTCAAAATTTCGCAAATATGTACGAGAGCGAGCCAGTGGCCCTTTCACTGATGCGGACTTGCAAGAGTGGGCTATGTATGATGAAATAAGCGGTTGCAAGTGTAAAAGCCATGGTTCAACAATGTTTTCATGTTTCCTTGATGCATCCAAAGCTTTTGACCGTGTTAAACAAGACTTTGCTTACCTAACTCATATTCGGGACTTGAGGCTTGGCCTTGCGGGTGAGGCGGGATGCCGCATCCAGCAGGTGGTGCGGTTCAAGGGCAACAACGTTCCCTTCGACCCAAGAGTTGTTTTGACCTGTCTTTTCTGCAAAAGTACTTCCAGGACTATGCGCTGCTGGTGCTCTTCCGGGACAGAGGATGGCTGCGGTCTTCTGTTCACATTGCGTGGCGTTGTCAACCACCTGGCCGGCGTCCAGAGTCCTTTCTAGACATCGAGGGTGTGGGCAGATTCGACCCCTTATGGATGTCATTCCAGGTGGCGCTGGCTCTGGAAGAGCTTTTCTTTGGCCATCCTCTCTCACCACTCGACAACACCGAGTGCCAGCCTGGGAACCAGCACGGTGATGGAACGCTACTCAAGCTGGACCGGCTGTGTGTTGCAAGTTGGTGTATAAGGACGCTATGCAAAGTGTGACATGCTGCACAACACACGTACACAGGTAGCACAAGAGAACGCTGACTTACTGTTACAAACTGACATACCTAATTACCCCACAGGGTGGAGCTGTTGCCTAAGCTGTACAGCAGGATGCCTTGTAACATCTCCCTTCCTGTTGTAAGATATCCTAGCATAAGCTGGCATTGTGAAACAAACTGAACTTCAGTAAGATTATACCTGTTAACTATGCAACTAAAACAATTTGGCTATCACTAAAGAGAACTCGAATTTATCTAACACAGCCGTTGCACAAATACTGATATGACAGCTGAAAACAGTGTTGTTTTCACGTGTTCACTGTCCTTATTTGGTTTGTCCAACTTAAAGGTCCAATCTATCCTGAGGCTTAATCAGCCTGCCACTCCAAGAGTATGCTTGGCCCTGTTCATCTCGGCGTGGCGTGCTACTGGTTTGTGTTGAACGGGGAGGCCCCCCATGACTGGTCCCCATCTCTACATTGCCGTTCTCGCTGGCAAAGCCCCCCTCTGATGCATTGGCTGGTGACGTTCAGATAGGCCGTCTGCTGAATGAAGATAGACACCAACGGGCGGTGATCTGTCTCTGCTGTAACATCACCCCTCCCATAAAGGTAGTAGTGGAAGCGCTGACAGGCAACCACAATGCTCAAGCACTCCTTTTCAATTTGTGCATACATTTTTGTGCTTTTGATCCTATGATGGTTTTAATCCACTGTTGCTTTTGATCCTTTGTTTAGGCTTGTGGGCGAGTCAGGGGGTTAAGGCTGCATGTATGATAAAATTAAAGGCTTGAATCTCAAAGTCAAGCTATATTTGAAACCTTTTTCAGGTTGTTAAAGCCTTTTTCACTCTTTTCAGGCCGCTGTGAAACAACCCCCTCCTGTTAAGCCAGCTTTATTTCAATTATGCATGAGGCATCACATATCAAGTGTGCTTTTGATCTTCTGATGCATTTGATCCCAATGTGATTTTTGATCTTGTGATGATTTTAATCCTCTGATGCATTTTATCCCAATATGCGTTTGATGCTTTTAACCCTATGTTGCTTTTGAATGCTTTCAACCTTATGTTTTTGATCCTGAGTCTTTGGATCCTTTCATGCGTTTCATCCCAATATGATTTTGATCCTATGATGCTTTTGATATTTTGTTGCTTTTGATCTGTTTTTGCTTGTGGGCGAGTCTCGGGTTCAGAGGGTTAAGGCTGAAACCAAATTTTACTCTTTTTCAGGCTACTGTAAAACAGAAGCCTCCTGTTAAGCCAGCTTTATTTCAATTCTGCATGAGGCATCACATATCAAGTGTGCTTTTGATCTTGTGATGCATTTGATCCCAATGTGATTTTTGATCTTGTGATGATTTTAATCCTCTGATGCATTTTATCCCAATATGCGTTTGATCCTTTGCTTTTAACCCTATGTTGCTTTTGAATCTTTTGATCCTCTAATGCTTTCAACCCTATGTTTTTGATCCTGAGTCTTTGGATCCTTTCATGCGTTTTATCCCAATATGATCTTGATCCTATGATGCTTTTGATATTTTGTTGCTTTTGATCTGTTTGCTTGTGGGTGAGTCTCTCGGGTTCAGAGGGTTAAGGCTGAAACCAAATTTTACTTTTTCAGGCTACTGTAAAACAGAAACCTCCTGTTACGCCAGCTTTATTTCAATTCTGCATGAGGCATTACATATCAAGTGTGCTTTTGATCTTGTGATGCATTTGATCCCAATGTGATTTTTGATCTTGTGATGATTTTAATCCTCTGATGCATTTTATCCCAATATGCGTTTGATGCTTTTAACCCTATGTTGCTTTTGAATGCTTTCAACCTTATGTTTTTGATCCTGAGTCTTTGGATCCTTTCATGCGTTTCATCCCAATATGATTTTGATCCTATGATGCTTTTGATATTTTGTTGCTTTTGATCTGTTTTTGCTTGTGGGCGAGTCTCGGGTTCAGAGGGTTAAGGCTGAAACCAAATTTTACTTTTTCAGGCTACTGTAAAACAGAAACCTCCTGTTAAGCCAGCTTTATTTCAATTCTGCGTGAGGCATCACATATCAAGTGTGCTTTTGATCTTCTGATGCATTTGATCCCAATGTGATTTTTGATCTTGTGATGATTTTAATCCTCTGATGCATTTTATCCCAATATGCGTTTGATCCTTTGCTTTTAACACTATGTTGCTTTTGAATCTTTTGATCCTCTAATGCTTTCAACCCTATGTTTTTGATCCTGAGTCTTTGGATCCTTTCATGCGTTTCATCCCAATATGATCTTGATCCTATGATGCTTTTGATATTTTGTTGCTTTTGATCTGTTTGCTTGTGGGTGAGTCTCTCGGGTTCAGAGGGTTAAGGCTGAAACCAAATTTTACTTTTTCAGGCTACTGTAAAACAGAAACCTCCTGTTACGCCAGCTTTATTTCAATTCTGCATGAGGCATTACATATCAAGTGTGCTTTTGATCTTGTGATGCATTTGATCCCAATGTGATTTTTGATCTTGTGATGATTTTAATCCTCTGATGCATTTTATCCCAATATGCGTTTGATGCTTTTAACCCTATGTTGCTTTTGAATGCTTTGAACCTTATGTTTTTGATCCTGAGTCTTTGGATCCTTTCATGCGTTTCATCCCAATATGATTTTGATCCTATGATGCTTTTGATATTTTGTTGCTTTTGATCTGTTTTTGCTTGTGGGCGAGTCTCGGGTTCAGAGGGTTAAGGCTGTCAGGCTACTGTAAAACAGAAGCCTCCTGTTAAGCCAGCTTTATTTCAATTCTGCATGAGGCATCACATATCAAGTGTGCTTTTGATCTTGTGATGCATTTGATCCCAATGTGATTTTTGATCTTGTGATGCATTTAATCCCAATATGCGTTTGATCTTTGATGCTTTTAACCTTATGTTGCTTTTGAATCTATTGATCCTCTAATGCTTTCAACCCTATGTTTTTGATCCTATGAGTCTTTGAATCCTTTCATGTGTTTCATCCCAATATGATTTTGATCCTATGATGCTTTTGATATTTTGTTGCTTTTGATCGGTTTAATCTTGTGGGCGAGTCTCTCGGGTTCAGAGGGTTAAGGCTGAAACCAAATTTTACTCTTTTTCAGGCTACTGTAAAACAGAAACCTCATGTTAAGCCAGCTTCATACCAAATCTGTGTGAGATATCGCATATCCAGCGTTTCACTCAGGTAATATTGGATCATTCTTATGTAGGATTTTAACATTAAGGGCTTAAAAGTAAAGCTACACTCTAACAGATTTCTGTAATTTCTACAGCTAAATTTTACAGTAACTTCTTGTTTAGTCATTTTACAATGTTTAGCTGTATATTGCAACGCATTATGGGTCAAAACACTATTACCGTAGTTGACAGCTTTTTTCCCATAATAAATTACAGATATATTTGCGCTTGACTGTAAATGATGCAGTACAGTTATTTACTGTTGAATGCGTTGTACGAGGTAGCTGCTTTACACAAGACAATTTGATGGTGGATTACAGAGGAGCAGCCACATTGCCACTCCACTCAGCCACAATACGTAAGTATACTATTATGAATAACCTATATAATTAAATTGTGATTTAACTTGTTAATACTGGTTGAAATAACCTAAGTTGACCGTGTTTCAGTCTAGTGCAGGCCCCACAATAAAATTCGCTTATACCTAGCTAACATTAGCTGCAGACTTTTCAGAAGGAATTGTGAACATGCAATCCCAGGCAAAGCAGTTTAATGCTAAAGTTAAGGAATATATACTGGGTGTAATGTTAACAGTTAACCCTTTTTTGTATTTTCATTTTGAACAAAGCGTAGTGGTGGACTTCAACGTCTATGTTGTAACCTCAATGTTAACGTCACGCAGGCACGCAGCAAAAGTAGCTACTGGAGGGTCAGGCGCCACGGAGTTGGGTCTTTGGTAAGTAACATTAGCCTAACGTCAGTGTTTTATTTAGCTATATGTGACTGTCTGACTGTACATTTCTTCACCATTCTAGCTAATACTATCAAACTGAAGTTAACTTTAGTAATAAAAGCCATCTAGCTTAACCGTATGCATTAGCCACATCGCCTGCAGATCAGGCTGCAGACGACCCATTAACGTTGATACAAAAGTCCCAGTTAATTTATAAATAATAATGATGATTGACATTGCAAGGCCCCTGAAATAGACCTTTTAATTTCGGTTGATATTTACCTTTAACAACTCTTCTATGAACTTAAAGTCCGACATCACGCTGATTCCGTTTAAAACATTCATCATTAATGTCAATGAAAACTGTGAAAAAGGCTCTATTTTCTAAGGGGTCCCTTGACCTCTTAATTAAAGAAATTCGAATGAAAACGGGATGTGAGGCACCCACGAGTCTTCCCTTAACAGACATGGCCACTTTTTGATAATCCCAGATGCAGTGCACATGTGTTATTTTCACTTGTTATAAAAGGGTGTATTTAAATATTTCAGCAGAATGGGGTCCCTAAACAGCCTTGGCAGTGCATGAATTTATTTTAACTAGAAAACAGACTGTCGACTCTTAAATGTGTGATTTAACGTTTTTGGCAACAATGAAATAATTCATTTTCTATAGTGTATCTCAAGTCTTGGTGGCCATGGAAATATATGATGGCCATGTGGGTGTATAAGGGCTTATACACTTTCAATAGGTGCCTCACACAGTTTATTACAGATGTTATATTCCACCATTACGTGTGTTTTTCAACTTTTGTATTGTTTAACCTAGCTACAGGGATGAAAACATCCTGAACAGCGCGCCATCGCTGCACAGTGATCAACAACATACATGGCTGAAGACGATTTTCAGGTAAAAACATTGTGATTATGCCTGAATGTGTAATGTTCTGTGGCATTTATAAATGTGACAGTTTGGGTGTTGGTAGTGAAGCACTAGTCTTTAGGGTTGTTTATATAATTAATGGCACATTAGTGATTAGTTAAAGCTGTTTTCTATGTTTAGGTGTATTGCTCAAAGCAACCGTTTGAATGCTGAGCATCGAGGGTCAGGTGGTTGTGCCTCCACATCCCAACTTTGTGGCTGGAATGGCAGCTTTGTTTTTGAGCTACTAAATCTTTAATCTGGTGTACCAGGAGCAAGCATCTTGCACACTTGAATTCATTCAAAGGTAACTATGTGCTTGAAGTAGAATGTGGTTGATCATTATTTTGTAGAGTTTGGTATTATGAGTAACTATTTGATTATACATTTAGAAAAGTAGTTCTGCATTGAGGTAAACTGAGTATTTAGGTGAATAAACTAGACTTGTTCTTTTTTTATTGCATTCACAAGAAATCCTAGATGAAAGTTCATTTAACAGCATGATTTTCTATGCCCACCCTGCCCCAACCTTCCCCACTATGGCGCAGTGATGCTCAAAGCAAACATACAATAAGGATCTGTATGCATCTTTATACGTACACACCCGCATGCATCTACACATATACACACCCACATACAGATTTGCACAGCCGGATGTATTTTGCATCTTGTAGAGCAGTTAAGGCACTTTTTCTTTTTTGAAGTTTATTTGCATGTGATTTTGTGATTTCAGATGCTTCATCGGACTGAACCCTTCAAGTGGAACCAAGACAACAAAGGCGTTGAGCCAAAAAAGTGGGAAGGTACAGGAGAAAAAGAAACTGCATTAACACTTGCGTCTCCTCTCTACTCAAAGGGAGGTAGGGAGAGGGAGACGTCAACAAATGACAAAAAGCAACACAGATGGTTCCTCAAATTGCTCTCAAAGAATCAGTTCACTAATTAAACACGAAGCACACCAAACAGACTTGAGTCACTGACCTCGCCAGACTGTTCGGTCGATTATCGGGTTGGTTATATCATGGTCATAATGAACTCTTAATAAAAATAGAAGTTACCTTCTGAAAACATACAGTATTGTTACACTGTGTTGCGTTTTAATGTCATGAGTTTGCATCTCTGACTCTTGTTTTATTTTACAGTTGAGAATGCAATGGTTTTGGAATTAAAAGCAAGCCTGGTCTTAAAACAATTTACAACAGGCATCAGCAAAGCTGCGAATATAAAAAACAAAATTAACTATATTTTTTTACAACAATGTATTGTCAGATATTTACATGTTTTTTTCTGCATACTCGAGTTGCCAGCAAAAAGCTGTAAATATTTCACAATACAATATGTTGTAAAAAAGATTTACAACATATTGTATTTAAAGATGTTAATATATTGGGTAATATCTGTAATTTGAGAAGAATACAAGATAATGTTGTAAATTAAATTACAGTAAAATATTGTTTTCCTTTAAAAAAATTAAACATTGCTTTAGTTTATGTACAACAATAACCTGTAAAAGAAATACTGTATTACACTAACTATTTTTACAGTTATTAACAGTAACTAATAGTAATTTTAAAAGATTTTGATGGGAACTTTTGTCAGGTGTTGACTATAAAATCTACAGTCAAATTAATCAGTGTATATTGAATCCTCCTGTTAAGCCAGCTTCATTCCATATCTGGGTGAGACATCACATATCCAGTGTTTCACTCAGGTAACAAAGGACCATTCTGATGTAGGATGTTAAAATGAGAGGTTTGAAGTCAAGCTATATTTGAAATCTTTTTCAGGCTGTTAAAGCCTTTTTCACTCTTTTCAGGCTGCTGTAAAATAAACCCCTCCTGTAAAGCCAGCTTCATTCAAAGTCTAGGTGGAACATCACATATCCCGTGTTTCACTGAGGTAAAATCGGACCATTAAGATTTATTAAAATAAAAGGCTTAAATGTCCAAGTAAAGCTATAATGATTTCTTTCAGCCTGTTAAAGCCATATTTTACTCTTTCAGGCAACTGTAAAACGGAATCCTCCTGTTAAGTCGGCTTAATTCCATATCTGGGTGAGACATCACATATCCAGTGTTTCATTCAGATAATATCGGACCATTCTGCTGTAGGATGTGGAAATTAAAGGCTTAAATGTAAAGCTATATTTGAAATCTTTTTCAGGCTGTTGAAGCCATATTTTACTCTTTTTTTCAGGCTACTGTAAAACAGAATCCTCCTTTGAAGCCAGCTTTATTCCAAGTCTAGGTGAGACATCACATATCCCGTGTTTTACTGAGGTGAAATCGGACAATTAAGATGTATTATGTTAAAATAAAAGGCTTAAATGTCGAAGGAAAGCTTTTTTTTTTTTTTTTCTTTTTCAGGCAACTGTAAAACGGAATCCTCCTGTCAAGTCAGCTTCATTCCATATCTGGGTGAGACATCGCATATCCAGTGTTTCGATCAGGTAATGTAGGACCATTCTTGTGTAGGATGTTAAAATGAAAGGATTAAATCTCCAAGTCAAGCTAAATTTGAAATCTTTTTCAGGCTGTTAACCTGTTCCGACTATAGGTACCGTTGCCGGGGCTTTTTGAGAAAATGTTCTCTTGACTCATAAATTGCAAGCATTAAATCTTCATAAACACGCTCATGCTGCACATGTGAAAGCTTAAAGTCTCACGATTCCATTAAGCCCACACACAAATTATAAGGTGACTTACAGCGGTTATAATGTTATGAAGTAAAGAAACACAGAATGATTCGAGTCTAAGTTGAGTGTGTTTTCCTACCTCTTTCCTCGCGTCTTTACTCACAGCGGTGAAAGATTACCAAAAACTTTTTTTTTCCTACGTCGCCAACAGTCCAAGGTATTAGAATGTCCAAGCCATGTAATCCAAAATTAGCTGGTCCCCTCACAATCTTGTAGTTTCTGGCCAAGTTTTAACGTAGAGAAATCTAGATAGTTAATAATTTCTGCGTTTTGATCGCTTGTATCGTCTCCCCTCGGTGCGGTACAAAGTAGCTCTGCCCCCCTGTCAGAAACTATGAAGCACAAGCTTTCGAGTGAAATTTGTTGCCGGCCAATCCGTCTACTGTAATCTGAACTGTCCCTTATGGAACCCAATCATGTCGCAGGATTCGGAGGGCCACGTGGGAAAGATTGACTGTTTTTTTTTTCTTCCAGTTAGGACTAAACGTTATGAAACAGGCCTCCCTGTGTGGCCAATAAGAAGACAAATTGATTGATTGAAACCAAACTTGACCAGAAAATTTTAACCCTGTGATGGTTCCAGCTGTGTCAAAGCAAAAATAGGGCCATTTCATCAAATTATAATGACTTATTTCTATAAATTTATGTATGTAGTATTTCAGATGTGAGTGATGTGTATGTTTTTTTATTTTATTTGAGAGGTGTTGTATTTAACACTTTTTTTAAAAATAAGAAATGCACAGACATAACTGTAGAAATAAATTCATATATAATCCATTTTCTGAGGCATTTTCTTCTGGATTTTTTCTGTATTAAGTTAAGACACGTGGCTAGGGTACTATTTTTTGTATCTAGCCCATGTAATATGCTTACAGTAGTTTTTCAATTTTACAGATGATTTACATGGACAGAAATAGAAATTCTCTATTCTAACCTCTTTAGCTCTGTCAGTAAGGCCTAGTGTCACACTGACACTAGAAAGAAAGATTTAGTGTTAGCTTCCAAATGACCTCAGGATCATCCCGGAGGGCCAAAATATGTGAGAACTGCATCACTTTTTTTGGGGTAAAAATGTAGGTGAGAAAAGCATGTATTTTCAAGTGCTTCTAAAGAGGTTAACCTCTTCACAAATTACTTCAAAATGTTTTTCTCACCTAAATTTTCCCCCCCAAAAAATTGCTACAGGTCCCCCATCCTTTGGCCCTCTGGGAGGGTCCCGAGGTCATTAGGAAGCTAACACTCTCAATTTTTTGTTTCTTGTGTCAGTGTGACACTAGGTCTTACTGACAAAGAGCTGAAGAGGTTAGAATAGAGAATTTCTATTTCCGTCCAAGTAAATCATATGTAAAATCATTAAACATTACTGTAAGCATATTACACAGGCTACATACAAAAATAGTACCCCAGCCACATGTCTGAACTTAATACAGAAAAAATCCAGAAGAAAATGACTCAGAAAATGGCTATTTTATGAAGTTATTTCTACAGATATGTCTGTACATTTTTCTTATTTCCTCTCCCAAAAAGTGCAAAATTAAAAACTTCTCAAATTAAAAAACACATGCTCATCACTAATACACAAATCTAAAATAACTACATGCATAAAGTTTTATAATTTGATGAAATAGTGAAATGCAATAACTAAGGCCTTATTTTTGCTTTGACAGAGCTGGAGCCATCACAGGGTTAACATTTTCTGGTCATGTTTGGTATCAATCAACTCGTCTTCTTATTGGCTACACAGGGAGGCTGGTTTCATAGCTTTTGATTCTAACTGTTTGGAAGAGCTGTCAATCTTTCCCACTTTGCCCTCTGTAAATCGTGCGACTTGATTGGCTTCCATAAGGGATAACTCAGGTTATAGTAGACGGATTGGCTGAAACGATCTGTCAATCAAAAGCTGTTTAGTCAACCAAACTTGCTGAATAGAAGGATACACTGGACCGTTAGTAGTGCTGGCAGTAGGAGCCATTAAAGTCCATAAATGATGGACTTTTAAGCTTTGTTTGCGAGGAAACACGGCCAGAATCTACAAGATTGTGAGGGGACCAGCTCGTTTTGGATTAAAAGGATTGGATGTACTTACTCTTTGAACTGTTGGCAAAGCAGGAAAAAGTTTATGGAGATCTTTCACCACTGTGAATAGAGACACGAGGAGAAAGGTAAGGACTCACGTTTATTTTAGACACTATCGGCGCAGAATCCTTTTGTATTTCTTTACTTTTAACCCTCTGAGCCCTAAGGCCATTTTTACAGTTCATTGTCCGTCTGGATTTATTTTATAAAAAAGCTTGTAAAACACCAACCCTGGTGTCTACAGTCAAGATATGAACATCATTTTTTCCAGGACAAACTGGGTTATTAGAATATTTGGGCTGCAGTGAGCTCACCTGCATGTTAAAAATGGTTGTAGGACCTTAAAGACAAATAAATAAACAAAACGGAACATGAATCTTCCAGATATGTATTGATATCACACACAGATCAATAAAACCTAAGCCATTTTACTCTCTAAAACACTTCTCATATGTCTTGGGAGTCACATTGTGAAGAAATAATCATTATAACTTATACAGTTGACAAAATACATGCATTTTTTCAAATAAAGTCAAGGCGCTTTTGCCCTCATGACATTTACTTATGCCAATAATCAACATAATAATGTCATATTTATTGATATTACACCCACAGCAATGCTACACAAGCAATTGTGTGTCTAAAACAGTTCTCCTATTGGCCTTCCATACAACCGTTTGGCCTTCCATACAGCCTTTTGGCCTTCCATACAGCCTTTTGGCCTTCCATACAGCCTTTTGGCCTTCCATACATTTTGAGTGACGTTGTCTCCCATATATGGGCATGCACCCCATATATGGAGTCCTTGACTTCCGTACACAAAGGACGGACGGCGCTAGCGGCAGAATTGAGCGAAAACGCGATGAATTATGGACAAAAAGTGGATAAATCTTGGATGTAAAGGTATGGATTTAATGCTCAACGAACCCCAAAAAAGGCAGAAGTTCCAGGCTGGATAGAAAATCACCTGTAGAGGCTAGAAGGACCCGGAAAAGACCTCCGTAACCACTAACTCGTTAGTTTTTAGCCACAATTTTCGGCGAGTTTCTATGTGTTATGGATGGTTAATGATTGAACTATGAATCAGAGGTGCTTTTTATGGTCGTGGGCGAGTCTCTCGGGTTAGGAGGGTTAAACATGATTATAACCGCTATAAGTCACCTTATGCTTATATGTGTGTGGGCTCATGGAATCATGAGACTTTAAGCTTTCTAATGATGTGCTGCATGACCGTGTTCATGAAGAGATAACGCTTGCAATTTGAGTTAAGAAAACGTTTTCTCCTAAAAATGGAGAAAACGTCCCGCTGACCGGACAGTGCTGTCCAAGAAGTTTAAAGTCTTTTGTACTCTTTTCAGGCTGCTGTAAAACCCCTCCTGTAAGCCAGCTTAATTTCAATTCTGCATGAGGCATCACATAGCCTCTGGTGCGTTTGATCCCAAGATGCGTTTGATCCTATGATGCGTTTGATCCCAATGTGATTTTTATCTTATGATGCTTAGCTTATTTGCTATAAAAATAAAGCTGCCTTTAGATCCTATGATGCTTTTGATGCTTTCAACCCTGTTTTGTTTGATCCCAATATGCTTTTGATGCGTTTGATCCCACTATGATTTTAATCCTATGTTTTGATCCTATCATGCTTTTGATGCTTTGATCCTAATGTGATTTTGATCTTATGATGCCTTTGATTCCAATATGCTTTTGTACCTTTTGATGATTTTAACGAGGGCTTGGTCACTGGTCTTGCACAATACGACTTTTGGTCTCAACAGAGTTCAGGTGTCTTTATTATGCTGATTATAATATTGGAGGGAAAGTGAAACCCTGGTCAGGTGGGATATTGTTTGGCTTTTTAAAAGTTTAGACAGCTAGCTAACGCTACGCCAATGTTTGCTAACGTTTGTCCACCAGCGTTAGCCTAGCTTACTAACACTAGGTAAATATTACAGCTGCCTTCGGAGTTTCCTATATCTGCGTCCACGTTGTCAACATAAGACCTGTGGCGTTAGTCTGAGCCATCATTGTATTACATGATATAAGCTTTGCTCCTATGAGATGTGTGCATTTTTGTCATGTTATAAAAAAGCTAACTGGCTATAGTTAGCCCGTTTGTATGCTAGCAGACATTAGCTAAAGTTGCCAAGGTGTGTGTGTGTGTTCCCTAAACAACTTCTTCCTGATGGATTTATTTTAAAATTCTGCAATTTGTTTAAAATGAAATGAACATGTTAAATTACACTGTTGATTGTTTAACCAAACTTTGTTTTCTGAAAATACATGTATTTCCTGTTAACCCACGTCCAAATAACAATAGAATACAAACATTTTTAGGGAAGCCATAAACCAACCATAGGGCTACACTTTGTAGTACTGGTCACGTCATTTCTACACTACATCTGGAGTGAAGCAATGTTGTCATTTAGTTGCTCAAATGCTCAGTACTAGTACTACAGTAGCAGTATTGTCTATGTAGCTATGAGTCAAGGGGAATGGCTATACTCATAAATCCTGGGTGTTCTGACACTGTTTTTGCTTTTATATCAACACATAACCCAAATTGATTGTCTTGATACTGTCATGCGTAAGACCTTTTTTCTGTCCTGGACTCTGTCTTGACTCAGACTCAAACCTCTCTGGACTCGGACTCAAACCTCTTTGGACTCGGTCTTGACTTGGACTCGACTAGTCCTGGTCTTGGACTCAACAAAGGTGGTCTTGACTACAGCCCTACTTTTAACATTATGATGTGTTTGATTCTGATGCTTTCAACCCTATGCTGCTTTTGATCGTATGAGACTTTTGATCCCAATATGGTTTTGGTCCTTTGATACCTTTTGATCCCATTATGCTTTTGATCCTTTGTTGCTTTCAACCCTGTTTTGTTTGATACCAATATGCTTTTGATCCAATATGCTTTTGATACTTTGATGCGTTTGATCCCACTATGATTTTAATCCTATGTTGCTTTTGATCCTATCATGCTTTTGATGCTTTGATCCCAATGTGATTTTGATCTTATGATGCCTTTGATTTCAATATGCTTTTGTACCTTTTGATGCTTTTAACTAGGGCCGTAGTACTCCGGTCTTGGACTCGAGACAGTTTTTCTATGGACTCGGACTTGTCTCGGACTTGGCCACTGGTCTTGCACAATATGACTTTTGGTCTGAACAGAGTCCAGGTGTCTTTATTATGTTGATTATAATATTGGAGGGAAAGTGAAACCCAGTTCAGGTGGGGATGTTGTTTGGCTTTTTAAAAGTTTAGACAGCTAGCTAACGCTATGCTATTGTTTGCTAATGTTTGTGCACCAGCGTTAGCCTAGCTTACTAACACTAGGTAAATATTACGGCTGCCTTCGGAGTTTCCTATATCTGCGTCCACGTTGTCAACATAAGACCTGTGGCGTTAGTCTGAGCCATCATTGTATTACATGATATGAGATGGGTGGGTTTTTGTCATGTTTTAAAAAAGCTAACTGGCTATAGTTAGCCCGTTTGTATGCTAGCAGACATTAGATAATGTTGCCAAGGTGTGTGTGTTGCCTAAACAACTTCTTCCTGATAGATTTATTTTAAAATTCTGCAATTTGTCTAAAATAAAATGAACATATGTTAAATTACACTGTTCATTGTTTAACCAAACTTTGTTTTCTGAAAATACATGTATTTCCTGTTAACCCACATCCAAATAACCATAGAATACAAACATATTTAGGGAAGCCATAAACCAACCATAGGGCTACACTTTGTAGTACTGGTCACGTCATTTTTACACTACATCTGGTGTGAAGCAATGTTGTCATTTAGTTGCTCAAATGCTCAGTACTAGTACTACAGTAGCAGTATTGTCTATGTAGCTATGAGTCAAGGGAAATGGCTATACTCATAAATCCTGGGTGTTCTGACCCTGTTTTTGCTTTTATATCAACACATAACCCAAATTGATTGTCTTGATACTGTCATGCGTAAGACCTTTTTTCTGTCCTGGACTGTCTTGACTCAGACTCAAACCTCTCTGGACTCTGACTCAAACCTCTTTGGACTCGGTCTTGACTTGGACTCGACTAGTCCTGGTCTTGGACTCAACAAAGGTGGTCTTGACTACAGCCCTACTTTTAACATTATGATGCGTTTGATTCTGATGCTTTCAACCCTATGCTGCTTTTGATCGTATGAGGCTTTTGATCCCAATATGGTTTTGGTCCTTTGATACCTTTTGATCCCATTATGCTTTTGATCCTTTGTTGCTTTCAACCCTGTTTTGTTTGATCCAATATGCTTTTGATGCGTTTGATCCCACTATGAATTTAATCCTATGTTGCTTTTGATCCTATCATGCTTTTGATGCTTTGATCCAATGTGATTTTTATCTTATGATGCCTTTGATTCCAATATGCTTTTGTACCTTTTGATGCTTTTAACGAGGGCCGTAGTACTCCGGTCTTGGACTCGAGACAGTTTTTCTATGGACTCGGACTTGTCTCGGACTTGGCCACTGGTCTTGCACAATATGACTTTTGGTCTGAACAGAGTCCAGGTGTCTTTATTATGTTGATTATAATATTGGAGGGAAAGTGAAACCCAGTTCAGGTGGGGATGTTTGGCTTTTTAAAAGTTTAGACAGCTAGCTAACGCTATGCCATTGTTTGCTAACGTTTGTGCACCGGCGTTAGCCTAGCTTACTAACACTAGGTAAATATTACGGCTGCCTTCGGAGTTTCCTATATCTGCGTCCACGTCAACATAAGACCTGTGGCGTTAGTCTGAGCCATCATTGTATTACATGATATAAGCTTTGCTCCTATGAGATGGGTGGGTTTTTGTCACGTTTTAAAAAAGCTAACTGGCTATAGTTAGCCTGTTTGTATGCTAGCAGACATTAGCTAATGTTGCCAAGGTGTGTGTGTTGCCTAAACAACTTCTTCCTGATGGATTTATTTTAAAATTCTGCAATTTGTCTAAAATAAAATGAACATATGTTAAATTACACTGTTCATTGTTTAACCAAACTTTGTTTTCTGAAAATACATGTATTTCCTGTTAACCCACATCCAAATAACAGAATACAAACATTTAGGGTAGCCATAAACCAACCATAGGGCTACACTTTGTAGTACTGGTCACGTCATTTCTACACTACATCTGGTGTGAAGCAATGTTGTCATTTAGTTGCTCAAATGCTCAGTACTAGTACTACAGTAGCAGTATTGTCTATGTAGCTGTTATGAGTCAAGGGAAATGGCTATACTCATAAATCCTGGGTGTTCTGACCCTCTTTTTGCTTTTATATCAACAAATAACCCAAATTGATTGTCTTGATACTGTCATGCGTAAGACATTTTTTTCTGTCCTGGACTCGGTCTTGACTCAGACTCAAACCTCTCTGGACTCGGACTCGAACCTCTTTGGACTCGGTCTTGACTTGGACTCCTCGACTAGTCCTGGTCTTGGACTCAACAAAGGTGGTCTTGACTGCAGCCCTACTTTTAACAATATGTTACGTTAGATTCTATGATGCTTTCAACCCTATGCTGCTTTTGATCCTATGAGGCTTTTGATCCAAATATGGTTTTGATCCTTTGATGCCTTTTGATCCCATTATGCTTTTGATCCGTTGATGCTTTCGATCCTATGATGCTTCTAATCCTTTGTTTATGCTTGTGGGTGAGTCAGAGGGTTTAGGCTGAAGCCATATTTTATTCATATTCACATCAAGTCTGATTTTGATCCTTGAATGCGTTTGATCCTCTGATGCGTTTGATCCCAATGCGATTTTTATCCTATGATGCTTTATCCTATGGTGATTTTAATCCTCTGATGCGTTTGATCCAATGTGCTTTTTATCCTATGATGAATTTAATGCTCTGATGCAAATGTTAGTTTCTTCTTGTGATTTTAATCCTCTGATGCGTTTGATCCCAATGTGAGTTTTATCTTATGATTTTAATGTTCTGATGCAAATTTGAGTTTTATCGTATTATTTTAAGTTAAATTTGAGTTTTATCCTTTGTTGCTTTTAATCTTATGATTTTAATTCTCTGATGCATTTGATCCCAATGTGATTTTTGATCTTGTGATGATTTTAATCCTCTGATGTTTGATCCTAATGTGATTTTTATCCTGATTTTATTCCTTTGATGCATTTGATCCCAATGTGATTTTAATCCTGATGATTTTAATCTTATGATGCGTTTGATCCCAATGTGAGTTTTATCCAATGATTTTAATTCTGTGTTTGATCCCAATGTGAGTTTTATCCTATGATGCTTTTAAATCGCTGATGCGTTTGATCCCAATGTGATTTTATCCTATGATGCTTTTAAATCGCTGATGCGTTTGATCCCAATGTGATTTTTTTATTTTAATTCTCTGATGTGTTTGATCCCAATGTGTCATCTTATGATGCGTTTAACCCTAACCCTAAATTCTCTTTTATCCTGATTTTAATCCTCTGATCCCAATATGAGTTTTATCCTATAATGCTTTTAATTCTCATGCATTTGATCCCAATGTGATTTTTATTTTATGATTATTTTAATCTTCTGATGCAATTTATCCCAATGTAAGTTTTATTCTATAATGCGTTTGATCCGAATGTGATTTTTATTATATTACTTTAATCCTCTGATGCGTTTGATCCCAAGGTTTTATTGTTTTTTGTGTAAGCAGTGTGGGCAACTATGCTCCAAAGAAATTCCTAGTATGTGTCCCCATACCTGGCAATAAAGATGATTCTGAGTATCCTCTGATGCATTTGAGCCAAATGTGATTTTTGATTTTAATTTACTATTTCAATTCGCTGATGTGTTTGATCCCAAGGTAAGTAAGGGGGTAGAGTGTGGGGTTTGGGTTAGGGGTAGAGTGTGGGGTTTGGGTTAGGGGTAGAGTGTGGGGTTTGGGTTAGGGGTAGAGTGTGGGGGTTTGGGGGGGTAGAGTGTGGGGGTTGGGGTTGGGGGTAGAGTGTGGGGGTTGGGGTTGGGGGTAGAGTGTGGGGGTTTGGGTTGGGGGTAGAGTGTGGGGGTTTGGGTTGGGGGTAGAGTGTGGGGGTTTGGGTTAGGGGTAGAGTGTGGGGGTTTGGGTTAGGGGGTAGAGTGTGGGGGTTTGGGTTGGGGGTAGAGTGTGGGGGTTTGGGTTGGGGGTAGAGTGGGGGGTTTGGGTTAGGGGTAGAGTGTGGGGTTTGGGTTGGGGTAGAGTGTGGGGGTTTGGGTTAGGGGTAGAGTGTGGGGGTTTGGGTTAGGGGTAGAGTGTGGGGGTTTGGGTTAGGGGTAGAGTGTGGGGGTTTGGGTTAGGGGTAGAGTGTGGGGGTTTGGGTTAGGGGTAGAGTGTGGGGGTTTGGGTTAGGGGTAGAGTGTGGGGGTTTGGGTTGGGGGTAGAGTGTGGGGGTTTGGGTTGGGGGTAGAGTGTGGGGGTTTGGGTTGGGGGTAGAGTGTGGGGGTTTGGGTTAGGGGTAGAGTGTGGGGGTTTGGGTTGGGGGTAGAGTGTGGGGGTTTGGGTTAGGGGTAGAGTGTGGGGGTTTGGGTTGGGGGTAGAGTGTGGGGTTTGGGTTAGGGGTAGAGTGTGGGGGTTTGGGTTAGGGGTAGAGTGTGGGGGTTTGGGTTAGGGGTAGAGTGTGGGGGTTTGGGTTAGGGGTAGAGTGTGGGGGTTTGGGTTAGGGGTAGAGTGTGGGGGTTTGGGTTAGGGGAGTGTGGGGGTTTGGGTTAGGGGTAGAGTGTGGGGGTTTGGGTTAGGGGTAGAGTGTGGGGGTTTGGGTTAGGGGTAGAGTGTGGGGGTTTGGGTTAGGGGTAGAGTGTGGGGGTTTGGGTTAGGGGTAGAGTGTGGGGGTTTGGGTTGGGGGTAGAGTGTGGGGGTTTGGGTTGGGGTAGAGTGTGGGGGTTTGGGTTGGGGTAGAGTGTGGGGGTTTGGGTTAGGGGTAGAGTGTGGGGGTTTGGGTTAGGGGTAGAGTGTGGGGGTTTGGGTTGGGGGTAGAGTGTGGGGTTTGGGTTGGGGGTAGAGTGTGGGGGTTTGGGTTGGGGGTAGAGTGTGGGGGGTTTGGGTTGGGGGGTAGAGTGTGGGGGGTTTGGGTTGGGGGGTAGAGTGTGGGGGGGTTGGGGGGTAGAGTGGGGGGTTTGGGTTAGGGTAGAGTGTGGGGTTTGGGTTGGGGGTAGAGTGGGGGTTTGGGTTGGGGGTAGAGTGTGGGGGTTTGGGTTGGGGGTAGAGTGGGGGTTTGGGTTAGGGGTAGAGTGTGGGGGTTTGGGTTGGGGGTAGAGTGTGGGGGTTTGGGTTGGGGGTAGAGTGTGGGGGTTTGGGTTAGGGGTAGAGTGTGGGGTTTGGGTTAGGGGGAGTGTGGGGGTTTGGGTTGGGGGTAGAGTGTGGGGGGTTTGGGTTGGGGGGTAGAGTGTGGGGGGTTTGGGTTGGGGGGTAGAGTGTGGGGGGTTTGGGTTGGGGGGTAGAGTGTGGGGGGTTTGGGTTGGGGGGTAGAGTGTGGGGGGTTTGGGTTGGGGGGTAGAGTGTGGGGGGTTGGGTTGGGGGTAGAGTGTGGGGTTTGGGTTGGGGGTAGAGTGTGGGGGTTTGGGTTGGGGGTAGAGTGTGGGGGTTTGGGTTGGGGGTAGAGTGTGGGGGTTTGGGTTGGGGGTAGAGTGTGGGGTTTGGGTTGGGGGTAGAGTGTGGGGGTTTGGGTTGGGGGTAGAGTGTGGGGGTTTGGGTTGGGGTAGAGTGTGGGGTTTGGGTTGGGGGTAGAGTGTGGGGGTTTGGGTTGGGGGTAGAGTGTGGGGGTTTGGGTTGGGGGTAGAGTGTGGGGGTTTGGGTTGGGGGTAGAGTGTGGGGGTTTGGGTTGGGGGTAGAGTGTGGGGGTTTGGGTTGGGGGTAGAGTGTGGGGGTTTGGGTTGGGGTAGAGTGTGGGGGTTTGGGTTGGGGGAGTGTGGGGGTTTGGGTTGGGGGTAGAGTGTGGGGTTTGGGTTGGGGGTAGAGTGTGGGGGTTTGGGTTGGGGGTAGAGTGTGGGGTTTGGGTTTGGGGTAGAGTGTGGGGGTTTGGGTTAGGGGGTAGAGTGTGGGGTTTGGGTTGGGGGTAGAGTGTGGGGGTTTGGGTTAGGGGGAGGTGGGGGGTTTGGGTTAGGGGTAGAGTGTGGGGGTGGGTTGGGGGTAGAGGGGTTTGGGTTGGGGGTAGAGTGTGGGGGGTGGGGGTTGGGGGTAGAGTGGGGGTTGGGGGTAGAGTGTGGGGGTGGGGGTTGGGGTAGAGTGTGGGGGTTGGGGGTAGAGGTGGGGGTTGGGGGTAGAGTGTGGGGGTTGGGGTAGAGGTGGGGGTTTGGGGTAGAGTGTGGGGGTTTGGGGTAGGTGTGGGGGTTTGGGGTAGAGTGTGGGGGTTGGGGGGTAGAGGTGGGGGTTGGGGGTAGAGTGTGGGGGTTGGGGGTAGAGGTGGGGGTTGGGGGTAGAGTGGGGGTTGGGGGTAGAGTGGGGGGTTGGGGTAGAGTGGGGGTTGGGGGGAGGTGGGGGTTGGGGGGTAGAGTGTGGGGGGTTGGGGGGTAGAGTGTGGGGGGTTGGGGGGTAGAGTGTGGGGGTTGGGGGTAGAGTGTGGGGGTTGGGGGTAGAGGTGGGGGTTGGGGGTAGAGTGTGGGGGTTGGGGGTAGAGTGTGGGGGTTGGGGGTAGAGTGTGGGGGTTGGGGGTAGAGTGTGGGGGTTGGGGGGGAGTGTGGGGTTGGGGGTAGAGTGTGGGGGTTGGGGGTAGAGTGTGGGGGTTGGGGGTAGAGGGGGGGTTGGGGGTAGAGTGTGGGGGTTGGGGGTAGAGTGTGGGGTTAGGTTAGGGTTAGGGTTAGGGGTTAGGGTTAGGGTTAGGGTTAGGGTTAGGTTTTGATAAATTATCTCGATGATCCCCCGCTTCGTCCGACGACTGGGCAGTTAGATAGGGACCAAAGGCAGATGCACTGGCCGGCGCACGTCAGTAGTCAGCTCACCATTCCCACAATGTCCCCCTACATGCCACTTTGTAGCACCGATTTGAGTGTAGGTATAGTTATTTCAATAAGACCACTACTTGGATTGCCAATTTGCGGCAGAGGGTCTTGGATTGTCTAGTTCGGCCGTGTGACTGGCCCTCGGGTCGCAGTAAAACGTTACTTTTACTTACATGCCACTTTGTAGCACAGGTTTGAGTGCAGGCATAGTTATTTCAATAAGACCACTACTTGGGTTGCCAATTTGCGGCAGAGGGTCTTGAATTGTCCAATTCGGACCGTGTGACTGGCCTCGGGTTGCAGTAAAATGTTACTTTTAATTTGGACCGTTTGTCTGGCCTCGGGGTTGCAGTAGTTTCTTTCAATTCGGACCGTATGTCTGGTCTCAGTATTGCATAAAATAGTTACTACGGTATTTACCCAGCTGGTTGGGTTTAGGTGGACCGTGTCTGGTCTCTTGGTTACAGTAAATCGTTTTTTCAATACGGACCGCTTGTCTGGTCTCAAGGTTGCATAAAATAGTTACTACGATATTGACCCAGTTGGTTGGGTTTATGTAAACCGTTTGTCTGGCTTTGGGTTATTTTCATGTCTATTTCTCTGTATTTACTTTTTCTGGTTTTATATTAAATGTCTAGGTTCAATCGTATTTTTGTTTTAGTAGAAATGGATCTAATACAAGAGGGTGACTCTTCTAATTGTGTTTTTTGAGCAGGTAAGTGTTTTGGATAGGTGTTAAGTTAAGGTTTGTATTTTTCTAATAAGGTAAGTGTTCTGTCGATTTATTCAGGTACGTTTTAAGGTGTTCTTGTACGGTAAATTCTATGTAAATTGCTTAAAAGGTGGATTCGGACGCATCGGAGAAGTCGAGGTAGGTACCCTAATTAAGGTAAGTTCTAACAATTTAATGTAATTCTATGATTGTATATTTAGATTAGTTGAGATGACTATATTAGTCCCAACGGGAGCTAAAAAGAAAAAGGGATAGGTGAAAAAAGTATGCACAGCGTAAAATCAAACCATTATCTGGTCTCCTTCAAGGGAGGGGGAGTCGGAGGACCAATGGTTACATTTATAGACAAGATTTAAATCAGTGTTTGAAAATTATTTTGTGGAGGTACGTTTAAAGGTATAGGATAAAATTTGGATTAGATTCTAGAAGGTTAGGATTATTTTTACAGGTTGAGGTACCAGGCTTAGGATTATATTTTGAAGTTTTAAAAGTATTTTTGTGGAAAATTAAGGTCTTGGTTTGAAAAGTTATGTTTAAAAATATATGATTAAAACTAACACTAAAGCTTTTGAATATAGTTAATTATTAGGTATAAATTTAGGACACATCATCAGTAGTGAACCTCAGTATCATCGAGTGTTTCGCCATTACCAACTAGACACTCTAACTGAGGGCGGCCCTCTCGGATTGATCAAGTCCCGGAGTGTGTCCCATAGTCAATTGGTTTTTTTGTTATAGAAGGTGGAGGTTAAGTTTTAGGATCATGAACTTTGGGCTTTTTGGTGTCTAAAATGGTTAAAGTCTTAAATAGAGGTAAATTGGATCATAAATCTATGTCTAAGAGTTATTTTATTTGGTAAGATAGGAGTTAAATAGGAAAAAAATTTTAAGGTTTAAATTAACGTTTAAAGCTCGGAGCAATTTTATAGAAAATAGGTTAATATACTAAGTAAACCTAAAAGGGTTTAAATATGCTAAGTTGCTAAGTTTTTTTGGTTGCTAATTAAATTAAGAGGGGGGCTAAAATTCTAGAAAGTAAGAGTTTTTTGGAGATAAATCTTCAAAATTAAGTAAGTTATGGCTAAAATAATGTTAAAGGCTAAAAGGGTTGGTTTTTAGGTCTAAATAATAAGTTAGTTTTAGACTAAAAGGAGATTATGAATTAAGTAACGGCTAAAAATGGCTAAAATAGTTACTAGCCATAAAGTAGCTAATCGGCTAAAAGAACTAAAACTAAGGAGTCGAAATAGAGGTCCAAGCTGAGCGGAGGCCTAGGTCCCGTAGATCCACGACCTGATCACCTAAGCTGGATCAGGGACGGAGAATTTGGAGTTTAAAAGTTTGGAGGGTAAAAGTTTGAAGAGTTCAATTTGTTTTTTTAGTCAGATAAGGACCAAATTAAACGTATGTGGTGCACAATGGGCTGTTGCGTTGGTGAGGCTAAACCTCAGAAGACTTGGCTACGATTAAGGTCCTGCTGCCGTGGACCACCACTCCCGCAGTGCTGTCCTAGAGGCGGACACGGGGCCGCATACGCACCGCCTGTCTGAGGAAACCGTTCGTTAACACCGCTAGGTATCCCGGTTAGAACTCAGAGCCAGGCCGAAGCTTTGGTTTCTGGAGGTCTAGGAGGTCTGAAGGTCTTGAAGATCTGGGAGGTCTGGAGATCATGGAGTCCGACTAAAGACCCGGTTAAAAATCAGGTCTATAGTCGGAAATTAGTCTATTTTTGAAAGCATTCCTGTACTCCATACAACGCACAGTCCCAGGAAATGCTAGAAGTAAAACTAATTTTAAGAGCCAATATAGTAAAAGTTTGAAGAAAAATTTTTAAGAAAATTTTAACTTCAAAGTTAGGATTTTAGACCCTAGCCTGTGCCCCATACACCGCACGACTACAGGAAGGTTAGAGCCTATATACTAAAGTATATGCAAATACCTGTGTCCCATACAACGCACGACCCCAGGTATGCAGAGTGACTCACCGTGAAAGATGTCCTCAGAAGCTCTGACTTGGGGTCAATTTTTCGGGGTAGTGGTTTTGCAAGTGATATCTTTCACTCATGGTGTAGAGAAGTGTGACCCATAATACCTTGCTGCATTTTAGTTAAAATTTTGGTCCAATAAAAATTTATTTCCTGACCGAATTTAATTATTCGTATTATTTTCCCATCATGCCTATATTCAGTAAGATAGAACCATAAGTGAAACAGATGGACAGATTAATGTGGTGTCCCTCCATTATAATAATTAAATGGGTTTGAATTGAGGGCCGCCAACGGAGCTGGGCCCAACACTCGTCCCAAGACGTCCCCGAGTCGGCGACTGTCAAAGATCAAAACCATCCATCATGAATTAAAGGGCAAATGCAACACTATTTTAGGCACCGAACAAAATTGGGGGAAAAATAATTAATTAAGAAAGGTATTAATTAGGTAGGTGGGTGTTTAAGGGTCAACAGGTTAAAGGGATATTTCGGTTAAATATTTTAGAGCATTTTAAAGGAACAATATCATTATTCGTTATGTTTGGTACCCCTGAGGTGGGGTTAGGGTTAAGGGTTATGTTTAGGGTTAAGGGGTTAGAGTTAGGTTTAGGAGTTAGGGGGCTAGTTTGTGATTTGGGTTTAGGGTAAGATTAGATTATGGTTAGGATTGTGGGTTGAGGTTAAGGTTAGGTACCTTAAGGTTGTAATTAGGTTTAAGGTTAGGTATAATAGGATTAGGGTTTTAGGTGCGTTTCATGGTTAAATGGTAAGAATTAAGGTTAGGGTTGGGGTCTTGGAATGGATTGAGAGTTAGGTTAAGTTTAGGGTTAAATATTAAGATTAGGATTAAGATTGAGGTTAAGGTTAGGGGTTGAGATTAGGGTTAGATATCTTAAGGTTAGGGTTAGGGTTAGGGTTAGGGTTAGGGTTAGGTATTTAGGGTTAGGTTTAGGTTAGGGAGAGTTTAAAGTTTGGAAAGAGGATTGGGGTTGGGTTCAGGGTAGGGTTAAGGTTAGGGCTAGTTTTAGGGGTTAGGTTTAGTTTTAGTAGTTTAGGTTGGAAAGGATTCAGTTGGTTTTCAGGTTAAGGTTGAGGTTAGGTTAGGTTTTAAAGGTTAGGGTTAGGTTTTGGAGTTAATAATAGGTTAGTGTTGGGGTTAAGCTAATGGCTTGGTTTTGAGATATTAGGTTTTAGGGTTAGGGTTAAAGTTTAGGTCCTAGATTAACAGTATAATTAGGGTTAGGGTTAGGAAGGGGTTAGGGTTGGGATTAGGGTTAGGGTTGGAGTTAGGGGTCAAGGTTAGGGTTTTAAGGTAAGGTTAAAGTTTTAGGTTCAGGAGTTAGTAGTTTCAGATAGAGAATTTGAGGTTGGTTGAGGTTGTTTATAGGGGTAAAGTCAGGGTTAGGGGTTTAAAGTTTTCCTTAAAAAAGTTATTGTTAGAGATAGGGTTAGGTTTGGAGTTTTAGTGTTTGGTGTTTAAAACAAGATATTTATTAAAATTTAGGTTCTTAGTTTTATTTGATAGTTTTGGAAGAGAGTCGAGTAAAAGGTGTCAGTCAGGTTTTCATCATAAGTTCTGTCCCCTACTCATCACCAAGGGGGAAGAGTGAGGGGAAGAGGGGTTCCTGTGAAAAATTATTATTAAGGAAAGAGGCAGAGTCAGGAGAGGGGTAAATACTCCTCTCCCCGCCGGGTGTGGCATGTAAACTCTACCCCTCCCCAGAAAATTTAAGAAAAGAGGAAGGAGGTAGAGTCAGGAGAGTGGACCGCATTCGGGGCCTCAGTCTCCCCGCCTATGGCGGGCAAGTATTGCATCTTCTCTACTCCCTCATTTGCATGAGGGAAGAGAGGAGAAGAATGAAAAGGTTTGTCTTTGGATTTTATTATTGTTATTGTATTCATAGTTATTTTTTTAAAAATATTAATGATGTCTTTAAACCATTATAAGGTTTATTATTTTAAAATGAATTAAAATTATGTATTAAAACTATGTATTAAAACAAATTTTATTAAAATAATTTAGTAAAAGAATTTATTAAAAGGGTTAGGGTTAGGTTTTGATAAATTATCTCAATGATCCACCCCGTCATCCGATTTGAGTGTAGGCATAGTTATTTCAATAAGACCACTACTTGGATTGCCAATTTGCGGCAGAGGGTCTTGAATTATCTAATTCGGACCGTGTGACTGGCCCTCGGGTCGCAGTAAAACGTTACTTTTACTTACATGTCACTTTGTAGCACAGGTTTGAGTGCAGGCATAGTTATTTCAATAAGACCACTACTTGGATTGCCAATTTGCGGCAAAGGGTCTTTGAATTGTCCAACTCGGACCGTGTGACTGGCCCTCGGGTCGCAGTAAATTGTTTCTCTTAATTTGGACCGTTGGTCTGGCCTCTGGGTTGTAGAAAATTGTTTTTTTTAATTTGGACCGTTGGTCTGGCCTCTGAGTTGTAGAAAATTGTTTTTTTAATTTGGACCGTTGGTCTGGCCTCCGGGTTGCAGAAAATCATTTCTTTTAATTTGGACCGTTTGTCTGGCCTCGGGTTGTAGAAAATTGTTTCTTTTAATTTGGACCGTTGGTCTGGTCTCCGGTTGCAGTAAATCATTTCTTTTAATTTGGACCGCTTGTCTGGCCTCGGAGTTGCAGAAAATCGCTTTTAATGTGGACCGCTTTGTCTGGTCTCGGGTTTTCTTCTTTTAATTTCATTTTTAAGGCATTAGGAAGTCGGTAGGAAGGATCATTGTACACTGGACTTGATGTGAGCTCTTGTCCGAAGGCACTGGCTGGGTTAGGTTTTTGATAAATTATCTCGATGATCCCCCGCTTCGTCCGACGACTGGGCAGTTAGATAGGGGACCAAAGGCAGATGCACTGGCCGGCGCACGTCAGTAGTCAGCTCACCATTCCCACAATGTCCCCTACATGCCACTTTGTAGCACCGATTTGAGTGTAGGTATAGTTATTTCAATAAGACCACTACTTGGATTGCCAATTTGCGGCAGAGGGTCTTGGATTGTCTAGTTCGGCCGTGTGACTGGCCCTCGGTCGCAGTAAAACGTTACTTTTACTTACATGCCACTTTGTAGCACAGGTTTGAGTGCAGGCATAGTTATTTCAATAAGACCACTACTTGGGTTGCCAATTTGCGGCAGAGGGTCTTGAATTGTCCAATTCGGACCGTGTGACTGGCCCTCGGGTTGCAGTAAAACGTTACTTTTAATTTGGACCGTTTGTCTGGCCTCGGGGTTGCAGTAGTTTCTTTCAATTCGGACCGTATGTCTGGTCTCAGTATTGCATAAAATAGTTACTACGGTATTTACCCAGCTGGTTGGGTTTAGGTGGACCGTGTGTCTGGTCTCTTGGTTACAGTAAATCGCTTTTCAATACGGACCGCTTGTCTGGTCTCAAGGTTGCATAAAATAGTTACTACGATATTGACCCAGTTGGTTGGGTTTATGTAAACCGTTTGTCTGGCTTTTGGGTTATTTTCATGTCTATTTCTCTGTATTTCACTTTTTCTGGTTTTATATTAAATGTCTAGGTTCAATCGTATTTTTGTTTTGGTAGAAATGGATCTAATACAAGAGGGTGACTCTTCTAATTGTGCTTTTGAGCAGGTAAGTGTTTTTGGATAGGGTGTTAAGTTAAGGTTTGTATTTTTCTAATAAGGTAAGTGTTCTGTCGATTTATTCAGGTACGTTTTAAGGTGTTCTTGTACGGTAAATTCTATGTAAATTGCTTAAAAGGTGGATTCGGACGCATCGGAGAAGTCGAGGTAGGTACCCTAATTAAGGTAAGTTCTAACAATTTAATGTAATTCTATGATTGTATATTTAGATTAGTTGAGATGACTATATTAGTTTCTAACGGGAGCTAAAAAGAAAAAGGGATAGGGTGAAAAAAAGTATGCACAGCGTAAAATCAAACCATTATCTGGTCTCCTTCCCCCAAGGGAGGGGGAGTCGGAGGACCAATGGTTACATTTATAGACAAGATTTAAATCAGTGTTTGAAAATTATTTTGTGGAGGTACGTTTAAAGGTATAGGATAAAATTTGGATTAGATTCTAGAAGGTTAGGATTATTTTTACAGGTTGAGGTACCAGGCTTAGGATTATATTTTGAAGTTTTAAAAGTATTTTTTGTGGAAAATTAAGGTCTTGGTTTGAAAAGTTATGTTTAAAAATATATGATTAAAACTAACACTAAAGCTTTTGAATATAGTTAATTATTAGGTATAAATTTAGGACACATCATCAGTAGTGAACCTCAGTATCATCGAGTGTTTCGGCCATTACCAACTAGACACTCTCAACTGAGGGCGGCCCTCTCGGGATTGATCAAGTCCCGGAGTGTGTCCCATAGTCAATTGGTTTTTTTGTTATAGAAGGTGGAGGTTAAGTTTTAGGATCATGAACTTTGGGCTTTTTGGTGTCTAAAATGGTTAAAGTCTTAAATAGAGGTAAATTGGATCATAAATCTATGTCTAAGAGTTATTTTTATTTGGTAAGATAGGAGTTAAATAGGAAAAAAATTTTAAGGTTTAAATTAACGTTTAAAGCTCCGGAGCAATTTTTATAGAAAAATAGGTTAATATACTAAGTAAACCTAAAAAGGTTTAAATATGCTAAGTTGCTAAGTTTTTTTGGTTGCTAATTAAATTAAGAGGGGGGCTAAAATTCTAGAAAGTAAGAGTTTTTTGGAGATAAATCTTCAAAATTAAGTAAGTTATGGCTAAAATAATGTTAAAGGCTAAAAGGGTTGGTTTTTAGGTCTAAATAATAAGTTAGTTTTAGACTAAAAGGAGATTATGAATTAAGTAACGGCTAAAAATGGCTAAAATAGTTACTAGCCATAAAGTAGCTAATCGGCTAAAAGAACTAAAACTAAGGATTCGAAATAGAGGTCCAAGCTGAGCGGAGGCCTAGGTCCCGTTGCATCCACGACCTGATCACCTAAGCTGGATCAGGGGACGGAGAATTTGGAGTTTAAAAGTTTGGAGGGTAAAAGTTTGAAGAGTTCAATTTAAGTTTTTTTAGTCAGAAAAGGACCAAATTAAACGTATGTGGTGCACAATGGGCTGTTGCGTTGGTGAGGCTAAACCTCATAGAAGACTTGGCTACGATTAAGGTCCTGCTGCCGTGGACCACCACTCCCGCAGTGCTGTCCTAGAGGCGGACACGGGGGGCCGCATACGTACCGCCTGTCTGAGGAAACCGTTCGTTAACACCGCTAGGTATCCCCGGTTAGAACTCAGAGCCAGGCCGAAGCTTTGGTTTCTGGAGGTCTAGGAGGTCTGAAGGTCTTGAAGATCTGGGAGGTCTGGAGATCATGGAGTCCGACTAAAGACCCGGTTAAAAATCAGGTCTATAGTCGGAAATTAGTCTATTTTTGAAAGCATTCCTGTACTCCATACAACGCACAGTCCCAGGAAATGCTAGAAGTAAAACTAATTTTAAGAGCCAATATAGTAAAAGTTTGAAGAAAAAATTTTTAAGAAAATTTTAACTTCAAAGTTAGGATTTTAGACCTAGCCTGTGCCCCATACACCGCACGACTACAGGAAGGTTAGAGCCTATATACTAAAGTATATGCAAATACCTGTGTCCCATACAACGCACGACCCCAGGTATGCAGAGTGACTCACCGTGAAAGATGCGTCCTCAGAAGCTCTGACTTGGGGTCAATTTTTCGGGGTAGTGGTTTTGCAAGTGATATCTTTCACTCATGGTGTAGAGAAGTGTGACCCATAATACCTTGCTGCATTTTAGTTAAAATTTTGGTCCAATAAAAATTTATTTCCTGACCGAATTTAATTATTCGTATTATTTTCCCATCATGCCTATATTCAGTAAGATAGAACCATAAGTGAAACAGATGGACAGATTAATGTGGTGTCCCTCCATTATAATAATTAAATGGGTTTGAATTGAGGGCCGCTCAACGGAGCTGGGCCCAACACTGTCCCAAGACGTCCCCGAGTCGGCGACTGTCAAAGATCAAAACCATCCATCATGAATTAAAGGGCAAATGCAACACTATTTTAGGCACCGAACAAAATTGGGGAAAAAATAATTAATTAAGAAAGGTATTAATTAGGTAGGTGGGTGTTTAAGGGTCAACAGGTTAAAGGGATATTTCGGTTAAATATTTTTAGAGCATTTTAAAGGAACAATATCATTATTCGTTATGTTTGGTACCCTGAGGTGGGGTTAGGGTTAAGGGGTTATGTTTAGGGTTAAGGGGTTAGAGTTAGGTTTAGGAGTTAGGGGGCTAGTTTGTGATTTGGGTTTAGGGTAAGATTAGATTATGGTTAGGATTGTGGGTTGAGGTTAAGGTTAGGTACCTTAAGGTTGTAATTAGGTTTAAGGTTAGGTATAATAGGGATTAGGGTTTTAGGTGCGTTTCATGGTTAAATGGTAAGAATTAAGGTTAGGGTTGGGGTCTTGGAATGGATTGAGAGTTAGGTTAAGTTTAGGGTTAAATATTAAGATTAGGATTAAGATTGAGGTTAAGGTTAGGGGTTGAGATTAGGGTTAGATATCTTAAGGTTAGGGTTAGGGTTAGGGTTAGGGTTAGGGGTTAGGTATTTAGGGTTAGGTTTAGGGTTAGGAGTTTAAAGTTTGGAAAGAGGATTGGGGTTGGGTTCAGGGGTAGGGTTAAGGTTAGGGCTAGTTTTAGGGGTTAGGTTTAGGGTTTAGTAGTTTGAAGTTGGATAAAGGATTGAAGTTGGTTTTCAGGTTAAGGTTGAGGTTAGGGTTAGGTTTTAAAGGTTAGGGTTAGGGTTTTGGAGTTAATAATAGGGTTAGTGTTGGGGTTGCTTAATGGCTTGGTTTTTGAGATATTAGGTTTTAGGTTAGGGTTAAAGTTTAGGTCCTAGATTAACAGTATAAAAGGGTTAGGGTTAGGTTAGGAAGGGGGTTAGGGTTGGGATTAGGGTTAGGGTTGGAGTTAGGGGTCAAGGTTAGGGGTTTTAAGGTAAGGTTAAAGTTTTAGGTTCAGGAGTTAGTAGTTTCAGATAGAGAATTTGAGGTTGGTTGAGGTTGTTTATAGGGTAAAGTCAGGGTTAGGGGTTTAAAGTTTTCCTTAAAAGTTATTGTTAGAGATAGGGTTAGGTTTGGAGTTTTAGTGTTTGGTGTTTAAAACAAGATATTTATTAAAATTTAGGTTCTTAGTTTTATTTGATAGTTTTGGAAGAGAATCGAGTAAAAGGTGTCAGTCAGGTTTTCATCATAAAGTCTCTGTCCCCTACTCATCACCAAGGGGGAAGAGTGAGGGGAAGAGGGGTTCCTGTGAAAAAATTATTATTAAGGAAAGAGGCAGAGTCAGGAGAGGGTGAAATACCTCCTCTCCCCGCCGGGTGTGGCATGTAAACTCTACCCTCCCCAGAAAATTTAAGAAAAGAGGAAGGAGGTAGAGTCAGGAGAGTGGACCGCATTCGGGCCTCAGTCTCCCGCCTATGGCCGGGCAAGATATTTACCTCCTACTCCTCATTTGCATGAGGGAAGAGAGGGAGAAGAATGAAAAGGTTTGTCTTTGGATTTTATTATTGTTATTGTATTCATAGTTATTTTTTTAAAAATATTAATGATGTCTTTTAAACCATTATAAGGTTTATTATTTTAAAATGAATTAAAATTATGTATTAAAACTATGTATTAAAACAAATTTTATTAAAATAATTTAGTAAAAGAATTTATTAAAAGGGTTAGGGTTAGGTTTTGATAAATTATCTCAATGATCCACCCCGTCGTCCGATTTGAGTGTAGGCATAGTTATTTCAATAAGACCACTACTTGGATTGCCAATTTGCGGCAGAGGGTCTTGAATTATCTAATTCGGACCGTGTGACTGGCCCTCGGGTCGCAGTAAAACGTTACTTTTACTTACATGTCACTTTGTAGCACAGGTTTGAGTGCAGGCATAGTTATTTCAATAAGACCACTACTTGGATTGCCAATTTGCGGCAAAGGGTCTTGAATTGTCCAACTCGGACTGTGACTGGCCCTCGGGTCGCAGTAAATTGTTTTCTTAATTTGGACCGTTGGTCTGGCCTCTGGGTTGTAGAAAATTGTTTCTTTTAATTTGGACCGTTGGTCTGGCCTCTGAGTTGTAGAAAATTGTTTCTTTTAATTTGGACCGTTGGTCTGGCCTCCGGTTGCAGAAAATCATTTCTTTTAATTTGGACCGTTTGTCTGGCCTCGGGTTGTAGAAAATTGTTTCTTTTAATTTGGACCGTTGGTCTGGTCTCCGGTTGCAGTAAATCATTTCTTTTAATTTGGACCGTTTGTCTGGCCTCGGAGTTGCAGAAAATCGCTTTTAATGTGGACCGTTTGTCTGGTCTCGGGTTTTCTTCTTTTAATTTCATTTTTTAAGGCATTAGGAAGTCGGTAGGAAGGATCATTGTACACTGGACTTGATGCGCTCTTGTCCGAAGGCACTGGCTGGGTTAGGTTTTGATAAATTATCTCGATGATCCCCCGCTCGTCCGACGACTGGGCAGTTAGATAGGGGACCAAAGGCAGATGCACTGGCCGGCGCACGTCAGTAGTCAGCTCACCATTCCCACAATGTCCCCCTACATGCCACTTTGTAGCACCGATTTGAGTGTAGGTATAGTTATTTCAATAAGACCACTACTTGGATTGCCAATTTGCGGCAGAGGGTCTTGGATTGTCTAGTTCGGGCCGTGTGACTGGCCCTCGGTCGCAGTAAAACGTTACTTTTACTTACATGCCACTTTGTAGCACAGGTTTGAGTGCAGGCATAGTTATTTCAATAAGACCACTACTTGGGTTGCCAATTTGCGGCAGAGGGTCTTGAATTGTCCAATTCGGACCGTGTGACTGGCCCTCGGGTTGCAGTAAAACGTTACTTTTAATTTGGACCGTTTGTCTGGCCTCGGGGTTGCAGTAGTTTCTTTCAATTCGGACCGTATGTCTGGTCTCAGTATTGCATAAAATAGTTACTACGGTATTTACCCAGCTGGTTGGGTTTAGGTGGACCGTGTGTCTGGTCTCTTGGTTACAGTAAATCGTTTCTTTCAATACGGACCGCTTGTCTGGTCTCAAGGTTGCATAAAATAGTTACTACGATATTGACCCAGTTGGTTGGGTTTATGTAAACCGTTTGTCTGGCTTTTGGGTTATTTTCATGTCTATTTCTCTGTATTTCACTTTTTCTGGTTTTATATTAAATGTCTAGGTTCAATCGTATTTTTGTTTTGGTAGAAATGGATCTAATACAAGAGGGTGACTCTTCTAATTGTGCTTTTGAGCAGGTAAGTGTTTTTGGATAGGGTGTTAAGTTAAGGTTTGTATTTTTCTAATAAGGTAAGTGTTCTGTCGATTTATTCAGGTACGTTTTTAAGGTGTTCTTGTACGGTAAATTCTTCTATGTAAATTGCTTAAAAGGTGGATTCGGACGCATCGGAGAAGTCGAGGTAGGTACCCTAATTAAGGTAAGTTCTAACAATTTAATGTAATTCTATGATTGTATATTTAGATTAGTTGAGATGACTATATTAGTTTCTAACGGGAGCTAAAAAGAAAAAGGGATAGGGTGAAAAAAGTATGCACAGCGTAAAATCAAACCATTATCTGGTCTCCTTCCCCAAGGGAGGGGAGTCGGAGGACCAATGGTTACATTTATAGACAAGATTTAAATCAGTGTTTGAAAATTATTTTGTGGAGGTACGTTTAAAGGTATAGGATAAAATTTGGATTAGATTCTAGAAGGTTAGGATTATTTTTACAGGTTGAGGTACCAGGCTTAGGATTATATTTTGAAGTTTTAAAAGTATTTTTGTGGAAAATTAAGGTCTTGGTTTGAAAAGTTATGTTTAAAAATATATGATTAAAACTAACACTAAAGCTTTTGAATATAGTTAATTATTAGGTATAAATTTAGGACACATCATCAGTAGTGAACCTCAGTATCATCGAGTGTTTCGCCATTACCAACTAGACACTCTCAACTGAGGGCGGCCCTCTCGGGATTGATCAAGTCCCGGAGTGTGTCCCATAGTCAATTGGTTTTTTTGTTATAGAAGGTGGAGGTTAAGTTTTAGGATCATGAACTTTGGGCTTTTGGTGTCTAAAATGGTTAAAGTCTTAAATAGAGGTAAATTGGATCATAAATCTATGTCTAAGAGTTATTTTTATTTGGTAAGATAGGAGTTAAATAGGAAAAAATTTTAAGGTTTAAATTAACGTTTAAAGCTCCGGAGCAATTTTTATAGAAAAATAGGTTAATATACTAAGTAAACCTAAAAGGTTTAAATATGCTAAGTTGCTAAGTTTTTTTGGTTGCTAATTAAATTAAGAGGGGGGCTAAAATTCTAGAAAGTAAGAGTTTTTTGGAGATAAATCTTCAAAATTAAGTAAGTTATGGCTAAAATAATGTTAAAGGCTAAAAGGGTTGGTTTTTAGGTCTAAATAATAAGTTAGTTTTAGACTAAAAAGGAGATTATGAATTAAGTAACGGCTAAAAAATGGCTAAAATAGTTACTAGCCATAAAGTAGCTAATCGGCTAAAAGAACTAAAACTAAGGATTCGAAATAGAGGTCCAAGCTGAGCGGAGGCCTAGGTCCCGTAGATCCACGACCTGATCACCTAAGCTGGATCAGGGACGGAGAATTTGGAGTTTAAAAGTTTGGAGGGTAAAAGTTTGAAGAGTTCAATTTAAGTTTTTAGTCAGAAAAGGACCAAATTAAACGTATGTGGTGCACAATGGGCTGTTGCGTTGGTGAGGCTAAACCTCATAGAAGACTTGGCTACGATTAAGGTCCTGCTGCCGTGGACCACCACTCCCGCAGTGCTGTCCTAGAGGCGGACACGGGGCCGCATACGTACCGCCTGTCTGAGGAAACCGTTCGTTAACACCGCTAGGTATCCCGGTTAGAACTCAGAGCTAGGCCGAAGCTTTGGTTTCTGGAGGTCTAGGAGGTCTGAAGGTCTTGAAGATCTGGGAGGTCTGGAGATCATGGAGTCCGACTAAAGACCCGGTTAAAAATCAGGTCTATAGTCGGAAATTAGTCTATTTTTGAAAGCATTCCTGTACTCCATACAACGCACAGTCCCAGGAAATGCTAGAAGTAAAACTAATTTTAAGAGCCAATATAGTAAAAGTTTGAAGAAAAATTTTTAAGAAAATTTTAACTTCAAAGTTAGGATTTTAGACCTTGCCTGTGCCCCATACACCGCACGACTACAGGAAGGTTAGAGCCTATATACTAAAGTATATGCAAATACCTGTGTCCCATACAACGCACGACCCCAGGTATGCAGAGTGACTCACCGTGAAAGATGCGTCCTCAGAAGCTCTGACTTGGGGTCAATTTTTCGGGGGGTAGTGGTTTTGCAAGTGATATCTTTCACTCATGGTGTAGAGAAGTGTGACCCATAATACCTTGCTGCATTTTAGTTAAAATTTTGGTCCAATAAAAATTTATTTCCTGACCGAATTTAATTATTCGTATTATTTTCCCATCATGCCTATATTCAGTAAGATAGAACCATAAGTGAAACAGATGGACAGATTAATGTGGTGTCCCTCCATTATAATAATTAAATGGGTTTGAATTGAGGGCCGCTCAACGGAGCTGGGCCCAACACTGTCCCAAGACGTCCCCGAGTCGGCGACTGTCAAAGATCAAAACCATCCATCATGAATTAAAGGGCAAATGCAACACTATTTTAGGCACCGAACAAAATTGGGGAAAAAATAATTAATTAAGAAAGGTATTAATTAGGTAGGTGGGTGTTTAAGGGTCAACAGGTTAAAGGGATATTTCGGTTAAATATTTTAGAGCATTTTAAAGGAACAATATCATTATTCGTTATGTTTGGTACCCCTGAGGTGGGGTTAGGGTTAAGGGGTTATGTTTAGGGTTAAGGGGTTAGAGTTAGGTTTAGGAGTTAGGGGCTAGTTTGTGATTTGGGTTTAGGGTAAGATTAGATTATGGTTAGGATTGTGGGTTGAGGTTAAGGTTAGGTACCTTAAGGTTGTAATTAGGTTTAAGGTTAGGTATAATAGGGATTAGGGTTTTAGGTGCGTTTCATGGTTAAATGGTAAGAATTAAGGTTAGGGTTGGGGTCTTGGAATGGATTGAGAGTTAGGTTAAGTTTAGGGTTAAATATTAAGATTAGGATTAAGATTGAGGTTAAGGTTAGGGGTTGAGATTAGGGTTAGATATCTTAAGGTTAGGGTTAGGGTTAGGGTTAGGGTTAGGGGTTAGGGTATTTAGGGTTAGGTTTAGGGTTAGGAGTTTAAAGTTTGGAAAGAGGATTGGGGTTGGGTTCAGGGTAGGGTTAAGGTTAGGGCTAGTTTTAGGGTTAGGTTTAGGGTTTAGTAGTTTAGAAGTTGGATAAAGGATTGAAGTTGGTTTTCAGGTTAAGGTTGAGGTTAGGGTTAGGTTTTAAAGGTTAGGGTTAGGGTTTTGGAGTTAATAATAGGGTTAGTGTTGGGGTTAAGCTTAATGGCTTGGTTTTGAGATATTAGGTTTTAGGGTTAGGGTTAAAGTTTAGGTCCTAGATTAACAGTATAAAAGGGTTAGGGTTAGGATTAGGGAAGGGGTTAGGGTTGGGATTAGGGGTTAGGGTTGGAGTTAGGGGTCAAGGTTAGGGGTTTTAAGGTAAGGTTAAAGTTTTAGGTTCAGGAGTTAGTAGTTTCAGATAGAGAATTTGAGGTTGGTTGAGGTTGTTTATAGGGGTAAAGTCAGGGTTAGGGGTTTAAAGTTTTCCTTAAAAAGTTATTGTTAGAGATAGGGTTAGGTTTGGAGTTTTAGTGTTTGGTGTTTAAAACAAGATATTTATTAAAATTTAGGTTCTTAGTTTTATTTGATAGTTTTGGAAGAGAGTCGAGTAAAAGGTGTCAGTCAGGTTTTCATCATAAAGTCTCTGTCCCCTACTCATCACCAAGGGGGAAGAGTGAGGGGAAGAGGGGTTCCTGTGAAAAAATTATTATTAAGGAAAGAGGCAGAGTCAGGAGAGGGGTGAAATACCTCCTCTCCCCGCCGGGTGTGGCATGTAAACTCTACCCCTCCCCAGAAAATTTAAGAAAAGAGGAAGGAGGTAGAGTCAGGGAGAGTGGACCGCATTCGGGGCCTCAGTCTCCCCGCCTATGGCCGGGCAAGTATACTCTACCTCTACTCCCTCATTTGCATGAGGGAAGAGAGGGAGAAGAATGAAAAGGTTTGTCTTTGGATTTTATTATTGTTATTGTATTCATAGTTATTTTTTAAAAAATATTAATGATGTCTTTTAAACCATTATAAGGTTTATTATTTTAAAATGAATTAAAATTATGTATTAAAACTATGTATTAAAACAAATTTTATTAAAATAATTTAGTAAAAGAATTTATTAAAAGGGTTAGGGTTAGGTTTTTGATAAATTATCTCAATGATCCACCCCGCTTCGTCCGATTTGAGTGTAGGCATAGTTATTTCAATAAGACCACTACTTGGATTGCCAATTTGCGGCAGAGGGTCTTGAATTATCTAATTCGGACCGTGTGACTGGCCCTCGGGTCGCAGTAAAACGTTACTTTTACTTACATGTCACTTTGTAGCACAGGTTTGAGTGCAGGCATAGTTATTTCAATAAGACCACTACTTGGATTGCCAATTTGCGGCAAAGGGTCTTGAATTGTCCAACTCGGACCGTGTGACTGGCCCTCGGGTCGCAGTAAATTGTTTCTCTTAATTTGGACCGTTGGTCTGGCCTCTGGGTTGTAGAAAATTGTTTCTTTTAATTTGGACCGTTGGTCTGGCCTCTGAGTTGTAGAAAATTGTTTCTTTTAATTTGGACCGTTGGTCTGGCCTCCGGTTGCAGAAAATCATTTCTTTTAATTTGGACCGTTTGTCTGGCCTCGGGTTGTAGAAAATTGTTTCTTTTAATTTGGACCGTTGGTCTGGTCTCCGGGTTGCAGTAAATCATTTCTTTTAATTTGGACCGTTTGTCTGGCCTCGGAGTTGCAGAAAATCGTTTCTTTTAATGTGGACCGTTTGTCTGGTCTCGGGGTTTTCTTCTTTTAATTTCATTTTTAAGGCATTAGGAAGTCGGTAGGAAGGATCATTGTACACTGGACTTGATGTGAGCGCTCTTGTCCGAAGGCACTGGCTGGGTTAGGTTTTTGATAAATTATCTCGATGATCCCCCCCGCTTCGTCCGACGACTGGGCAGTTAGATAGGGGACCAAAGGCAGATGCACTGGCCGGCGCACGTCAGTAGTCAGCTCACCATTCCCACAATGTCCCCCTACATGCCACTTTGTAGCACCGATTTGAGTGTAGGTATAGTTATTTCAATAAGACCACTACTTGGATTGCCAATTTGCGGCAGAGGGTCTTGGATTGTCTAGTTCGGCCGTGTGACTGGCCCTCGGGTCGCAGTAAAACGTTACTTTTACTTACATGCCACTTTGTAGCACAGGTTTGAGTGCAGGCATAGTTATTTCAATAAGACCACTACTTGGGTTGCCAATTTGCGGCAGAGGGTCTTGAATTGTCCAATTCGGACCGTGTGACTGGCCCTCGGGTTGCAGTAAAACGTTACTTTTAATTTGGACCGTTTGTCTGGCCTCGGGTTGCAGTAGTTTCTTTCAATTCGGACCGTATGTCTGGTCTCAGTATTGCATAAAATAGTTACTACGGTATTTACCCAGCTGGTTGGGTTTAGGTGGACCGTGTGTCTGGTCTCTTGGTTACAGTAAATCGTTTCTTTCAATACGGACCGTTTGTCTGGTCTCAAGGTTGCATAAAATAGTTACTACGATATTGACCCAGTTGGTTGGGTTTATGTAAACCGTTTGTCTGGCTTTTGGGTTATTTTCATGTCTATTTCTCTGTATTTCACTTTTTCTGGTTTTATATTAAATGTCTAGGTTCAATCGTATTTTTGTTTTGGTAGAAATGGATCTAATACAAGAGGGTGACTCTTCTAATTGTGCTTTTGAGCAGGTAAGTGTTTTTGGATAGGGTGTTAAGTTAAGGTTTGTATTTTTCTAATAAGGTAAGTGTTCTGTCGATTTATTCAGGTACGTTTTTAAGGTGTTCTTGTACGGTAAATTCTTCTATGTAAATTGCTTAAAAGGTGGATTCGGACGCATCGGAGAAGTCGAGGTAGGTACCCTAATTAAGGTAAGTTCTAACAATTTAATGTAATTCTATGATTGTATATTTAGATTAGTTGAGATGACTATATTAGTCCCCTAACGGGAGCTAAAAAGAAAAAGGGATAGGGTGAAAAAAAGTATGCACAGCGTAAAATCAAACCATTATCTGGTCTCCTTCCCCCAAGGGAGGGGGAGTCGGAGGACCAATGGTTACATTTATAGACAAGATTTAAATCAGTGTTTGAAAATTATTTTGTGGAGGTACGTTTAAAGGTATAGGATAAAATTTGGATTAGATTCTAGAAGGTTAGGATTATTTTTACAGGTTGAGGTACCAGGCTTAGGATTATATTTTGAAGTTTTAAAAGTATTTTTTGTGGAAAATTAAGGTCTTGGTTTGAAAAGTTATGTTTAAAAATATATGATTAAAACTAACACTAAAGCTTTTGAATATAGTTAATTATTAGGTATAAATTTAGGACACATCATCAGTAGTGAACCTCAGTATCATCGAGTGTTTCGCCATTACCAACTAGACACTCTCAACTGAGGGCGGCCCTCTCGGGATTGATCAAGTCCCGGAGTGTGTCCCATAGTCAATTGGTTTTTTTGTTATAGAAGGTGGAGGTTAAGTTTTAGGATCATGAACTTTGGGCTTTTGGTGTCTAAAATGGTTAAAGTCTTAAATAGAGGTAAATTGGATCATAAATCTATGTCTAAGAGTTATTTTTATTTGGTAAGATAGGAGTTAAATAGGAAAAAATTTTAAGGTTTAAATTAACGTTTAAAGCTCCGGAGCAATTTTTATAGAAAAATAGGTTAATATACTAAGTAAACCTAAAAGGGTTTAAATATGCTAAGTTGCTAAGTTTTTTGGTTGCTAATTAAATTAAGAGGGGGCTAAAATTCTAGAAAGTAAGAGTTTTTGGAGATAAATCTTCAAAATTAAGTAAGTTATGGCTAAAATAATGTTAAAGGCTAAAAGGGTTGGTTTTAGGTCTAAATAATAAGTTAGTTTTAGACTAAAAAGGAGATTATGAATTAAGTAACGGCTAAAAATGGCTAAAATAGTTACTAGCCATAAAGTAGCTAATCGGCTAAAAGAACTAAAACTAAGGATTCGAAATAGAGGTCCAAGCTGAGCGGAGGCCTAGGTCCCGTTGCATCCACGACCTGATCACCTAAGCTGGATCAGGGGACGGAGAATTTGGAGTTTAAAAGTTTGGAGGGTAAAAGTTTGAAGAGTTCAATTTAAGTTTTTTTAGTCAGATAAGGACCAAATTAAACGTATGTGGTGCACAATGGGCTGTTGCGTTGGTGAGGCTAAACCTCATAGAAGACTTGGCTACGATTAAGGTCCTGCTGCCGTGGACCACCACTCCCGCAGTGCTGTCCTAGAGGCGGACACGGGGGGCCGCATACGTACCGCCTGTCTGAGGAAACCGTTCGTTAACACCGCTAGGTATCCCCGGTTAGAACTCAGAGCTAGGCCGAAGCTTTGGTTTCTGGAGGTCTAGGAGGTCTGAAGGTCTTGAAGATCTGGGAGGTCTGGAGATCATGGAGTCCGACTAAAGACCCGGTTAAAAATCAGGTCTATAGTCGGAAATTAGTCTATTTTTGAAAGCATTCCTGTACTCCATACAACGCACAGTCCCAGGAAATGCTAGAAGTAAAACTAATTTTAAGAGCCAATATAGTAAAAGTTTGAAGAAAAATTTTTAAGAAAATTTTAACTTCAAAGTTAGGATTTTAGACCTTGCCTGTGCCCCATACACCGCACGACTACAGGAAGGTTAGAGCCTATATACTAAAGTATATGCAAATACCTGTGTCCCATACAACGCACGACCCCAGGTATGCAGAGTGACTCACCGTGAAAGATGCGTCCTCAGAAGCTCTGACTTGGGGTCAATTTTTCGGGGTAGTGGTTTTGCAAGTGATATCTTTCACTCATGGTGTAGAGAAGTGTGACCCATAATACCTTGCTGCATTTTAGTTAAAATTTTGGTCCAATAAAAATTTATTTCCTGACCGAATTTAATTATTCGTATTATTTTCCCATCATGCCTATATTCAGTAAGATAGAACCATAAGTGAAACAGATGGACAGATTAATGTGGTGTCCCTCCATTATAATAATTAAATGGGTTTGAATTGAGGGCCGCTCAACGGAGCTGGGCCCAACACTCGTCCCAAGACGTCCCCCCCGAGTCGGCGACTGTCAAAGATCAAAACCATCCATCATGAATTAAAGGGCAAATGCAACACTATTTTAGGCACCGAACAAAATTGGGGGAAAAAATAATTAATTAAGAAAGGTATTAATTAGGTAGGTGGGTGTTTAAGGGTCAACAGGTTAAAGGGATATTTCGGTTAAATATTTTTAGAGCATTTTAAAGGAACAATATCATTATTCGTTATGTTTGGTACCCCTGAGGTGGGGTTAGGGTTAAGGGGTTATGTTTAGGGTTAAGGGGTTAGAGTTAGGTTTAGGAGTTAGGGGCTAGTTTGTGATTTGGGTTTAGGGTAAGATTAGATTATGGTTAGGATTGTGGGTTGAGGTTAAGGTTAGGTACCTTAAGGTTGTAATTAGGTTTAAGGTTAGGTATAATAGGGATTAGGGTTTTAGGTGCGTTTCATGGTTAAATGGTAAGAATTAAGGTTAGGGTTGGGGTCTTGGAATGGATTGAGAGTTAGGGTTAAGTTTAGGGTTAAATATTAAGATTAGGATTAAGATTGAGGTTAAGGTTAGGGGTTGAGATTAGGGTTAGATATCTTAAGGTTAGGGTTAGGGGTTAGGGTTAGGGTTAGGGGTTAGGGTATTTAGGGTTAGGTTTAGGGTTAGGAGTTTAAAGTTTGGAAAGAGGATTGGGGTTGGGTTCAGGGGTAGGGTTAAGGTTAGGGCTAGTTTTAGGGGTTAGGTTTAGGGTTTAGTAGTTTAGAAGTTGGATAAAGGATTGAAGTTGGTTTTCAGGTTAAGGTTGAGGTTAGGGTTAGGTTTTAAAGGTTAGGGTTAGGGTTTTGGAGTTAATAATAGGGTTAGTGTTGGGGGTTAAGCTTAATGGCTTGGTTTTTGAGATATTAGGTTTTAGGGTTAGGGTTAAAGTTTAGGTCCTAGATTAACAGTATAAAAAGGGTTAGGGTTAGGATTAGGGAAGGGGGTTAGGGTTGGGATTAGGGGTTAGGGTTGGAGTTAGGGGTCAAGGTTAGGGGTTTTAAGGTAAGGTTAAAGTTTTAGGTTCAGGAGTTAGTAGTTTCAGATAGAGAATTTGAGGTTGGTTGAGGTTGTTTATAGGGGTAAAGTCAGGGTTAGGGGTTTAAAGTTTTCCTTAAAAAAGTTATTGTTAGAGATAGGGTTAGGTTTGGAGTTTTAGTGTTTGGTGTTTAAAACAAGATATTTATTAAAATTTAGGTTCTTAGTTTTATTTGATAGTTTTGGAAGAGAGTCGAGTAAAAGGTGTCAGTCAGGTTTTCATCATAAAGTCTCTGTCCCCTACTCATCACCAAGGGGGGAAGAGTGAGGGGAAGAGGGGTTCCTGTGAAAAAAATTATTATTAAGGAAAGAGGCAGAGTCAGGGAGAGGGGTGAAATACCTCCTCTCCCCCGCCGGGTGTGGCATGTAAACTCTACCCCTCCCCAGAAAATTTAAGAAAAAGAGGAAGGAGGTAGAGTCAGGGAGAGTGGACCGCATTCGGGGCCTCAGTCTCTCCCCCGCCTATGGCCGGGCAAGTATACTCTACCTCCCCCTACTCCCTCATTTGCATGAGGGAAGAGAGGGAGAAGAATGAAAAGGTTTGTCTTTGGATTTTATTATTGTTATTGTATTCATAGTTATTTTTTTAAAAAAATATTAATGATGTCTTTTAAACCATTATAAGGTTTATTATTTTAAAATGAATTAAAATTATGTATTAAAACTATGTATTAAAACAAATTTTATTAAAATAATTTAGTAAAAGAATTTATTAAAAGGGTTAGGGTTAGGTTTTGATAAATTATCTCAATGATCCACCCGCTTCGTCCGATTTGAGTGTAGGCATAGTTATTTCAATAAGACCACTACTTGGATTGCCAATTTGCGGCAGAGGGTCTTGAATTATCTAATTCGGACCGTGTGACTGGCCCTCGGGTCGCAGTAAAACGTTACTTTTACTTACATGTCACTTTGTAGCACAGGTTTGAGTGCAGGCATAGTTATTTCAATAAGACCACTACTTGGATTGCCAATTTGCGGCAAAGGGTCTTGAATTGTCCAACTCGGACCGTGTGACTGGCCCTCGGGTCGCAGTAAATTGTTTCTCTTAATTTGGACCGTTGGTCTGGCCTCTGGGTTGTAGAAAATTGTTTCTTTTAATTTGGACCGTTGGTCTGGCCTCTGAGTTGTAGAAAATTGTTTCTTTTAATTTGGACCGTTGGTCTGGCCTCGGGTTGCAGAAAATCATTTCTTTTAATTTGGACCGTTTGTCTGGCCTCGGGTTGTAGAAAATTGTTTCTTTTAATTTGGACCGTTGGTCTGGTCTCCGGGTTGCAGTAAATCATTTCTTTTAATTTGGACCGTTTGTCTGGCCTCGGAGTTGCAGAAAATCGTTTCTTTTAATGTGGACCGTTTGTCTGGTCTCGGGGTTTCTCTTCTTTTAATTTCATTTTTTAAGGCATTAGGAAGTCGGTAGGAAGGATCATTGTACACTGGACTTGATGTGAGCGCTCTTGTCCGAAGGCACTGGCTGGGTTAGGTTTTTGATAAATTATCTCGATGATCCCCCCCGCTTCGTCCGACGACTGGGCAGTTAGATAGGGGACCAAAGGCAGATGCACTGGCCGGCGCACGTCAGTAGTCAGCTCACCATTCCCACAATGTCCCCTACATGCCACTTTGTAGCACCGATTTGAGTGTAGGTATAGTTATTTCAATAAGACCACTACTTGGATTGCCAATTTGCGGCAGAGGGTCTTGGATTGTCTAGTTCGGCCGTGTGACTGGCCCTCGGGTCGCAGTAAAACGTTACTTTTACTTACATGCCACTTTGTAGCACAGGTTTGAGTGCAGGCATAGTTATTTCAATAAGACCACTACTTGGGTTGCCAATTTGCGGCAGAGGGTCTTGAATTGTCCAATTCGGACCGTGTGACTGGCCCTCGGGTTGCAGTAAAACGTTACTTTTAATTTGGACCGTTTGTCTGGCCTCGGGGTTGCAGTAGTTTCTTTCAATTCGGACCGTATGTCTGGTCTCAGTATTGCATAAAATAGTTACTACGGTATTTACCCAGCTGGTTGGGTTTAGGTGGACCGTGTGTCTGGTCTCTTGGTTACAGTAAATCGTTTCTTTCAATACGGACCGTTTGTCTGGTCTCAAGGTTGCATAAAATAGTTACTACGATATTGACCCAGTTGGTTGGGTTTATGTAAACCGTTTGTCTGGCTTTTGGGTTATTTTCATGTCTATTTCTCTGTATTTCACTTTTTCTGGTTTTATATTAAATGTCTAGGTTCAATCGTATTTTTGTTTTGGTAGAAATGGATCTAATACAAGAGGGTGACTCTTCTAATTGTGCTTTTGAGCAGGTAAGTGTTTTTGGATAGGGTGTTAAGTTAAGGTTTGTATTTTTCTAATAAGGTAAGTGTTCTGTCGATTTATTCAGGTACGTTTTTAAGGTGTTCTTGTACGGTAAATTCTTCTATGTAAATTGCTTAAAAGGTGGATTCGGACGCATCGGAGAAGTCGAGGTAGGTACCCTAATTAAGGTAAGTTCTAACAATTTAATGTAATTCTATGATTGTATATTTAGATTAGTTGAGATGACTATATTAGTCCCCTAACGGGAGCTAAAAAGAAAAAGGGATAGGGTGAAAAAAAGTATGCACAGCGTAAAATCAAACCATTATCTGGTCTCCTTCCCCCAAGGGAGGGGGAGTCGGAGGACCAATGGTTACATTTATAGACAAGATTTAAATCAGTGTTTGAAAATTATTTTGTGGAGGTACGTTTAAAGGTATAGGATAAAATTTGGATTAGATTCTAGAAGGTTAGGATTATTTTTACAGGTTGAGGTACCAGGCTTAGGATTATATTTTGAAGTTTTAAAAGTATTTTTTGTGGAAAATTAAGGTCTTGGTTTGAAAAGTTATGTTTAAAAATATATGATTAAAACTAACACTAAAGCTTTTTGAATATAGTTAATTATTAGGTATAAATTTAGGACACATCATCAGTAGTGAACCTCAGTATCATCGAGTGTTTCGGCCATTACCAACTAGACACTCTCAACTGAGGGCGGCCCTCTCGGGATTGATCAAGTCCCGGAGTGTGTCCCATAGTCAATTGGTTTTTTTGTTATAGAAGGTGGAGGTTAAGTTTTAGGATCATGAACTTTGGGCTTTTTGGTGTCTAAAATGGTTAAAGTCTTAAATAGAGGTAAATTGGATCATAAATCTATGTCTAAGAGTTATTTTTATTTGGTAAGATAGGAGTTAAATAGGAAAAAATTTTAAGGTTTAAATTAACGTTTAAAGCTCCGGAGCAATTTTTATAGAAAAATAGGTTAATATACTAAGTAAACCTAAAAGGGTTAAATATGCTAAGTTGCTAAGTTTTTTTGGTTGCTAATTAAATTAAGAGGGGGGCTAAAATTCTAGAAAGTAAGAGTTTTTTGGAGATAAATCTTCAAAATTAAGTAAGTTATGGCTAAAATAATGTTAAAGGCTAAAAGGGTTGGTTTTAGGTCTAAATAATAAGTTAGTTTTAGACTAAAAGGAGATTATGAATTAAGTAACGGCTAAAAATGGCTAAAATAGTTACTAGCCATAAAGTAGCTAATCGGCTAAAAGAACTAAAACTAAGGATCGAAATAGAGGTCCAAGCTGAGCGGAGGCCTAGGTCCCGTTGCATCCACGACCTGATCACCTAAGCTGGATCAGGGACGGAGAATTTGGAGTTTAAAAGTTTGGAGGGTAAAAGTTTGAAGAGTTCAATTTAAGTTTTTAGTCAGATAAGGACCAAATTAAACGTATGTGGTGCACAATGGGCTGTTGCGTTGGTGAGGCTAAACCTCATAGAAGACTTGGCTACGATTAAGGTCCTGCTGCCGTGGACCACCACTCCCGCAGTGCTGTCCTAGAGGCGGACACGGGGGGCCGCATACGTACCGCCTGTCTGAGGAAACCGTTCGTTAACACCGCTAGGTATCCCGGTTAGAACTCAGAGCTAGGCCGAAGCTTTGGTTTCTGGAGGTCTAGGAGGTCTGAAGGTCTTGAAGATCTGGGAGGTCTGGAGATCATGGAGTCCGACTAAAGACCCGGTTAAAAATCAGGTCTATAGTCGGAAATTAGTCTATTTTGAAAGCATTCCTGTACTCCATACAACGCACAGTCCCAGGAAATGCTAGAAGTAAAACTAATTTTAAGAGCCAATATAGTAAAAGTTTGAAGAAAAAATTTTTTAAGAAAATTTTAACTTCAAAGTTAGGATTTTAGACCTTGCCTGTGCCCCATACACCGCACGACTACAGGAAGGTTAGAGCCTATATACTAAAGTATATGCAAATACCTGTGTCCCATACAACGCACGACCCCAGGTATGCAGAGTGACTCACCGTGAAAGATGCGTCCTCAGAAGCTCTGACTTGGGGTCAATTTTTCGGGGGGTAGTGGTTTTGCAAGTGATATCTTTCACTCATGGTGTAGAGAAGTGTGACCCATAATACCTTGCTGCATTTTAGTTAAAATTTTGGTCCAATAAAAATTTATTTCCTGACCGAATTTAATTATTCGTATTATTTTCCCATCATGCCTATATTCAGTAAGATAGAACCATAAGTGAAACAGATGGACAGATTAATGTGGTGTCCCTCCATTATAATAATTAAATGGGTTTGAATTGAGGGCCGCTCAACGGAGCTGGGCCCAACACTCGTCCCAAGACGTCCCCCCCGAGTCGGCGACTGTCAAAGATCAAAAAACCATCCATCATGAATTAAAGGGCAAATGCAACACTATTTTAGGCACCGAACAAAATTGGGGGAAAAATAATTAATTAAGAAAGGTATTAATTAGGTAGGTGGGTGTTTAAGGGTCAACAGGTTAAAGGGATATTTCGGTTAAATATTTTTAGAGCATTTTAAAGGAACAATATCATTATTCGTTATGTTTGGTACCCCTGAGGTGGGGTTAGGGTTAAGGGGTTATGTTTAGGGTTAAGGGGTTAGAGTTAGGTTTAGGAGTTAGGGGGCTAGTTTGTGATTTGGGTTTAGGGTAAGATTAGATTATGGTTAGGATTGTGGGTTGAGGTTAAGGTTAGGTACCTTAAGGTTGTAATTAGGTTTAAGGTTAGGTATAATAGGGATTAGGGGTTTTAGGTGCGTTTCATGGTTAAATGGTAAGAATTAAGGTTAGGGTTGGGGTCTTGGAATGGATTGAGAGTTAGGGTTAAGTTTAGGGTTAAATATTAAGATTAGGATTAAGATTGAGGTTAAGGTTAGGGGTTGAGATTAGGGTTAGATATCTTAAGGTTAGGGTTAGGGTTAGGGTTAGGGTTAGGGGTTAGGGTATTTAGGGTTAGGTTTAGGGTTAGGAGTTTAAAGTTTGGAAAGAGGATTGGGGTTGGGTTCAGGGGTAGGGTTAAGGTTAGGGCTAGTTTTAGGGGTTAGGTTTAGGGTTTAGTAGTTTAGAAGTTGGATAAAGGATTGAAGTTGGTTTTCAGGTTAAGGTTGAGGTTAGGGTTAGGTTTTAAAGGTTAGGGTTAGGGTTTTGGAGTTAATAATAGGGTTAGTGTTGGGGGTTAAGCTTAATGGCTTGGTTTTTGAGATATTAGGTTTTAGGGTTAGGGTTAAAGTTTAGGTCCTAGATTAACAGTATAAAAGGGTTAGGGTTAGGATTAGGGAAGGGGTTAGGGTTGGGATTAGGGGTTAGGGTTGGAGTTAGGGGTCAAGGTTAGGGGTTTTAAGGTAAGGTTAAAGTTTTAGGTTCAGGAGTTAGTAGTTTCAGATAGAGAATTTGAGGTTGGTTGAGGTTGTTTATAGGGGTAAAGTCAGGGTTAGGGGTTTAAAGTTTTCCTTAAAAAGTTATTGTTAGAGATAGGGTTAGGTTTGGAGTTTTAGTGTTTGGTGTTTAAAACAAGATATTTATTAAAATTTAGGTTCTTAGTTTTATTTGATAGTTTTGGAAGAGAGTCGAGTAAAAGGTGTCAGTCAGGTTTTCATCATAAAGTCTCTGTCCCCTACTCATCACCAAGGGGGGAAGAGTGAGGGGAAGAGGGGTTCCTGTGAAAAAATTATTATTAAGGAAAGAGGCAGAGTCAGGGAGAGGGGTGAAATACCTCCTCTCCCCCGCCGGGTGTGGCATGTAAACTCTACCCCTCCCCAGAAAATTTAAGAAAAAGAGGAAGGAGGTAGAGTCAGGGAGAGTGGACCGCATTCGGGGCCTCAGTCTCCCCGCCTATGGCCGGGCAAGTATACTCTACCTCCCCCTACTCCCTCATTTGCATGAGGGAAGAGAGGGAGAAGAATGAAAAGGTTTGTCTTTGGATTTTATTATTGTTATTGTATTCATAGTTATTTTTTTAAAAAAATATTAATGATGTCTTTTAAACCATTATAAGGTTTATTATTTTAAAATGAATTAAAATTATGTATTAAAACTATGTATTAAAACAAATTTTATTAAAATAATTTAGTAAAAGAATTTATTAAAAGGGTTAGGGTTAGGTTTTTGATAAATTATCTCAATGATCCACCCCGCTTCGTCCGATTTGAGTGTAGGCATAGTTATTTCAATAAGACCACTACTTGGATTGCCAATTTGCGGCAGAGGGTCTTGAATTATCTAATTCGGACCGTGTGACTGGCCCTCGGGTCGCAGTAAAACGTTACTTTTACTTACATGTCACTTTGTAGCACAGGTTTGAGTGCAGGCATAGTTATTTCAATAAGACCACTACTTGGATTGCCAATTTGCGGCAAAGGGTCTTGAATTGTCCAACTCGGACCGTGTGACTGGCCCTCGGGTCGCAGTAAATTGTTTCTCTTAATTTGGACCGTTGGTCTGGCCTCTGGGTTGTAGAAAATTGTTTCTTTTAATTTGGACCGTTGGTCTGGCCTCTGAGTTGTAGAAAATTGTTTCTTTTAATTTGGACCGTTGGTCTGGCCTCCGGGTTGCAGAAAATCATTTCTTTTAATTTGGACCGTTTGTCTGGCCTCGGGGTTGTAGAAAATTGTTTCTTTTAATTTGGACCGTTGGTCTGGTCTCCGGGTTGCAGTAAATCATTTCTTTTAATTTGGACCGTTTGTCTGGCCTCGGAGTTGCAGAAAATCGTTTCTTTTAATGTGGACCGTTTGTCTGGTCTCGGGGTTTTCTCTTCTTTTAATTTCATTTTTTAAGGCATTAGGAAGTCGGTAGGAAGGATCATTGTACACTGGACTTGATGTGAGCGCTCTTGTCCGAAGGCACTGGCTGGGTTAGGTTTTTGATAAATTATCTCGATGATCCCCCCCGCTTCGTCCGACGACTGGGCAGTTAGATAGGGGACCAAAGGCAGATGCACTGGCCGGCGCACGTCAGTAGTCAGCTCACCATTCCCACAATGTCCCCTACATGCCACTTTGTAGCACCGATTTGAGTGTAGGTATAGTTATTTCAATAAGACCACTACTTGGATTGCCAATTTGCGGCAGAGGGTCTTGGATTGTCTAGTTCGGGCCGTGTGACTGGCCCTCGGGTCGCAGTAAAACGTTACTTTTACTTACATGCCACTTTGTAGCACAGGTTTGAGTGCAGGCATAGTTATTTCAATAAGACCACTACTTGGGTTGCCAATTTGCGGCAGAGGGTCTTGAATTGTCCAATTCGGACCGTGTGACTGGCCCTCGGGTTGCAGTAAAATGTTACTTTTAATTTGGACCGTTTGTCTGGCCTCGGGGTTGCAGTAGTTTCTTTCAATTCGGACCGTATGTCTGGTCTCAGTATTGCATAAAATAGTTACTACGGTATTTACCCAACTGGTTGGGTTTAGGTGGACCGTGTGTCTGGTCTCTTGGTTACAGTAAATCGTTTCTTTCAATACGGACCGTTTGTCTGGTCTCAAGGTTGCATAAAATAGTTACTACGATATTGACCCAGTTGGTTGGGTTTATGTAAACCGTTTGTCTGGCTTTTGGGTTATTTTCATGTCTATTTCTCTGTATTTCACTTTTTCTGGTTTTATATTAAATGTCTAGGTTCAATCGTATTTTTGTTTTAGTAGAAATGGATCTAATACAAGAGGGTGACTCTTCTAATTGTGTTTTTTGAGCAGGTAAGTGTTTTTGGATAGGGTGTTAAGTTAAGGTTTGTATTTTTCTAATAAGGTAAGTGTTCTGTCGATTTATTCAGGTACGTTTTTAAGGTGTTCTTGTACGGTAAATTCTATGTAAATTGCTTAAAAGGTGGATTCGGACGCATCGGAGAAGTCGAGGTAGGTACCCTAATTAAGGTAAGTTCTAACAATTTAATGTAATTCTATGATTGTATATTTAGATTAGTTGAGATGACTATATTAGTCCCCTAACGGGAGCTAAAAAGAAAAAGGGATAGGGTGAAAAAAAGTATGCACAGCGTAAAATCAAACCATTATCTGGTCTCCTTCCCCAAGGGAGGGGAGTCGGAGGACCAATGGTTACATTTATAGACAAGATTTAAATCAGTGTTTGAAAATTATTTTGTGGAGGTACGTTTAAAGGTATAGGATAAAATTTGGATTAGATTCTAGAAGGTTAGGATTATTTTTACAGGTTGAGGTACCAGGCTTAGGATTATATTTTGAAGTTTTAAAAGTATTTTTTGTGGAAAATTAAGGTCTTGGTTTGAAAAGTTATGTTTAAAAATATATGATTAAAACTAACACTAAAGCTTTTTGAATATAGTTAATTATTAGGTATAAATTTAGGACACATCATCAGTAGTGAACCTCAGTATCATCGAGTGTTTCGGCCATTACCAACTAGACACTCTCAACTGAGGGCGGCCCTCTCGGGATTGATCAAGTCCCGGAGTGTGTCCCATAGTCAATTGGTTTTTTTGTTATAGAAGGTGGAGGTTAAGTTTTAGGATCATGAACTTTGGGCTTTTTGGTGTCTAAAATGGTTAAAGTCTTAAATAGAGGTAAATTGGATCATAAATCTATGTCTAAGAGTTATTTTTATTTGGTAAGATAGGAGTTAAATAGGAAAAAATTTTAAGGTTTAAATTAACGTTTAAAGCTCCGGAGCAATTTTTATAGAAAAATAGGTTAATATACTAAGTAAACCTAAAAGGGTTCAAATATGCTAAGTTGCTAAGTTTTTTTGGTTGCTAATTAAATTAAGAGGGGGGCTAAAATTCTAGAAAGTAAGAGTTTTTTGGAGATAAATCTTCAAAATTAAGTAAGTTATGGCTAAAATAATGTTAAAGGCTAAAAGGGTTGGTTTTTAGGTCTAAATAATAAGTTAGTTTTAGACTAAAAAGGAGATTATGAATTAAGTAACGGCTAAAAAATGGCTAAAATAGTTACTAGCCATAAAGTAGCTAATCGGCTAAAAGAACTAAAACTAAGGAGTCGAAATAGAGGTCCAAGCTGAGCGGAGGCCTAGGTCCCGTAGATCCACGACCTGATCACCTAAGCTGGATCAGGGACGGAGAATTTGGAGTTTAAAAGTTTGGAGGGTAAAAGTTTGAAGAGTTCAATTTAAGTTTTTAGTCAGATAAGGACCAAATTAAACGTATGTGGTGCACAATGGGCTGTTGCGTTGGTGAGGCTAAACCTCATAGAAGACTTGGCTACGATTAAGGTCCTGCTGCCGTGGACCACCACTCCCGCAGTGCTGTCCTAGAGGCGGACACGGGGCCGCATACGTACCGCCTGTCTGAGGAAACCGTTCGTTAACACCGCTAGGTATCCCGGTTAGAACTCAGAGCTAGGCCGAAGCTTTGGTTTCTGGAGGTCTAGGAGGTCTGAAGGTCTTGAAGATCTGGGAGGTCTGGAGATCATGGAGTCCGACTAAAGACCCGGTTAAAAATCAGGTCTATAGTCGGAAATTAGTCTATTTTTGAAAGCATTCCTGTACTCCATACAACGCACAGTCCCAGGAAATGCTAGAAGTAAAACTAATTTTAAGAGCCAATATAGTAAAAGTTTGAAGAAAAAATTTTTTAAGAAAATTTTAACTTCAAAGTTAGGATTTTAGACCTTGCCTGTGCCCCATACACCGCACGACTACAGGAAGGTTAGAGCCTATATACTAAAGTATATGCAAATACCTGTGTCCCATACAACGCACGACCCCAGGTATGCAGAGTGACTCACCGTGAAAGATGCGTCCTCAGAAGCTCTGACTTGGGGTCAATTTTTCGGGGGGTAGTGGTTTTGCAAGTGATATCTTTCACTCATGGTGTAGAGAAGTGTGACCCATAATACCTTGCTGCATTTTAGTTAAAATTTTGGTCCAATAAAAATTTATTTCCTGACCGAATTTAATTATTCGTATTATTTTCCCATCATGCCTATATTCAGTAAGATAGAACCATAAGTGAAACAGATGGACAGATTAATGTGGTGTCCCTCCATTATAATAATTAAATGGGTTTGAATTGAGGGCCGCTCAACGGAGCTGGGCCCAACACTCGTCCCAAGACGTCCCCCCCGAGTCGGCGACTGTCAAAGATCAAAACCATCCATCATGAATTAAAGGGCAAATGCAACACTATTTTAGGCACCGAACAAAATTGGGGGAAAAAATAATTAATTAAGAAAGGTATTAATTAGGTAGGTGGGTGTTTAAGGGTCAACAGGTTAAAGGGATATTTCGGTTAAATATTTTTAGAGCATTTTAAAGGAACAATATCATTATTCGTTATGTTTGGTACCCCTGAGGTGGGGTTAGGGTTAAGGGGTTATGTTTAGGGTTAAGGGGTTAGAGTTAGGTTTAGGAGTTAGGGGCTAGTTTGTGATTTGGGTTTAGGGTAAGATTAGATTATGGTTAGGATTGTGGGTTGAGGTTAAGGTTAGGTACCTTAAGGTTGTAATTAGGTTTAAGGTTAGGTATAATAGGGATTAGGGGTTTTAGGTGCGTTTCATGGTTAAATGGTAAGAATTAAGGTTAGGGTTGGGGTCTTGGAATGGATTGAGAGTTAGGGTTAAGTTTAGGGTTAAATATTAAGATTAGGATTAAGATTGAGGTTAAGGTTAGGGGTTGAGATTAGGGTTAGATATCTTAAGGTTAGGGTTAGGGGTTAGGGTTAGGGTTAGGGGTTAGGGTATTTAGGGTTAGGTTTAGGGTTAGGAGTTTAAAGTTTGGAAAGAGGATTGGGGTTGGGTTCAGGGGTAGGGTTAAGGTTAGGGCTAGTTTTAGGGGTTAGGTTTAGGGTTTAGTAGTTTAGAAGTTGGATAAAGGATTGAAGTTGGTTTTCAGGTTAAGGTTGAGGTTAGGGTTAGGTTTTAAAGGTTAGGGTTAGGGTTTTGGAGTTAATAATAGGGTTAGTGTTGGGGGTTAAGCTTAATGGCTTGGTTTTTGAGATATTAGGTTTTAGGGTTAGGGTTAAAGTTTAGGTCCTAGATTAACAGTATAAAAAGGGTTAGGGTTAGGATTAGGGAAGGGGGTTAGGGTTGGGATTAGGGGTTAGGGTTGGAGTTAGGGGTCAAGGTTAGGGGTTTTAAGGTAAGGTTAAAGTTTTAGGTTCAGGAGTTAGTAGTTTCAGATAGAGAATTTGAGGTTGGTTGAGGTTGTTTATAGGGGTAAAGTCAGGGTTAGGGGTTTAAAGTTTTCCTTAAAAAAGTTATTGTTAGAGATAGGGTTAGGTTTGGAGTTTTAGTGTTTGGTGTTTAAAACAAGATATTTATTAAAATTTAGGTTCTTAGTTTTATTTGATAGTTTTGGAAGAGAGTCGAGTAAAAGATGTCAGTCAGGTTTTCATCATAAAGTCTCTGTCCCCTACTCATCACCAAGGGGGGAAGAGTGAGGGGAAGAGGGGTTCCTGTGAAAAAAAATTATTATTAAGGAAAGAGGCAGAGTCAGGGAGAGGGGTGAAATACCTCCTCTCCCCCGCCGGGTGTGGCATGTAAACTCTACCCCTCCCCAGAAAATTTAAGAAAAAGAGGAAGGAGGTAGAGTCAGGGAGAGTGGACCGCATTCGGGGCCTCAGTCTCTCCCCCGCCTATGGCCGGGCAAGTATACTCTACCTCCCCCTACTCCCTCATTTGCATGAGGGAAGAGAGGGAGAAGAATGAAAAGGTTTGTCTTTGGATTTTATTATTGTTATTGTATTCATAGTTATTTTTTTAAAAAATATTCATGATGTCTTTTAAACCATTATAAGGTTTATTATTTTAAAATGAATTAAAATTATGTATTAAAACTATGTATTAAAACAAATTTTATTAAAATAATTTAGTAAAAGAATTTATTAAAAGGGTTAGGGTTAGGTTTTTGATAAATTATCTCAATGATCCACCCCGCTTCGTCCGATTTGAGTGTAGGCATAGTTATTTCAATAAGACCACTACTTGGATTGCCAATTTGCGGCAGAGGGTCTTGAATTATCTAATTCGGACCGTGTGACTGGCCCTCGGGTCGCAGTAAAACGTTACTTTTACTTACATGTCACTTTGTAGCACAGGTTTGAGTGCAGGCATAGTTATTTCAATAAGACCACTACTTGGATTGCCAATTTGCGGCAAAGGGTCTTTGAATTGTCCAACTCGGACCGTGTGACTGGCCCTCGGGTCGCAGTAAATTGTTTCTCTTAATTTGGACCGTTGGTCTGGCCTCTGGGTTGTAGAAAATTGTTTCTTTTAATTTGGACCGTTGGTCTGGCCTCTGAGTTGTAGAAAATTGTTTCTTTTAATTTGGACCGTTGGTCTGGCCTCCGGGTTGCAGAAAATCATTTCTTTTAATTTGGACCGTTTGTCTGGCCTCGGGGTTGTAGAAAATTGTTTCTTTTAATTTGGACCGTTGGTCTGGTCTCCGGGTTGCAGTAAATCATTTCTTTTAATTTGGACCGTTTGTCTGGCCTCGGAGTTGCAGAAAATCGTTTCTTTTAATGTGGACCGTTTGTCTGGTCTCGGGGTTTTCTCTTCTTTTAATTTCATTTTTTAAGGCATTAGGAAGTCGGTAGGAAGGATCATTGTACACTGGATTTGATGTGAGCGCTCTTGTCCGAAGGCACTGGCTGGGTTAGGTTTTTGATAAATTATCTCGATGATCCCCCCCGCTTCGTCCGACGACTGGGCAGTTAGATAGGGGACCAAAGGCAGATGCACTGGCCGGCGCACGTCAGTAGTCAGCTCACCATTCCCACAATGTCCCCCTACATGCCACTTTGTAGCACCGATTTGAGTGTAGGTATAGTTATTTCAATAAGACCACTACTTGGATTGCCAATTTGCGGCAGAGGGTCTTGGATTGTCTAGTTCGGGTCGTGTGACTGGCCCTCGGGTCGCAGTAAAACGTTACTTTTACTTACATGCCACTTTGTAGCACAGGTTTGAGTGCAGGCATAGTTATTTCAATAAGACCACTACTTGGGTTGCCAATTTGCGGCAGAGGGTCTTGAATTGTCCAATTCGGACCGTGTGACTGGCCCTCGGGTTGCAGTAAAATGTTACTTTTAATTTGGACCGTTTGTCTGGCCTCGGGGTTGCAGTAGTTTCTTTCAATTCGGACCGTATGTCTGGTCTCAGTATTGCATAAAATAGTTACTACGGTATTTACCCAACTGGTTGGGTTTAGGTGGACCGTGTGTCTGGTCTCTTGGTTACAGTAAATCGTTTCTTTCAATACGGACCGTTTGTCTGGTCTCAAGGTTGCATAAAATAGTTACTACGATATTGACCCAGTTGGTTGGGTTTATGTAAACCGTTTGTCTGGCTTTTGGGTTATTTTCATGTCTATTCCTCTGTATTTCACTTTTTCTGGTTTTATATTAAATGTCTAGGTTCAATCGTATTTTTGTTTTAGTAGAAATGGATCTAATACAAGAGGGTGACTCTTCTAATTGTGTTTTTTGAGCAGGTAAGTGTTTTTGGATAGGGTGTTAAGTTAAGGTTTGTATTTTTCTAATAAGGTAAGTGTTCTGTCGATTTATTCAGGTACGTTTTTAAGGTGTTCTTGTACGGTAAATTCTATGTAAATTGCTTAAAAGGTGGATAGGGTTAGGGTTAGGGTTAGGGTTAGGGTTAGGGTTAGGGTTAGGGTTAGGGTTAGGGTTAGGGTTAGGGTTAGGGTTAGGGTTAGGGTTAGGTTAAGGGGTTAGGGTTAGGGTTAGGGTTAGGGTTAGGGTTAGGGTTAGGGTTAGGGTTAGGGTTAGGGTTAGGGGGTTAGGGTTAGGGTTAGGGTTAGGGTTAGGGTTAGGGTTAGGGTTAGGAGGGTTAGGGTTAGGTTAGGGGGGGGTTAGGGTTAGGGTTAGGGTTAGGGTTAGGGTTAGGGTTAGGGTTAGGGTTAGGGTTAGGGTTAGGGTTAGGGTTAGGGTTAGGGTTAGGGTTAGGGTTAGGGTTAGGGTTAGGGTTAGGGTTAGGGTTAGGGTTAGGGTTAGGGTTAGGGGGGGTTAGGTTAGGGTTAGGGTTAGGGAAGGGGTTAGTTAGGGTTAGGGTTAGGGTTAGGGTTAGGGTTAGGGTTAGGGTTAGGGTTAGGGTTAGGGTTAGGGTTAGGGTTAGGGTTAGGGTTAGGGTTAGGGTTAGGGTTAGGGTTAGGGTTAGGGTTAGGGGAAGGGTTAGGGTTAGGGTTAGGGTTAGGGTTAGGTTAGGGTTAGGGTTAGGGTTAGGGTTAGGGTTAGGGTTAGGGTTAGGGGTTAGGGTTAGGGTTAGGGTTAGGGTTAGGGTTAGGGTTAGGGTTAGGGTTAGGGTTAGGGTTAGGGTTAGGGTTAGGGTTAGGGTTAGTTAGGGTTAGGGTTAGGGTTAGGGTTAGGGTTAGGGTTAGGGTTAGGGTTAGGGTTAGGGTTAGGGTTAGGGTTAGGGTTAGGGGTTAGGTTAGGTTAGGGTTAGGGGTTAGGGTTAGGGTTAGGGTTAGGGTTAGGGTTAGGGTTAGGGTTAGGGTTAGGGTTAGGGTTAGGGTTAGGGTTAGGGTTAGGGTTAGGGTTAGGGTTAGGGTTAGGGTTAGGGTTAGGGTTAGGGTTAGGGTTAGGGTTAGGGTTAGGGTTAGGGTTAGGGTTAGGGTTAGGGTTAGGGTTAGGGTTAGGGTTAGGGTTAGGGTTAGGGTTAGGGTTAGGGTTAGGTTAGGGTTAGGTTAGGGTTAGGGTTAGGGTTAGGGTTAGGGTTAGGGTTAGGGTTAGGGTTAGGGTTAGGGTTAGGGGTTAGGGTTAGGGTTAGGGTTAGGGTTAGGGTTAGGGTTAGGGTTAGGGTTAGGGTTAGGGTTAGGGTTAGGGTTAGGGTTAGGGTTGGTAAATACGATGATCCCCCTTGCTTCGTACAAGACTGGGCAAACAAATAGGGGATCAAAGGTGAATGCACGGGCCGGCGCATGTCAGTATAGACTTACCATTCCAACAATGTCCTTGACCTTCGTCCATTAGTATTGTTATAAAGTGGTTTATTAACCATGTTGAGATGATTTATTCTTAATTTATAGTGGTTAAGTATGCCCCTGTCTGGGTTGAAGTTGTATTTTATGAAACTGTAGGGGTTTCTTTATCCCACGTTGTGTTGGGTTTAATCGGTTCTGAGTTAGGAAGTTGTATATCAATTGTTTGAGTTTGTTTGTCACCCACGGATCTAGGTTTAGGCATAGTTTTATCAATAAGTATTTTAAGATGATTAGAATAATCGAAAAAGCAGAGATGTACTCTTCGCCGCAGCCAAGCTGACAGCGTCTCCGATTATCACCATCTTTACAGTTCCTTTTTGGAATGCGCACTCCTCTTTGGTGTATTACAAGGCAGATTGAATAACCAGCGAAGCAGAGAAACTCTTCGCCGCCAGCTGACAGCGTCACCAGGTATTCATCTTTCTTGTATAGTTTTTTCTTTTATCTTTAATTTTTGGACCGTTCGTCTGGTCTCAGGGTTACATAAAATAGTTTCCCCTATATTGATCAACCTGGTTGGGTTTAGGAAAGTAAGAGTGCGGTTGAGGTTAGGGTTATGCTAAAGGTTAGGTTTAGAAACATAAGTGTTTGTTTACGGTTAAGGTTAGAGGTGTAAAGCTATGGTTGAGGTTAGGATTAAGATACATGTTAGGGTTAGTGGTGTAAGGGTTAGGGTTAGGGTTTAGGGTTAGGGTTAGTGATATAAAACTAGGGTTAAGGTTAGGCCTAGGCTTGTCATATTAATAATTAAATCGATTTTATTCTAAATTGTAGGACACATCGTCAGTAGAGAACCTTGGAATCATCAGGTGTTTCGGCCATTACATCTAGACACCCTCCTCCAGGGCGGCCCACCGGGGTTGATCAATTCCGGCGTGTGTCCCATAGCCAATTCCATTTTTCTTATATTATAGTCTGTTTTAAAATGTATTGAGTTATACAAGGTTTATTTTGAATTTTTTAATTATTTGGAATAATATTAAAGTATTAAAAACAAAACCATCCTTGATTTCATGTAATACAACAAGTATATAACAATGTCATGTTTAAAGTCAATAAAATTAAAGAGTACTTACCATCTGTTCCAATCGATGTCTGTTCATTTTTATTTTTATTTTTTTAAAAAATTAGAAGCTCCCTATTTCAGTCAGGCTAGAGGATCTAGAGGACCAGGGTCCCAGGCTAGTTTTTTAATCACTTCCTGTGTTCCATACACCGCACAACTACAGGAGGCACTGTTTTCAACAAATGACTGTGAACAGATTGCTCTTCTGTAGTCAATATTGGTGCCATCATGTACTGTCACGGTTTCAAAGCTCAAAATTTGGAAAAGACTTTGCGGCGTGAAAAGAACACTAGGAAGGACCAGCAGTGTTAATCGAGTATGGAGGTGTCAGTCCCATCTCGATATGGCGACGGAAGTAAGGGAAAACTCGTTTTAGAGTGAAAATTGCTGTGTAGAGCGTTTGTGGGCGTGGCCTAAGCCTTTAACGCTGTAACTTTCTTTCTGAGCATCCGAAAGACGTGCCGTAAAGTTCGAATTGGATCTTAGAGTCTTCTGCATAAAATTAGGTTAGTCATATGACTGTAAAGTAACCGGAAGTAGTTAAAATATTGTTATTTAGGCGTTTATGGGCGTGGTTTAAAGTTTTTATTGCTTTAATTTACTTTCTGAAGGTTGTAAAGTTTGGGACGAAGTTTATAGTTTATTTTTAGAAATTTAATTACATGTAATTAATTATATGAATTAAAAACGAGAGAGGAAAGAACGAAGGGAAGAAGGCAGAGACCAGGAGAGAGGTCAGACTTCAACTTACCTCCGCTGGAACCGGCATATAAACTCTGCCTACCCCTACTCCTACTCCCTCACTTACATGAGGGAAGAGTGGGGAGGAGAATTGAGAGAAAAAAAGTCAGGAAGGAGGTAGAGTTAAGGAGAGCGGTCCCGATTTGGGCTCCAATCCCTCCCCTGCCGGATTGGGCTGTTGACTCTACCTCCCCCTACTCCCTCATTTGCATGAGGGAAGAGAGGAGAGAAGAATGTGAAAGTTTGTTTAAAATTTATTTTGTTACTAGTTTTATTATTACATTTACACAAAACTATTATTATTTCCTAAAGAGATTATTATTCCTATTAAATCCTTATTACTTTAAGAGAGGTCAGCGATTGTTGCGGTTCCCATTTTAGGGTGTTGTCCACTTTTGGTTGGATCATTGTATAGTGGATTTTGAAGTAAGTCCTCTTGTCCGAAGGCACTGGCTGGGTTAGGGTTGGTAAATACGATGATCCCCCTTGCTTCGTACAAGACTGGGCAAACAAATAGGGGATCAAAGGTGAATGCACGGGCCGGCGCATGTCAGTATAGACTTACCATTCCAACAATGTCCTTGACCTTCGTCCATTAGTATTGTTATAAAGTGGTTTATTAACCATGTTGAGATGATTTATTCTTAATTTATAGTGGTTAAGTATGCCCCTGTCTGGGTTGAAGTTGTATTTTATGAAACTGTAGGGGTTTCTTTATCCCACGTTGTGTTGGGTTTAATCGGTTCTGAGTTAGGAAGTTGTATATCAATTGTTTGAGTTTGTTTGTCACCCACGGATCTAGGTTTAGGCATAGTTTTATCAATAAGTATTTTAAGATGATTAGAATAATCGAAAAAGCAGAGATGTACTCTTCGCGCAGCCAAGCTGACAGCGTCTCCGATTATCACCATCTTTACAGTTCCTTTTTGGAATGCGCACTCCTCTTTGGTGTGTATTACAAGGCAGATTGAATAACCAGCGAAGCAGAGAAACTCTTCGCCGCAGCCGAGCTGACAGCGTCACCAGGTATTCATCTTTCTTGTATAGTTTTTTCTTTTATCTTTAATTTTTGGACCGTTCGTCTGGTCTCAGGGTTACATAAAATAGTTTCCCCTATATTGATCAACCTGGTTGGGTTTAGGAAAGTAAGAGTGCGGTTGAGGTTAGGGTTATGCTAAAGGTTAGGTTTAGAAACATAAGTGTTTGTTTACGGTTAAGGTTAGAGGTGTAAAGCTATGGTTGAGGTTAGGATTAAGATACATGTTAGGGTTAGTGGTGTAAGGGTTAGGGTTAGGGTTTAGGGTTAGGGTTAGTGATATAAAACTAGGGTTAAGGTTAGGCCTAGGCTTGTCATATTAATAATTAAATCGATTTTATTCTAAATTGTAGGACACATCGTCAGTAGAGAACCTTGGAATCATCAGGTGTTTCGCCATTACATCTAGACACCCTCCTCCAAGGGCGGCCCACCGGGGTTGATCAATTCCCGGCGTGTGTCCCATAGCCAATTCCATTTTTCTTATATTATAGTCTGTTTTAAAATGTATTGAGTTATACAAGGTTTATTTTGAATTTTTTAATTATTTGGAATAATATTAAAGTATTAAAAACAAAACCATCCTTGATTTCATGTAATACAACAAGTATATAACAATGTCATGTTTAAAGTCAATAAAATTAAAGAGTACTTACCATCTGTTCCAATCGATGTCTGTTCATTTTTTATTTTTATTTTTTTTAAAAAAATTAGAAGCCCTATTTCAGTCAGGCTAGAGGATCTAGAGGACCAGGGTCCCAGGCTAGTTTTTTAATCACTTCCTGTGTTCCATACACCGCACAACTACAGGAGGCACTGTTTTCAACAAATGACTGTGAACAGATTGCTCTTCTGTAGTCAATATTGGTGCCATCATGTACTGTCACGGTTTCAAAGCTCAAAATTTGGAAAAGACTTTGCGGCGTGAAAAGAACACTAGGAAGGACCAGCAGTGTTAATCGAGTATGGAGGTGTCAGTCCCATCTCGATATGGCGACGGGAAGTAAGGGAAAACTCGTTTTAGAGTGAAAATTGCTGTGTAGAGCGTTTGTGGGCGTGGCCTAAGCCTTTAACGCTGTAACTTTCTTTCTGAGCATCCGAAAGACGTGCCGTAAAGTTCGAATTGGATCTTAGAGTCTTCTGCATAAAATTAGGTTAGTCATATGACTGTAAAGTAACCGGAAGTAGTTAAAATATTGTTATTTAGGCGTTTATGGGCGTGGTTTAAAGTTTTTATTGCTTTAATTTACTTTCTGAAGGTTGTAAAGTTTGGGACGAAGTTTATAGTTTATTTTTAGAAATTTAATTACATGTAATTAATTATATGAATTAAAAACGAGAGAGGAAAGAACGAAGGGAAGAAGGCAGAGACCAGGAGAGAGGTCAGACTTCAACTTACCTCCGCTGGAACCGGCATATAAACTCTGCCTACCCCTACTCCTACTCCCTCACTTACATGAGGGAAGAGTGGGGAGGAGAATTGAGAGAAAAAAAGTCAGGAAGGAGGTAGAGTTAAGGAGAGCGGTCCCGATTTGGGCTCCAATCCCTCCCCTGCCGGATTGGGCTGTTGACTCTACCTCCCCCTACTCCCTCATTTGCATGAGGGAAGAGAGGAGAGAAGAATGTGAAAGTTTGTTTAAAATTTATTTTGTTACTAGTTTTATTATTACATTTACACAAAACTATTATTATTTCCTAAAGAGATTATTATTCCTATTAAATCCTTATTACTTTAAGAGAGGTCAGCGATTGTTGCGGTTCCCATTTTAGGGTGTTGTCCACTTTTGGTTGGATCATTGTATAGTGGATTTTGAAGTAAGTCCTCTTGTCCGAAGGCACTGGCTGGGTTAGGGTTGGTAAATACGATGATCCCCTTGCTTCGTACAAGACTGGGCAAACAAATAGGGGATCAAAGGTGAATGCACGGGCCGGCGCATGTCAGTATAGACTTACCATTCCAACAATGTCCTTGACCTTCGTCCATTAGTATTGTTATAAAGTGGTTTATTAACCATGTTGAGATGATTTATTCTTAATTTATAGTGGTTAAGTATGCCCCTGTCTGGGTTGAAGTTGTATTTTATGAAACTGTAGGGGTTTCTTTATCCCACGTTGTGTTGGGTTTAATCGGTTCTGAGTTAGGAAGTTGTATATCAATTGTTTGAGTTTGTTTGTCACCCACGGATCTAGGTTTAGGCATAGTTTTATCAATAAGTATTTTAAGATGATTAGAATAATCGAAAAAGCAGAGATGTACTCTTCGCCGCAGCCAAGCTGACAGCGTCTCCGATTATCACCATCTTTACAGTTCCTTTTTGGAATGCGCACTCCTCTTTGGTGTGTATTACAAGGCAGATTGAATAACCAGCGAAGCAGAGAAACTCTTCGCAGCCGAGCTGACAGCGTCACCAGGTATTCATCTTTCTTGTATAGTTTTTTCTTTTATCTTTAATTTTTGGACCGTTCGTCTGGTCTCAGGGTTACATAAAATAGTTTCCCCTATATTGATCAACCTGGTTGGGTTTAGGAAAGTAAGAGTGCGGTTGAGGTTAGGGTTATGCTAAAGGTTAGGTTTAGAAACATAAGTGTTTGTTTACGGTTAAGGTTAGAGGTGTAAAGCTATGGTTGAGGTTAGGATTAAGATACATGTTAGGGTTAGTGGTGTAAGGGTTAGGGTTAGGGTTTAGGGTTAGGGTTAGTGATATAAAACTAGGGTTAAGGTTAGGCCTAGGCTTGTCATATTAATAATTAAATCGATTTTATTCTAAATTGTAGGACACATCGTCAGTAGAGAACCTTGGAATCATCAGGTGTTTCGGCCATTACATCTAGACACCCTCCTCCAAGGGCGGCCCACCGGGGTTGATCAATTCCCGGCGTGTGTCCCATAGCCAATTCCATTTTTCTTATATTATAGTCTGTTTTAAAATGTATTGAGTTATACAAGGTTTATTTTGAATTTTTTAATTATTTGGAATAATATTAAAGTATTAAAAACAAAACCATCCTTGATTTCATGTAATACAACAAGTATATAACAATGTCATGTTTAAAGTCAATAAAATTAAAGAGTACTTACCATCTGTTCCAATCGATGTCTGTTCATTTTTTATTTTTATTTTTTTTAAAAAAATTAGAAGCTCCCTATTTCAGTCAGGCTAGAGGATCTAGAGGACCAGGGTCCCAGGCTAGTTTTTTAATCACTTCCTGTGTTCCATACACCGCACAACTACAGGAGGCACTGTTTTCAACAAATGACTGTGAACAGATTGCTCTTCTGTAGTCAATATTGGTGCCATCATGTACTGTCACGGTTTCAAAGCTCAAAATTTGGAAAAGACTTTGCGGCGTGAAAAGAACACTAGGAAGGACCAGCAGTGTTAATCGAGTATGGAGGTGTCAGTCCCATCTCGATATGGCGACGGGAAGTAAGGGAAAACTCGTTTTTAGAGTGAAAATTGCTGTGTAGAGCGTTTGTGGGCGTGGCCTAAGCCTTTAACGCTGTAACTTTCTTTCTGAGCATCCGAAAGACGTGCCGTAAAGTTCGAATTGGATCTTAGAGTCTTCTGCATAAAATTAGGTTAGTCATATGACTGTAAAGTAACCGGAAGTAGTTAAAATATTGTTATTTAGGCGTTTATGGGCGTGGTTTAAAGTTTTTATTGCTTTAATTTACTTTCTGAAGGTTGTAAAGTTTGGGACGAAGTTTATAGTTTATTTTTAGAAATTTAATTACATGTAATTAATTATATGAATTAAAAACGAGAGAGGAAAGAACGAAGGGAAGAAGGCAGAGACCAGGAGAGAGGTCAGACTTCAACTTACCTCCGCTGGAACCGGCATATAAACTCTGCCTACCCCTACTCCTACTCCCTCACTTACATGAGGGAAGAGTGGGGAGGAGAATTGAGAGAAAAAAAGTCAGGAAGGAGGTAGAGTTAAGGAGAGCGGTCCCGATTTGGGCTCCAATCCCTCCCCTGCCGGATTGGGCTGTTGACTCTACCTCCCCCTACTCCCTCATTTGCATGAGGGAAGAGAGGAGAGAAGAATGTGAAAGTTTGTTTAAAATTTATTTTGTTACTAGTTTTATTATTACATTTACACAAAACTATTATTATTTCCTAAAGAGATTATTATTCCTATTAAATCCTTATTACTTTAAGAGAGGTCAGCGATTGTTGCGGTTCCCATTTTAGGGTGTTGTCCACTTTTGGTTGGATCATTGTATAGTGGATTTTGAAGTAAGTCCTCTTGTCCGAAGGCACTGGCTGGGTTAGGGTTGGTAAATACGATGATCCCCTTGCTTCGTACAAGACTGGGCAAACAAATAGGGGATCAAAGGTGAATGCACGGGCCGGCGCATGTCAGTATAGACTTACCATTCCAACAATGTCCTTGACCTTCGTCCATTAGTATTGTTATAAAGTGGTTTATTAACCATGTTGAGATGATTTATTCTTAATTTATAGTGGTTAAGTATGCCCCTGTCTGGGTTGAAGTTGTATTTTATGAAACTGTAGGGGTTTCTTTATCCCACGTTGTGTTGGGTTTAATCGGTTCTGAGTTAGGAAGTTGTATATCAATTGTTTGAGTTTGTTTGTCACCCACGGATCTAGGTTTAGGCATAGTTTTATCAATAAGTATTTTAAGATGATTAGAATAATCGAAAAAGCAGAGATGTACTCTTCGCCGCAGCCAAGCTGACAGCGTCTCCGATTATCACCATCTTTACAGTTCCTTTTTGGAATGCGCACTCCTCTTTGGTGTGTATTACAAGGCAGATTGAATAACCAGCGAAGCAGAGAAACTCTTCGCCGCAGCCGAGCTGACAGCGTCACCAGGTATTCATCTTTCTTGTATAGTTTTTTCTTTTATCTTTAATTTTTGGACCGTTCGTCTGGTCTCAGGGTTACATAAAATAGTTTCCCCTATATTGATCAACCTGGTTGGGTTTAGGAAAGTAAGAGTGCGGTTGAGGTTAGGGTTATGCTAAAGGTTAGGTTTAGAAACATAAGTGTTTGTTTACGGTTAAGGTTAGAGGTGTAAAGCTATGGTTGAGGTTAGGATTAAGATACATGTTAGGGTTAGTGGTGTAAGGGTTAGGGTTAGGGTTTAGGGTTAGGGTTAGTGATATAAAACTAGGGTTAAGGTTAGGCCTAGGCTTGTCATATTAATAATTAAATCGATTTTATTCTAAATTGTAGGACACATCGTCAGTAGAGAACCTTGGAATCATCAGGTGTTTCGCCATTACATCTAGACACCCTCCTCCAGGGGCCCACCGGGGTTGATCAATTCCCGGCGTGTGTCCCATAGCCAATTCCATTTTTCTTATATTATAGTCTGTTTTAAAATGTATTGAGTTATACAAGGTTTATTTTGAATTTTTTAATTATTTGGAATAATATTAAAGTATTAAAAACAAAACCATCCTTGATTTCATGTAATACAACAAGTATATAACAATGTCATGTTTAAAGTCAATAAAATTAAAGAGTACTTACCATCTGTTCCAATCGATGTCTGTTCATTTTTATTTTTATTTTTTAAAAAATTAGAAGCTCCCTATTTCAGTCAGGCTAGAGGATCTAGAGGACCAGGGTCCCAGGCTAGTTTTTTAATCACTTCCTGTGTTCCATACACCGCACAACTACAGGAGGCACTGTTTTCAACAAATGACTGTGAACAGATTGCTCTTCTGTAGTCAATATTGGTGCCATCATGTACTGTCACGGTTTCAAAGCTCAAAATTTGGAAAAGACTTTGCGGCGTGAAAAGAACACTAGGAAGGACCAGCAGTGTTAATCGAGTATGGAGGTGTCAGTCCCATCTCGATATGGCGACGGGAAGTAAGGGAAAACTCGTTTTTAGAGTGAAAATTGCTGTGTAGAGCGTTTGTGGGCGTGGCCTAAGCCTTTAACGCTGTAACTTTCTTTCTGAGCATCCGAAAGACGTGCCGTAAAGTTCGAATTGGATCTTAGAGTCTTCTGCATAAAATTAGGTTAGTCATATGACTGTAAAGTAACCGGAAGTAGTTAAAATATTGTTATTTAGGCGTTTATGGGCGTGGTTTAAAGTTTTTATTGCTTTAATTTACTTTCTGAAGGTTGTAAAGTTTGGGACGAAGTTTATAGTTTATTTTTAGAAATTTAATTACATGTAATTAATTATATGAATTAAAAACGAGAGAGGAAAGAACGAAGGGAAGAAGGCAGAGACCAGGAGAGAGGTCAGACTTCAACTTACCTCCGCTGGAACCGGCATATAAACTCTGCCTACCCCTACTCCTACTCCCTCACTTACATGAGGGAAGAGTGGGGAGGAGAATTGAGAGAAAAAAAGTCAGGAAGGAGGTAGAGTTAAGGAGAGCGGTCCCGATTTGGGCTCCAATCCCTCCCCTGCCGGATTGGGCTGTTGACTCTACCTCCCCCTACTCCCTCATTTGCATGAGGGAAGAGAGGAGAGAAGAATGTGAAAGTTTGTTTAAAATTTATTTTGTTACTAGTTTTATTATTACATTTACACAAAACTATTATTATTTCCTAAAGAGATTATTATTCCTATTAAATCCTTATTACTTTAAGAGAGGTCAGCGATTGTTGCGGTTCCCATTTTAGGGTGTTGTCCACTTTTGGTTGGATCATTGTATAGTGGATTTTGAAGTAAGTCCTCTTGTCCGAAGGCACTGGCTGGGTTAGGGTTGGTAAATACGATGATCCCCTTGCTTCGTACAAGACTGGGCAAACAAATAGGGGATCAAAGGTGAATGCACGGGCCGGCGCATGTCAGTATAGACTTACCATTCCAACAATGTCCTTGACCTTCGTCCATTAGTATTGTTATAAAGTGGTTTATTAACCATGTTGAGATGATTTATTCTTAATTTATAGTGGTTAAGTATGCCCCTGTCTGGGTTGAAGTTGTATTTTATGAAACTGTAGGGGTTTCTTTATCCCACGTTGTGTTGGGTTTAATCGGTTCTGAGTTAGGAAGTTGTATATCAATTGTTTGAGTTTGTTTGTCACCCACGGATCTAGGTTTAGGCATAGTTTTATCAATAAGTATTTTAAGATGATTAGAATAATCGAAAAAGCAGAGATGTACTCTTCGCGCAGCCAAGCTGACAGCGTCTCCGATTATCACCATCTTTACAGTTCCTTTTGGAATGCGCACTCCTCTTTGGTGTGTATTACAAGGCAGATTGAATAACCAGCGAAGCAGAGAAACTCGCCGCAGCCGAGCTGACAGCGTCACCAGGTATTCATCTTTCTTGTATAGTTTTTTCTTTTATCTTTAATTTTTGGACCGTTCGTCTGGTCTCAGGGTTACATAAAATAGTTTCCCCTATATTGATCAACCTGGTTGGGTTTAGGAAAGTAAGAGTGCGGTTGAGGTTAGGGTTATGCTAAAGGTTAGGTTTAGAAACATAAGTGTTTGTTTACGGTTAAGGTTAGAGGTGTAAAGCTATGGTTGAGGTTAGGATTAAGATACATGTTAGGGTTAGTGGTGTAAGGGTTAGGGTTAGGGTTTAGGGTTAGGGTTAGTGATATAAAACTAGGGTTAAGGTTAGGCCTAGGCTTGTCATATTAATAATTAAATCGATTTTATTCTAAATTGTAGGACACATCGTCAGTAGAGAACCTTGGAATCATCAGGTGTTTCGGCCATTACATCTAGACACCCTCCTCCAAGGCGGCCCACCGGGGTTGATCAATTCCCGCGTGTGTCCCATAGCCAATTCCATTTTTCTTATATTATAGTCTGTTTTAAAATGTATTGAGTTATACAAGGTTTATTTTGAATTTTTTAATTATTTGGAATAATATTAAAGTATTAAAAACAAAACCATCCTTGATTTCATGTAATACAACAAGTATATAACAATGTCATGTTTAAAGTCAATAAAATTAAAGAGTACTTACCATCTGTTCCAATCGATGTCTGTTCATTTTTATTTTTATTTTTTTAAAAAATTAGAAGCTCCCTATTTCAGTCAGGCTAGAGGATCTAGAGGACCAGGGTCCCAGGCTAGTTTTTTAATCACTTCCTGTGTTCCATACACCGCACAACTACAGGAGGCACTGTTTTCAACAAATGACTGTGAACAGATTGCTCTTCTGTAGTCAATATTGGTGCCATCATGTACTGTCACGGTTTCAAAGCTCAAAATTTGGAAAAGACTTTGCGGCGTGAAAAGAACACTAGGAAGGACCAGCAGTGTTAATCGAGTATGGAGGTGTCAGTCCCATCTCGATATGGCGACGGGAAGTAAGGGAAAACTCGTTTTTAGAGTGAAAATTGCTGTGTAGAGCGTTTGTGGGCGTGGCCTAAGCCTTTAACGCTGTAACTTTCTTTCTGAGCATCCGAAAGACGTGCCGTAAAGTTCGAATTGGATCTTAGAGTCTTCTGCATAAAATTAGGTTAGTCATATGACTGTAAAGTAACCGGAAGTAGTTAAAATATTGTTATTTAGGCGTTTATGGGCGTGGTTTAAAGTTTTTATTGCTTTAATTTACTTTCTGAAGGTTGTAAAGTTTGGGACGAAGTTTATAGTTTATTTTTAGAAATTTAATTACATGTAATTAATTATATGAATTAAAAACGAGAGAGGAAAGAACGAAGGGAAGAAGGCAGAGACCAGGAGAGAGGTCAGACTTCAACTTACCTCCGCTGGAACCGGCATATAAACTCTGCCTACCCCTACTCCTACTCCCTCACTTACATGAGGGAAGAGTGGGGAGGAGAATTGAGAGAAAAAAAGTCAGGAAGGAGGTAGAGTTAAGGAGAGCGGTCCCGATTTGGGCTCCAATCCCTCCCCTGCCGGATTGGGCTGTTGACTCTACCTCCCCCTACTCCCTCATTTGCATGAGGGAAGAGAGGAGAGAAGAATGTGAAAGTTTGTTTAAAATTTATTTTGTTACTAGTTTTATTATTACATTTACACAAAACTATTATTATTTCCTAAAGAGATTATTATTCCTATTAAATCCTTATTACTTTAAGAGAGGTCAGCGATTGTTGCGGTTCCCATTTTAGGGTGTTGTCCACTTTTGGTTGGATCATTGTATAGTGGATTTTGAAGTAAGTCCTCTTGTCCGAAGGCACTGGCTGGGTTAGGGTTGGTAAATACGATGATCCCCCTTGCTTCGTACAAGACTGGGCAAACAAATAGGGGATCAAAGGTGAATGCACGGGCCGGCGCATGTCAGTATAGACTTACCATTCCAACAATGTCCTTGACCTTCGTCCATTAGTATTGTTATAAAGTGGTTTATTAACCATGTTGAGATGATTTATTCTTAATTTATAGTGGTTAAGTATGCCCCTGTCTGGGTTGAAGTTGTATTTTATGAAACTGTAGGGGTTTCTTTATCCCACGTTGTGTTGGGTTTAATCGGTTCTGAGTTAGGAAGTTGTATATCAATTGTTTGAGTTTGTTTGTCACCCACGGATCTAGGTTTAGGCATAGTTTTATCAATAAGTATTTTAAGATGATTAGAATAATCGAAAAAGCAGAGATGTACTCTTCGCCGCAGCCAAGCTGACAGCGTCTCCGATTATCACCATCTTTACAGTTCCTTTTTGGAATGCGCACTCCTCTTTGGTGTGTATTACAAGGCAGATTGAATAACCAGCGAAGCAGAGAAACTCTTCGCCGCAGCCGAGCTGACAGCGTCACCAGGTATTCATCTTTCTTGTATAGTTTTTTCTTTTATCTTTAATTTTTGGACCGTTCGTCTGGTCTCAGGGTTACATAAAATAGTTTCCCCTATATTGATCAACCTGGTTGGGTTTAGGAAAGTAAGAGTGCGGTTGAGGTTAGGGTTATGCTAAAGGTTAGGTTTAGAAACATAAGTGTTTGTTTACGGTTAAGGTTAGAGGTGTAAAGCTATGGTTGAGGTTAGGATTAAGATACATGTTAGGGTTAGTGGTGTAAGGGTTAGGGTTAGGGTTTAGGGTTAGGGTTAGTGATATAAAACTAGGGTTAAGGTTAGGCCTAGGCTTGTCATATTAATAATTAAATCGATTTTATTCTAAATTGTAGGACACATCGTCAGTAGAGAACCTTGGAATCATCAGGTGTTTCGGCCATTACATCTAGACACCCTCCTCCAAGGGCGGCCCACCGGGTTGATCAATTCCCGGCGTGTGTCCCATAGCCAATTCCATTTTTCTTATATTATAGTCTGTTTTAAAATGTATTGAGTTATACAAGGTTTATTTTGAATTTTTTAATTATTTGGAATAATATTAAAGTATTAAAAACAAAACCATCCTTGATTTCATGTAATACAACAAGTATATAACAATGTCATGTTTAAAGTCAATAAAATTAAAGAGTACTTACCATCTGTTCCAATCGATGTCTGTTCATTTTTATTTTTATTTTTTAAAAAATTAGAAGCTCCCTATTTCAGTCAGGCTAGAGGATCTAGAGGACCAGGGTCCCAGGCTAGTTTTTTAATCACTTCCTGTGTTCCATACACCGCACAACTACAGGAGGCACTGTTTTCAACAAATGACTGTGAACAGATTGCTCTTCTGTAGTCAATATTGGTGCCATCATGTACTGTCACGGTTTCAAAGCTCAAAATTTGGAAAAGACTTTGCGGCGTGAAAAGAACACTAGGAAGGACCAGCAGTGTTAATCGAGTATGGAGGTGTCAGTCCCATCTCGATATGGCGACGGGAAGTAAGGGAAAACTCGTTTTTAGAGTGAAAATTGCTGTGTAGAGCGTTTGTGGGCGTGGCCTAAGCCTTTAACGCTGTAACTTTCTTTCTGAGCATCCGAAAGACGTGCCGTAAAGTTCGAATTGGATCTTAGAGTCTTCTGCATAAAATTAGGTTAGTCATATGACTGTAAAGTAACCGGAAGTAGTTAAAATATTGTTATTTAGGCGTTTATGGGCGTGGTTTAAAGTTTTTATTGCTTTAATTTACTTTCTGAAGGTTGTAAAGTTTGGGACGAAGTTTATAGTTTATTTTTAGAAATTTAATTACATGTAATTAATTATATGAATTAAAAACGAGAGAGGAAAGAACGAAGGGAAGAAGGCAGAGACCAGGAGAGAGGTCAGACTTCAACTTACCTCCGCTGGAACCGGCATATAAACTCTGCCTACCCCTACTCCTACTCCCTCACTTACATGAGGGAAGAGTGGGGAGGAGAATTGAGAGAAAAAAAGTCAGGAAGGAGGTAGAGTTAAGGAGAGCGGTCCCGATTTGGGCTCCAATCCCTCCCCTGCCGGATTGGGCTGTTGACTCTACCTCCCCCTACTCCCTCATTTGCATGAGGGAAGAGAGGAGAGAAGAATGTGAAAGTTTGTTTAAAATTTATTTTGTTACTAGTTTTATTATTACATTTACACAAAACTATTATTATTTCCTAAAGAGATTATTATTCCTATTAAATCCTTATTACTTTAAGAGAGGTCAGCGATTGTTGCGGTTCCCATTTTAGGGTGTTGTCCACTTTTGGTTGGATCATTGTATAGTGGATTTTGAAGTAAGTCCTCTTGTCCGAAGGCACTGGCTGGGTTAGGGTTGGTAAATACGATGATCCCCCTTGCTTCGTACAAGACTGGGCAAACAAATAGGGGATCAAAGGTGAATGCACGGGCCGGCGCATGTCAGTATAGACTTACCATTCCAACAATGTCCTTGACCTTCGTCCATTAGTATTGTTATAAAGTGGTTTATTAACCATGTTGAGATGATTTATTCTTAATTTATAGTGGTTAAGTATGCCCCTGTCTGGGTTGAAGTTGTATTTTATGAAACTGTAGGGGTTTCTTTATCCCACGTTGTGTTGGGTTTAATCGGTTCTGAGTTAGGAAGTTGTATATCAATTGTTTGAGTTTGTTTGTCACCCACGGATCTAGGTTTAGGCATAGTTTTATCAATAAGTATTTTAAGATGATTAGAATAATCGAAAAAGCAGAGATGTACTCTTCGCCGCAGCCAAGCTGACAGCGTCTCCGATTATCACCATCTTTACAGTTCCTTTTTGGAATGCGCACTCCTCTTTGGTGTGTATTACAAGGCAGATTGAATAACCAGCGAAGCAGAGAAACTCTTCGCCGCAGCCGAGCTGACAGCGTCACCAGGTATTCATCTTTCTTGTATAGTTTTTTCTTTTATCTTTAATTTTTGGACCGTTCGTCTGGTCTCAGGGTTACATAAAATAGTTTCCCCTATATTGATCAACCTGGTTGGGTTTAGGAAAGTAAGAGTGCGGTTGAGGTTAGGGTTATGCTAAAGGTTAGGTTTAGAAACATAAGTGTTTGTTTACGGTTAAGGTTAGAGGTGTAAAGCTATGGTTGAGGTTAGGATTAAGATACATGTTAGGGTTAGTGGTGTAAGGGTTAGGGTTAGGGTTTAGGGTTAGGGTTAGTGATATAAAACTAGGGTTAAGGTTAGGCCTAGGCTTGTCATATTAATAATTAAATCGATTTTATTCTAAATTGTAGGACACATCGTCAGTAGAGAACCTTGGAATCATCAGGTGTTTCGGCCATTACATCTAGACACCCTCCTCCAAGGGCGGCCCACCGGGGTTGATCAATTCCCGGCGTGTGTCCCATAGCCAATTCCATTTTTCTTATATTATAGTCTGTTTTAAAATGTATTGAGTTATACAAGGTTTATTTTGAATTTTTTAATTATTTGGAATAATATTAAAGTATTAAAAACAAAACCATCCTTGATTTCATGTAATACAACAAGTATATAACAATGTCATGTTTAAAGTCAATAAAATTAAAGAGTACTTACCATCTGTTCCAATCGATGTCTGTTCATTTTTTATTTTTATTTTTTTTAAAAAAATTAGAAGCTCCCTATTTCAGTCAGGCTAGAGGATCTAGAGGACCAGGGTCCCAGGCTAGTTTTTTAATCACTTCCTGTGTTCCATACACCGCACAACTACAGGAGGCACTGTTTTCAACAAATGACTGTGAACAGATTGCTCTTCTGTAGTCAATATTGGTGCCATCATGTACTGTCACGGTTTCAAAGCTCAAAATTTGGAAAAGACTTTGCGGCGTGAAAAGAACACTAGGAAGGACCAGCAGTGTTAATCGAGTATGGAGGTGTCAGTCCCATCTCGATATGGCGACGGGAAGTAAGGGAAAACTCGTTTTTAGAGTGAAAATTGCTGTGTAGAGCGTTTGTGGGCGTGGCCTAAGCCTTTAACGCTGTAACTTTCTTTCTGAGCATCCGAAAGACGTGCCGTAAAGTTCGAATTGGATCTTAGAGTCTTCTGCATAAAATTAGGTTAGTCATATGACTGTAAAGTAACCGGAAGTAGTTAAAATATTGTTATTTAGGCGTTTATGGGCGTGGTTTAAAGTTTTTATTGCTTTAATTTACTTTCTGAAGGTTGTAAAGTTTGGGACGAAGTTTATAGTTTATTTTTAGAAATTTAATTACATGTAATTAATTATATGAATTAAAAACGAGAGAGGAAAGAACGAAGGGAAGAAGGCAGAGACCAGGAGAGAGGTCAGACTTCAACTTACCTCCGCTGGAACCGGCATATAAACTCTGCCTACCCCTACTCCTACTCCCTCACTTACATGAGGGAAGAGTGGGGAGGAGAATTGAGAGAAAAAAAGTCAGGAAGGAGGTAGAGTTAAGGAGAGCGGTCCCGATTTGGGCTCCAATCCCTCCCCTGCCGGATTGGGCTGTTGACTCTACCTCCCCCTACTCCCTCATTTGCATGAGGGAAGAGAGGAGAGAAGAATGTGAAAGTTTGTTTAAAATTTATTTTGTTACTAGTTTTATTATTACATTTACACAAAACTATTATTATTTCCTAAAGAGATTATTATTCCTATTAAATCCTTATTACTTTAAGAGAGGTCAGCGATTGTTGCGGTTCCCATTTTAGGGTGTTGTCCACTTTTGGTTGGATCATTGTATAGTGGATTTTGAAGTAAGTCCTCTTGTCCGAAGGCACTGGCTGGGTTAGGGTTGGTAAATACGATGATCCCCCTTGCTTCGTACAAGACTGGGCAAACAAATAGGGGATCAAAGGTGAATGCACGGGCCGGCGCATGTCAGTATAGACTTACCATTCCAACAATGTCCTTGACCTTCGTCCATTAGTATTGTTATAAAGTGGTTTATTAACCATGTTGAGATGATTTATTCTTAATTTATAGTGGTTAAGTATGCCCCTGTCTGGGTTGAAGTTGTATTTTATGAAACTGTAGGGGTTTCTTTATCCCACGTTGTGTTGGGTTTAATCGGTTCTGAGTTAGGAAGTTGTATATCAATTGTTTGAGTTTGTTTGTCACCCACGGATCTAGGTTTAGGCATAGTTTTATCAATAAGTATTTTAAGATGATTAGAATAATCGAAAAAGCAGAGATGTACTCTTCGCCGCAGCCAAGCTGACAGCGTCTCCGATTATCACCATCTTTACAGTTCCTTTTTGGAATGCGCACTCCTCTTTGGTGTGTATTACAAGGCAGATTGAATAACCAGCGAAGCAGAGAAACTCTTCGCCGCAGCCGAGCTGACAGCGTCACCAGGTATTCATCTTTCTTGTATAGTTTTTTCTTTTATCTTTAATTTTTGGACCGTTCGTCTGGTCTCAGGGTTACATAAAATAGTTTCCCCTATATTGATCAACCTGGTTGGGTTTAGGAAAGTAAGAGTGCGGTTGAGGTTAGGGTTATGCTAAAGGTTAGGTTTAGAAACATAAGTGTTTGTTTACGGTTAAGGTTAGAGGTGTAAAGCTATGGTTGAGGTTAGGATTAAGATACATGTTAGGGTTAGTGGTGTAAGGGTTAGGGTTAGGGTTTAGGGTTAGGGTTAGTGATATAAAACTAGGGTTAAGGTTAGGCCTAGGCTTGTCATATTAATAATTAAATCGATTTTATTCTAAATTGTAGGACACATCGTCAGTAGAGAACCTTGGAATCATCAGGTGTTTCGGCCATTACATCTAGACACCCTCCTCCAAGGGCGGCCCACCGGGTTGATCAATTCCCGGCGTGTGTCCCATAGCCAATTCCATTTTTCTTATATTATAGTCTGTTTTAAAATGTATTGAGTTATACAAGGTTTATTTTGAATTTTTTAATTATTTGGAATAATATTAAAGTATTAAAAACAAAACCATCCTTGATTTCATGTAATACAACAAGTATATAACAATGTCATGTTTAAAGTCAATAAAATTAAAGAGTACTTACCATCTGTTCCAATCGATGTCTGTTCATTTTTTATTTTTATTTTTTTTAAAAAAATTAGAAGCTCCCTATTTCAGTCAGGCTAGAGGATCTAGAGGACCAGGGTCCCAGGCTAGTTTTTTAATCACTTCCTGTGTTCCATACACCGCACAACTACAGGAGGCACTGTTTTCAACAAATGACTGTGAACAGATTGCTCTTCTGTAGTCAATATTGGTGCCATCATGTACTGTCACGGTTTCAAAGCTCAAAATTTGGAAAAGACTTTGCGGCGTGAAAAGAACACTAGGAAGGACCAGCAGTGTTAATCGAGTATGGAGGTGTCAGTCCCATCTCGATATGGCGACGGGAAGTAAGGGAAAACTCGTTTTTAGAGTGAAAATTGCTGTGTAGAGCGTTTGTGGGCGTGGCCTAAGCCTTTAACGCTGTAACTTTCTTTCTGAGCATCCGAAAGACGTGCCGTAAAGTTCGAATTGGATCTTAGAGTCTTCTGCATAAAATTAGGTTAGTCATATGACTGTAAAGTAACCGGAAGTAGTTAAAATATTGTTATTTAGGCGTTTATGGGCGTGGTTTAAAGTTTTTATTGCTTTAATTTACTTTCTGAAGGTTGTAAAGTTTGGGACGAAGTTTATAGTTTATTTTTAGAAATTTAATTACATGTAATTAATTATATGAATTAAAAACGAGAGAGGAAAGAACGAAGGGAAGAAGGCAGAGACCAGGAGAGAGGTCAGACTTCAACTTACCTCCGCTGGAACCGGCATATAAACTCTGCCTACCCCTACTCCTACTCCCTCACTTACATGAGGGAAGAGTGGGGAGGAGAATTGAGAGAAAAAAAGTCAGGAAGGAGGTAGAGTTAAGGAGAGCGGTCCCGATTTGGGCTCCAATCCCTCCCCTGCCGGATTGGGCTGTTGACTCTACCTCCCCCTACTCCCTCATTTGCATGAGGGAAGAGAGGAGAGAAGAATGTGAAAGTTTGTTTAAAATTTATTTTGTTACTAGTTTTATTATTACATTTACACAAAACTATTATTATTTCCTAAAGAGATTATTATTCCTATTAAATCCTTATTACTTTAAGAGAGGTCAGCGATTGTTGCGGTTCCCATTTTAGGGTGTTGTCCACTTTTGGTTGGATCATTGTATAGTGGATTTTGAAGTAAGTCCTCTTGTCCGAAGGCACTGGCTGGGTTAGGGTTGGTAAATACGATGATCCCCCTTGCTTCGTACAAGACTGGGCAAACAAATAGGGGATCAAAGGTGAATGCACGGGCCGGCGCATGTCAGTATAGACTTACCATTCCAACAATGTCCTTGACCTTCGTCCATTAGTATTGTTATAAAGTGGTTTATTAACCATGTTGAGATGATTTATTCTTAATTTATAGTGGTTAAGTATGCCCCTGTCTGGGTTGAAGTTGTATTTTATGAAACTGTAGGGGTTTCTTTATCCCACGTTGTGTTGGGTTTAATCGGTTCTGAGTTAGGAAGTTGTATATCAATTGTTTGAGTTTGTTTGTCACCCACGGATCTAGGTTTAGGCATAGTTTTATCAATAAGTATTTTAAGATGATTAGAATAATCGAAAAAGCAGAGATGTACTCTTCGCCGCAGCCAAGCTGACAGCGTCTCCGATTATCACCATCTTTACAGTTCCTTTTTGGAATGCGCACTCCTCTTTGGTGTGTATTACAAGGCAGATTGAATAACCAGCGAAGCAGAGAAACGCCGCCGAGCTGACAGCGTCACCAGGTATTCATCTTTCTTGTATAGTTTTTTCTTTTATCTTTAATTTTTGGACCGTTCGTCTGGTCTCAGGGTTACATAAAATAGTTTCCCCTATATTGATCAACCTGGTTGGGTTTAGGAAAGTAAGAGTGCGGTTGAGGTTAGGGTTATGCTAAAGGTTAGGTTTAGAAACATAAGTGTTTGTTTACGGTTAAGGTTAGAGGTGTAAAGCTATGGTTGAGGTTAGGATTAAGATACATGTTAGGGTTAGTGGTGTAAGGGTTAGGGTTAGGGTTTAGGGTTAGGGTTAGTGATATAAAACTAGGGTTAAGGTTAGGCCTAGGCTTGTCATATTAATAATTAAATCGATTTTATTCTAAATTGTAGGACACATCGTCAGTAGAGAACCTTGGAATCATCAGGTGTTTCGGCCATTACATCTAGACACCCTCCTCCAAGGGCGGCCCACCGGGTTGATCAATTCCCGGCGTGTGTCCCATAGCCAATTCCATTTTTCTTATATTATAGTCTGTTTTAAAATGTATTGAGTTATACAAGGTTTATTTTGAATTTTTTAATTATTTGGAATAATATTAAAGTATTAAAAACAAAACCATCCTTGATTTCATGTAATACAACAAGTATATAACAATGTCATGTTTAAAGTCAATAAAATTAAAGAGTACTTACCATCTGTTCCAATCGATGTCTGTTCATTTTTATTTTTATTTTTTTAAAAAATTAGAAGCTCCCTATTTCAGTCAGGCTAGAGGATCTAGAGGACCAGGGTCCCAGGCTAGTTTTTTAATCACTTCCTGTGTTCCATACACCGCACAACTACAGGAGGCACTGTTTTCAACAAATGACTGTGAACAGATTGCTCTTCTGTAGTCAATATTGGTGCCATCATGTACTGTCACGGTTTCAAAGCTCAAAATTTGGAAAAGACTTTGCGGCGTGAAAAGAACACTAGGAAGGACCAGCAGTGTTAATCGAGTATGGAGGTGTCAGTCCCATCTCGATATGGCGACGGGAAGTAAGGGAAAACTCGTTTTTAGAGTGAAAATTGCTGTGTAGAGCGTTTGTGGGCGTGGCCTAAGCCTTTAACGCTGTAACTTTCTTTCTGAGCATCCGAAAGACGTGCCGTAAAGTTCGAATTGGATCTTAGAGTCTTCTGCATAAAATTAGGTTAGTCATATGACTGTAAAGTAACCGGAAGTAGTTAAAATATTGTTATTTAGGCGTTTATGGGCGTGGTTTAAAGTTTTTATTGCTTTAATTTACTTTCTGAAGGTTGTAAAGTTTGGGACGAAGTTTATAGTTTATTTTTAGAAATTTAATTACATGTAATTAATTATATGAATTAAAAACGAGAGAGGAAAGAACGAAGGGAAGAAGGCAGAGACCAGGAGAGAGGTCAGACTTCAACTTACCTCCGCTGGAACCGGCATATAAACTCTGCCTACCCCTACTCCTACTCCCTCACTTACATGAGGGAAGAGTGGGGAGGAGAATTGAGAGAAAAAGTCAGGAAGGAGGTAGAGTTAAGGAGAGCGGTCCCGATTTGGGCTCCAATCCCTCCCCTGCCGGATTGGGCTGTTGACTCTACCTCCCCCTACTCCCTCATTTGCATGAGGGAAGAGAGGAGAGAAGAATGTGAAAGTTTGTTTAAAATTTATTTTGTTACTAGTTTTATTATTACATTTACACAAAACTATTATTATTTCCTAAAGAGATTATTATTCCTATTAAATCCTTATTACTTTAAGAGAGGTCAGCGATTGTTGCGGTTCCCATTTTAGGGTGTTGTCCACTTTTGGTTGGATCATTGTATAGTGGATTTTGAAGTAAGTCCTCTTGTCCGAAGGCACTGGCTGGGTTAGGGTTGGTAAATACGATGATCCCCCTTGCTTCGTACAAGACTGGGCAAACAAATAGGGGATCAAAGGTGAATGCACGGGCCGGCGCATGTCAGTATAGACTTACCATTCCAACAATGTCCTTGACCTTCGTCCATTAGTATTGTTATAAAGTGGTTTATTAACCATGTTGAGATGATTTATTCTTAATTTATAGTGGTTAAGTATGCCCCTGTCTGGGTTGAAGTTGTATTTTATGAAACTGTAGGGGTTTCTTTATCCCACGTTGTGTTGGGTTTAATCGGTTCTGAGTTAGGAAGTTGTATATCAATTGTTTGAGTTTGTTTGTCACCCACGGATCTAGGTTTAGGCATAGTTTTATCAATAAGTATTTTAAGATGATTAGAATAATCGAAAAAGCAGAGATGTACTCTTCGCCGCAGCCAAGCTGACAGCGTCTCCGATTATCACCATCTTTACAGTTCCTTTTTGGAATGCGCACTCCTCTTTGGTGTGTATTACAAGGCAGATTGAATAACCAGCGAAGCAGAGAAACTCTTCGCCGCCGAGCTGACAGCGTCACCAGGTATTCATCTTTCTTGTATAGTTTTTTCTTTTATCTTTAATTTTTGGACCGTTCGTCTGGTCTCAGGGTTACATAAAATAGTTTCCCCTATATTGATCAACCTGGTTGGGTTTAGGAAAGTAAGAGTGCGGTTGAGGTTAGGGTTATGCTAAAGGTTAGGTTTAGAAACATAAGTGTTTGTTTACGGTTAAGGTTAGAGGTGTAAAGCTATGGTTGAGGTTAGGATTAAGATACATGTTAGGGTTAGTGGTGTAAGGGTTAGGGTTAGGGTTTAGGGTTAGGGTTAGTGATATAAAACTAGGGTTAAGGTTAGGCCTAGGCTTGTCATATTAATAATTAAATCGATTTTATTCTAAATTGTAGGACACATCGTCAGTAGAGAACCTTGGAATCATCAGGTGTTTCGGCCATTACATCTAGACACCCTCCTCCAAGGCGGCCCACCGGGGTTGATCAATTCCCGGCGTGTGTCCCATAGCCAATTCCATTTTTCTTATATTATAGTCTGTTTTAAAATGTATTGAGTTATACAAGGTTTATTTTGAATTTTTTAATTATTTGGAATAATATTAAAGTATTAAAAACAAAACCATCCTTGATTTCATGTAATACAACAAGTATATAACAATGTCATGTTTAAAGTCAATAAAATTAAAGAGTACTTACCATCTGTTCCAATCGATGTCTGTTCATTTTTATTTTTATTTTTTAAAAAATTAGAAGCTCCTATTTCAGTCAGGCTAGAGGATCTAGAGGACCAGGGTCCCAGGCTAGTTTTTTAATCACTTCCTGTGTTCCATACACCGCACAACTACAGGAGGCACTGTTTTCAACAAATGACTGTGAACAGATTGCTCTTCTGTAGTCAATATTGGTGCCATCATGTACTGTCACGGTTTCAAAGCTCAAAATTTGGAAAAGACTTTGCGGCGTGAAAAGAACACTAGGAAGGACCAGCAGTGTTAATCGAGTATGGAGGTGTCAGTCCCATCTCGATATGGCGACGGGAAGTAAGGGAAAACTCGTTTTTAGAGTGAAAATTGCTGTGTAGAGCGTTTGTGGGCGTGGCCTAAGCCTTTAACGCTGTAACTTTCTTTCTGAGCATCCGAAAGACGTGCCGTAAAGTTCGAATTGGATCTTAGAGTCTTCTGCATAAAATTAGGTTAGTCATATGACTGTAAAGTAACCGGAAGTAGTTAAAATATTGTTATTTAGGCGTTTATGGGCGTGGTTTAAAGTTTTTATTGCTTTAATTTACTTTCTGAAGGTTGTAAAGTTTGGGACGAAGTTTATAGTTTATTTTTAGAAATTTAATTACATGTAATTAATTATATGAATTAAAAACGAGAGAGGAAAGAACGAAGGGAAGAAGGCAGAGACCAGGAGAGAGGTCAGACTTCAACTTACCTCCGCTGGAACCGGCATATAAACTCTGCCTACCCCTACTCCTACTCCCTCACTTACATGAGGGAAGAGTGGGGAGGAGAATTGAGAGAAAAAAAGTCAGGAAGGAGGTAGAGTTAAGGAGAGCGGTCCCGATTTGGGCTCCAATCCCTCCCCTGCCGGATTGGGCTGTTGACTCTACCTCCCTACTCCCTCATTTGCATGAGGGAAGAGAGGAGAGAAGAATGTGAAAGTTTGTTTAAAATTTATTTTGTTACTAGTTTTATTATTACATTTACACAAAACTATTATTATTTCCTAAAGAGATTATTATTCCTATTAAATCCTTATTACTTTAAGAGAGGTCAGCGATTGTTGCGGTTCCCATTTTAGGGTGTTGTCCACTTTTGGTTGGATCATTGTATAGTGGATTTTGAAGTAAGTCCTCTTGTCCGAAGGCACTGGCTGGGTTAGGGTTGGTAAATACGATGATCCCCCTTGCTTCGTACAAGACTGGGCAAACAAATAGGGGATCAAAGGTGAATGCACGGGCCGGCGCATGTCAGTATAGACTTACCATTCCAACAATGTCCTTGACCTTCGTCCATTAGTATTGTTATAAAGTGGTTTATTAACCATGTTGAGATGATTTATTCTTAATTTATAGTGGTTAAGTATGCCCCTGTCTGGGTTGAAGTTGTATTTTATGAAACTGTAGGGGTTTCTTTATCCCACGTTGTGTTGGGTTTAATCGGTTCTGAGTTAGGAAGTTGTATATCAATTGTTTGAGTTTGTTTGTCACCCACGGATCTAGGTTTAGGCATAGTTTTATCAATAAGTATTTTAAGATGATTAGAATAATCGAAAAAGCAGAGATGTACTCTTCGCCGCAGCCAAGCTGACAGCGTCTCCGATTATCACCATCTTTACAGTTCCTTTTTGGAATGCGCACTCCTCTTTGGTGTGTATTACAAGGCAGATTGAATAACCAGCGAAGCAGAGAAACTCTTCGCCGCAGCCGAGCTGACAGCGTCACCAGGTATTCATCTTTCTTGTATAGTTTTTTCTTTTATCTTTAATTTTTGGACCGTTCGTCTGGTCTCAGGGTTACATAAAATAGTTTCCCCTATATTGATCAACCTGGTTGGGTTTAGGAAAGTAAGAGTGCGGTTGAGGTTAGGGTTATGCTAAAGGTTAGGTTTAGAAACATAAGTGTTTGTTTACGGTTAAGGTTAGAGGTGTAAAGCTATGGTTGAGGTTAGGATTAAGATACATGTTAGGGTTAGTGGTGTAAGGGTTAGGGTTAGGGTTTAGGGTTAGGGTTAGTGATATAAAACTAGGGTTAAGGTTAGGCCTAGGCTTGTCATATTAATAATTAAATCGATTTTATTCTAAATTGTAGGACACATCGTCAGTAGAGAACCTTGGAATCATCAGGTGTTTCGGCCATTACATCTAGACACCCTCCTCCAAGGGCGGCCCACCGGGGTTGATCAATTCCCGGCGTGTGTCCCATAGCCAATTCCATTTTTCTTATATTATAGTCTGTTTTAAAATGTATTGAGTTATACAAGGTTTATTTTGAATTTTTTAATTATTTGGAATAATATTAAAGTATTAAAAACAAAACCATCCTTGATTTCATGTAATACAACAAGTATATAACAATGTCATGTTTAAAGTCAATAAAATTAAAGAGTACTTACCATCTGTTCCAATCGATGTCTGTTCATTTTTTATTTTTATTTTTTTTAAAAAAATTAGAAGCTCCCTATTTCAGTCAGGCTAGAGGATCTAGAGGACCAGGGTCCCAGGCTAGTTTTTTAATCACTTCCTGTGTTCCATACACCGCACAACTACAGGAGGCACTGTTTTCAACAAATGACTGTGAACAGATTGCTCTTCTGTAGTCAATATTGGTGCCATCATGTACTGTCACGGTTTCAAAGCTCAAAATTTGGAAAAGACTTTGCGGCGTGAAAAGAACACTAGGAAGGACCAGCAGTGTTAATCGAGTATGGAGGTGTCAGTCCCATCTCGATATGGCGACGGAAGTAAGGGAAAACTCGTTTTAGAGTGAAAATTGCTGTGTAGAGCGTTTGTGGGCGTGGCCTAAGCCTTTAACGCTGTAACTTTCTTTCTGAGCATCCGAAAGACGTGCCGTAAAGTTCGAATTGGATCTTAGAGTCTTCTGCATAAAATTAGGTTAGTCATATGACTGTAAAGTAACCGGAAGTAGTTAAAATATTGTTATTTAGGCGTTTATGGGCGTGGTTTAAAGTTTTATTGCTTTAATTTACTTTCTGAAGGTTGTAAAGTTTGGGACGAAGTTTATAGTTTATTTTTAGAAATTTAATTACATGTAATTAATTATATGAATTAAAAACGAGAGAGGAAAGAACGAAGGGAAGAAGGCAGAGACCAGGAGAGAGGTCAGACTTCAACTTACCTCCGCTGGAACCGGCATATAAACTCTGCCTACCCCTACTCCTACTCCCTCACTTACATGAGGGAAGAGTGGGGAGGAGAATTGAGAGAAAAAAAGTCAGGAAGGAGGTAGAGTTAAGGAGAGCGGTCCCGATTTGGGCTCCAATCCCTCCCCTGCCGGATTGGGCTGTTGACTCTACCTCCCCCTACTCCCTCATTTGCATGAGGGAAGAGAGGAGAGAAGAATGTGAAAGTTTGTTTAAAATTTATTTTGTTACTAGTTTTATTATTACATTTACACAAAACTATTATTATTTCCTAAAGAGATTATTATTCCTATTAAATCCTTATTACTTTAAGAGAGGTCAGCGATTGTTGCGGTTCCCATTTTAGGGTGTTGTCCACTTTTGGTTGGATCATTGTATAGTGGATTTTGAAGTAAGTCCTCTTGTCCGAAGGCACTGGCTGGGTTAGGGTTGGTAAATACGATCCCCCTTGCTTCGTACAAGACTGGGCAAACAAATAGGGGATCAAAGGTGAATGCACGGGCCGGCGCATGTCAGTATAGACTTACCATTCCAACAATGTCCTTGACCTTCGTCCATTAGTATTGTTATAAAGTGGTTTATTAACCATGTTGAGATGATTTATTCTTAATTTATAGTGGTTAAGTATGCCCCTGTCTGGGTTGAAGTTGTATTTTATGAAACTGTAGGGGTTTCTTTATCCCACGTTGTGTTGGGTTTAATCGGTTCTGAGTTAGGAAGTTGTATATCAATTGTTTGAGTTTGTTTGTCACCCACGGATCTAGGTTTAGGCATAGTTTTATCAATAAGTATTTTAAGATGATTAGAATAATCGAAAAAGCAGAGATGTACTCTTCGCCGCAGCCAAGCTGACAGCGTCTCCGATTATCACCATCTTTACAGTTCCTTTTTGGAATGCGCACTCCTCTTTGGTGTGTATTACAAGGCAGATTGAATAACCAGCGAAGCAGAGAAACTCTTCGCGCCGAGCTGACAGCGTCACCAGGTATTCATCTTTCTTGTATAGTTTTTCTTTTATCTTTAATTTTGGACCGTTCGTCTGGTCTCAGGGTTACATAAAATAGTTTCCCCTATATTGATCAACCTGGTTGGGTTTAGGAAAGTAAGAGTGCGGTTGAGGTTAGGGTTATGCTAAAGGTTAGGTTTAGAAACATAAGTGTTTGTTTACGGTTAAGGTTAGAGGTGTAAAGCTATGGTTGAGGTTAGGATTAAGATACATGTTAGGGTTAGTGGTGTAAGGGTTAGGGTTAGGGTTTAGGGTTAGGGTTAGTGATATAAAACTAGGGTTAAGGTTAGGCCTAGGCTTGTCATATTAATAATTAAATCGATTTTATTCTAAATTGTAGGACACATCGTCAGTAGAGAACCTTGGAATCATCAGGTGTTTCGGCCATTACATCTAGACACCCTCCTCCAAGGCGGCCCACCGGGTTGATCAATTCCCGGCGTGTGTCCCATAGCCAATTCCATTTTTCTTATATTATAGTCTGTTTTAAAATGTATTGAGTTATACAAGGTTTATTTTGAATTTTTTAATTATTTGGAATAATATTAAAGTATTAAAAACAAAACCATCCTTGATTTCATGTAATACAACAAGTATATAACAATGTCATGTTTAAAGTCAATAAAATTAAAGAGTACTTACCATCTGTTCCAATCGATGTCTGTTCATTTTTTATTTTTATTTTTTTTAAAAAAATTAGAAGCTCCCTATTTCAGTCAGGCTAGAGGATCTAGAGGACCAGGGTCCCAGGCTAGTTTTTTAATCACTTCCTGTGTTCCATACACCGCACAACTACAGGAGGCACTGTTTTCAACAAATGACTGTGAACAGATTGCTCTTCTGTAGTCAATATTGGTGCCATCATGTACTGTCACGGTTTCAAAGCTCAAAATTTGGAAAAGACTTTGCGGCGTGAAAAGAACACTAGGAAGGACCAGCAGTGTTAATCGAGTATGGAGGTGTCAGTCCCATCTCGATATGGCGACGGGAAGTAAGGGAAAACTCGTTTTTAGAGTGAAAATTGCTGTGTAGAGCGTTTGTGGGCGTGGCCTAAGCCTTTAACGCTGTAACTTTCTTTCTGAGCATCCGAAAGACGTGCCGTAAAGTTCGAATTGGATCTTAGAGTCTTCTGCATAAAATTAGGTTAGTCATATGACTGTAAAGTAACCGGAAGTAGTTAAAATATTGTTATTTAGGCGTTTATGGGCGTGGTTTAAAGTTTTATTGCTTTAATTTACTTTCTGAAGGTTGTAAAGTTTGGGACGAAGTTTATAGTTTATTTTTAGAAATTTAATTACATGTAATTAATTATATGAATTAAAAACGAGAGAGGAAAGAACGAAGGGAAGAAGGCAGAGACCAGGAGAGAGGTCAGACTTCAACTTACCTCCGCTGGAACCGGCATATAAACTCTGCCTACCCCTACTCCTACTCCCTCACTTACATGAGGGAAGAGTGGGGAGGAGAATTGAGAGAAAAAAAGTCAGGAAGGAGGTAGAGTTAAGGAGAGCGGTCCCGATTTGGGCTCCAATCCCTCCCCTGCCGGATTGGGCTGTTGACTCTACCTCTACTCCCTCATTTGCATGAGGGAAGAGAGGAGAGAAGAATGTGAAAGTTTGTTTAAAATTTATTTTGTTACTAGTTTTATTATTACATTTACACAAAACTATTATTATTTCCTAAAGAGATTATTATTCCTATTAAATCCTTATTACTTTAAGAGAGGTCAGCGATTGTTGCGGTTCCCATTTTAGGGTGTTGTCCACTTTTGGTTGGATCATTGTATAGTGGATTTTGAAGTAAGTCCTCTTGTCCGAAGGCACTGGCTGGGTTAGGGTTGGTAAATACGATGATCCCCTTGCTTCGTACAAGACTGGGCAAACAAATAGGGGATCAAAGGTGAATGCACGGGCCGGCGCATGTCAGTATAGACTTACCATTCCAACAATGTCCTTGACCTTCGTCCATTAGTATTGTTATAAAGTGGTTTATTAACCATGTTGAGATGATTTATTCTTAATTTATAGTGGTTAAGTATGCCCCTGTCTGGGTTGAAGTTGTATTTTATGAAACTGTAGGGGTTTCTTTATCCCACGTTGTGTTGGGTTTAATCGGTTCTGAGTTAGGAAGTTGTATATCAATTGTTTGAGTTTGTTTGTCACCCACGGATCTAGGTTTAGGCATAGTTTTATCAATAAGTATTTTAAGATGATTAGAATAATCGAAAAGCAGAGATGTACTCTTCGCCGCAGCCAAGCTGACAGCGTCTCCGATTATCACCATCTTTACAGTTCCTTTTGGAATGCGCACTCCTCTTTGGTGTGTATTACAAGGCAGATTGAATAACCAGCGAAGCAGAGAAACTCTTCGCCGCCGAGCTGACAGCGTCACCAGGTATTCATCTTTCTTGTATAGTTTTTCTTTTATCTTTAATTTTTGGACCGTTCGTCTGGTCTCAGGGTTACATAAAATAGTTTCCCCTATATTGATCAACCTGGTTGGGTTTAGGAAAGTAAGAGTGCGGTTGAGGTTAGGGTTATGCTAAAGGTTAGGTTTAGAAACATAAGTGTTTGTTTACGGTTAAGGTTAGAGGTGTAAAGCTATGGTTGAGGTTAGGATTAAGATACATGTTAGGGTTAGTGGTGTAAGGGTTAGGGTTAGGGTTTAGGGTTAGGGTTAGTGATATAAAACTAGGGTTAAGGTTAGGCCTAGGCTTGTCATATTAATAATTAAATCGATTTTATTCTAAATTGTAGGACACATCGTCAGTAGAGAACCTTGGAATCATCAGGTGTTTCGCCATTACATCTAGACACCCTCCTCCAAGGCGGCCCACCGGGGTTGATCAATTCCCGGCGTGTGTCCCATAGCCAATTCCATTTTTCTTATATTATAGTCTGTTTTAAAATGTATTGAGTTATACAAGGTTTATTTTGAATTTTTTAATTATTTGGAATAATATTAAAGTATTAAAAACAAAACCATCCTTGATTTCATGTAATACAACAAGTATATAACAATGTCATGTTTAAAGTCAATAAAATTAAAGAGTACTTACCATCTGTTCCAATCGATGTCTGTTCATTTTTATTTTATTTTTTTAAAAAATTAGAAGCTCCTATTTCAGTCAGGCTAGAGGATCTAGAGGACCAGGGTCCCAGGCTAGTTTTTTAATCACTTCCTGTGTTCCATACACCGCACAACTACAGGAGGCACTGTTTTCAACAAATGACTGTGAACAGATTGCTCTTCTGTAGTCAATATTGGTGCCATCATGTACTGTCACGGTTTCAAAGCTCAAAATTTGGAAAAGACTTTGCGGCGTGAAAAGAACACTAGGAAGGACCAGCAGTGTTAATCGAGTATGGAGGTGTCAGTCCCATCTCGATATGGCGACGGGAAGTAAGGGAAAACTCGTTTTTAGAGTGAAAATTGCTGTGTAGAGCGTTTGTGGGCGTGGCCTAAGCCTTTAACGCTGTAACTTTCTTTCTGAGCATCCGAAAGACGTGCCGTAAAGTTCGAATTGGATCTTAGAGTCTTCTGCATAAAATTAGGTTAGTCATATGACTGTAAAGTAACCGGAAGTAGTTAAAATATTGTTATTTAGGCGTTTATGGGCGTGGTTTAAAGTTTTTATTGCTTTAATTTACTTTCTGAAGGTTGTAAAGTTTGGGACGAAGTTTATAGTTTATTTTTAGAAATTTAATTACATGTAATTAATTATATGAATTAAAAACGAGAGAGGAAAGAACGAAGGGAAGAAGGCAGAGACCAGGAGAGAGGTCAGACTTCAACTTACCTCCGCTGGAACCGGCATATAAACTCTGCCTACCCCTACTCCTACTCCTCACTTACATGAGGGAAGAGTGGGGAGGAGAATTGAGAGAAAAAGTCAGGAAGGAGGTAGAGTTAAGGAGAGCGGTCCCGATTTGGGCTCCAATCCCTCCCCTGCCGGATTGGGCTGTTGACTCTACCTCCCCCTACTCCCTCATTTGCATGAGGGAAGAGAGGAGAGAAGAATGTGAAAGTTTGTTTAAAATTTATTTTGTTACTAGTTTTATTATTACATTTACACAAAACTATTATTATTTCCTAAAGAGATTATTATTCCTATTAAATCCTTATTACTTTAAGAGAGGTCAGCGATTGTTGCGGTTCCCATTTTAGGGTGTTGTCCACTTTTGGTTGGATCATTGTATAGTGGATTTTGAAGTAAGTCCTCTTGTCCGAAGGCACTGGCTGGGTTAGGGTTGGTAAATACGATGATCCCCTTGCTTCGTACAAGACTGGGCAAACAAATAGGGGATCAAAGGTGAATGCACGGGCCGGCGCATGTCAGTATAGACTTACCATTCCAACAATGTCCTTGACCTTCGTCCATTAGTATTGTTATAAAGTGGTTTATTAACCATGTTGAGATGATTTATTCTTAATTTATAGTGGTTAAGTATGCCCCTGTCTGGGTTGAAGTTGTATTTTATGAAACTGTAGGGGTTTCTTTATCCCACGTTGTGTTGGGTTTAATCGGTTCTGAGTTAGGAAGTTGTATATCAATTGTTTGAGTTTGTTTGTCACCCACGGATCTAGGTTTAGGCATAGTTTTATCAATAAGTATTTTAAGATGATTAGAATAATCGAAAAGCAGAGATGTACTCTTCGCCAGCCAAGCTGACAGCGTCTCCGATTATCACCATCTTTACAGTTCCTTTTGGAATGCGCACTCCTCTTTGGTGTGTATTACAAGGCAGATTGAATAACCAGCGAAGCAGAGAAACTCTTCGCGCAGCGAGCTGACAGCGTCACCAGGTATTCATCTTTCTTGTATAGTTTTTTCTTTATCTTTAATTTTTGGACCGTTCGTCTGGTCTCAGGGTTACATAAAATAGTTTCCCCTATATTGATCAACCTGGTTGGGTTTAGGAAAGTAAGAGTGCGGTTGAGGTTAGGGTTATGCTAAAGGTTAGGTTTAGAAACATAAGTGTTTGTTTACGGTTAAGGTTAGAGGTGTAAAGCTATGGTTGAGGTTAGGATTAAGATACATGTTAGGGTTAGTGGTGTAAGGGTTAGGGTTAGGGTTTAGGTTAGGGTTAGTGATATAAAACTAGGGTTAGGTTAGGGTTAGGGTTAGGGTTAGGCCAGCCAGGCCGGGCCAGGGGCCAGGGCCAGGCCAGGCCAGGCCAGGGCCAGGCCAGGCCAGGGCCAGGCCAGGCCAGGCCAGGCCAGGCCAGGCCAGGGCCAGGTTAGGAGCCAGGGCCAGGCCAGGCCAGGCCAGGCCAGGCCAGGCCAGGCCAGGCCAGGGCCAGGGGTTAGGGTTAGGGCCAGGCCAGGCCAGGCCAGGCCAGGGTTAGGCCAGGCCAGGCCAGGGCCAGGGTTAGGCCAGGTTAGGGCCAGGCCAGGCCAGGCCAGGCCAGGCCAGGTTAGGTTAGGCCAGGGCCAGGGCCAGGGTTAGGTTAGGGCCAGGCCAGGCCAGGGCCAGGCCAGGCCAGGCCAGGCCAGGTTAGGGCCAGGCCAGGCCAGGTTAGGGCCAGGCCAGGCCAGGCCAGGCCAGGCCAGGCCAGGTTAGGCCAGGCCAGGCCAGGGCCAGGTTAGGGTTAGGCCAGGCCAGGGTTAGGGCAGGGCCAGGCCAGGCCAGGCCAGGGTTAGGTTAGGTTAGGCCAGGGCCAGGTTAGGTTAGGGCCAGGTTAGGGCCAGGCCAGGCCAGGCCAGGCCAGGGTTAGGCCAGGCCAGGGCCAGGCCAGGCCAGGCCAGGGCCAGGCCAGGCCAGGCCAGGGCCAGGCCAGGCCAGGGTTAGGGTTAGGGCCAGGGCCAGGGCCAGGCCAGGCCAGGCCAGGGCCAGGCCAGGCCAGGCCAGGCCAGGCCAGGGCCAGGGCCAGGCCAGGTTAGGCCAGGCCAGGCCAGGTTAGGTTAGGCCAGGTTAGGTTAGGCCAGGCCAGCCAGGCCAGGGCCAGGCCAGGCCAGGGGTTAGGGTTAGGTTAGGGTTAGGCCAGGCCAGGCCAGGCCAGGGCCAGGGCCAGGCCAGGCCAGGCCAGGGCCAGGCCAGGGTTAGGGTTAGGGCCAGGGCCAGGGCCAGGCCAGGTTAGGGTTAGGGTTAGCCAGGCCAGGCCAGGCCAGGCCAGGTTAGGCCAGGCCAGGGCCAGGCCAGGCCAGGCCAGGCCAGGCCAGGCCAGCCAGGTTAGGTTAGGCCAGGCCAGGCCAGGCCAGGGCCAGGCCAGGGCCAGGCCAGGCCAGGCCAGGCCAGGCCAGGGCCAGGGTTAGGCCAGGCCAGGGCCAGGCCAGGCCAGGCCAGGTTAGGCCAGGGCCAGGCCAGGCCAGGCCAGGCCAGGCCAGGGCCAGGCCAGGGCCAGGCCAGGCCAGGCCAGGGCCAGGCCAGGCCAGGCCAGGGCCAGGTTAGGGCCAGGCCAGGCCAGGCCAGGCCAGGGCCAGGGCCAGGCCAGGCCAGGCCAGGGCCAGGTTAGGCCAGGCCAGGCCAGGCCAGGCCAGGGCCAGGCCAGGCCAGGGCCAGGCCAGGCCAGGCCAGGGTTAGGGCCAGGTTAGGTTAGGCCAGGGGCCAGGGTTAGGGTTAGGCCAGGCCAGGTTAGGCCAGGTTAGGCCAGGCCAGTTAGGTTAGGGCCAGGCCAGGCCAGGCCAGGCCAGGCCAGGCCAGGGCCAGGCCAGGCCAGGCCAGGCCAGGGCCAGGCCAGCCAGGTTAGGTTAGGCCAGGCCAGGCCAGGTTAGGTTAGGGTTAGGCCAGGCCAGGTTAGGGCCAGGTTAGGGCCAGGGCCAGGTTAGGCCAGGCCAGGGCCAGGTTAGGCCAGGCCAGGCCAGGCCAGGCCAGGCCAGGCCAGGTTAGGGTTAGGTTAGGGTTAGGCCAGGTTAGGCCAGGTTAGGCCAGGGCCAGGCCAGGTTAGGTTAGGGTTAGGGCCAGGGCCAGGCCAGGTTAGGCCAGGCCAGGTTAGGCCAGGTTAGGCCAGGCCAGGTTAGGTTAGGCCAGGCCAGGCCAGGCCAGGCCAGGTTAGGGCCAGGCCAGGTTAGGCCAGGCCAGGGCCAGGCCAGGCCAGGGCCAGGCCAGGCCAGGCCAGGTTAGGCCAGGCCAGGGTTAGGCCAGGCCAGGTTAGGGCCAGGGCCAGGGTTAGGGCCAGGGCCAGGCCAGGCCAGGGCCAGGCCAGGTTAGGCCAGGCCAGGGCCAGGGCCAGGTTAGGGTTAGGCCAGGGCCAGGCCAGGGTTAGGTTAGGTTAGGGTTAGGGTTAGGTTAGGGTTAGGTTAGGTTAGGTTAGGTTAGGGCCAGGCCAGGCCAGGCCAGGCCAGGGTTAGGGTTAGGGTTAGGTTAGGGTTAGGGTTAGGGTTAGGGTTAGGGTTAGGTTAGGGTTAGGGTTAGGGTTAGGTTAGGGTTAGGGTTAGGGTTAGGGTTAGGGTTAGGGTTAGGGTTAGGGTTAGGTTAGGGTTAGGGTTAGGTTAGGGTTAGGGTTAGGGTTAGGGTTAGGGTTAGGGTTAGGTTAGGGTTAGGAGTTAGGTTAGGGTTAGGTTAGGCCAGGGTTAGGGTTAGGGTTAGGGTTAGGAGCCAGGCCAGGGCCAGGGCCAGGCCAGGCCAGGCCAGGCCAGGCCAGGCCAGGGCCAGGCCAGGGCCAGGCCAGGCCAGGCCAGGCCAGGAGGCCAAGCCAGGCCAGGCCAGGGCCAGGCCAGGCCAGGTTAGGCCAGGGCCAGGGCCAGGGCCAGGGTTAGGTTAGGCCAGGCCAGGGTTAGGCCAGGCCAGGCCAGGCCAGGCCAGGGCCAGGTTAGGAGCCAGGCCAGGCCAGGCCAGGCCAGGCCAGGCCAGGTTAGGCCAGGCCAGGCCAGGCCAGGTTAGGTTAGGGCCAGGGCCAGGCCAGGCCAGGCCAGGCCAGGCCAGGTTAGGAGTTAGGGTTAGGGTTAGGGTTAGGGTTAGGGTTAGGGTTAGGTTAGGGTTAGGGTTAGGTTAGGGTTAGGGTTAGGGTTAGGTTAGGCCAGGTTAGGGTTAGGTTAGGGTTAGGGTTAGGGTTAGGGTTAGGGTTAGGGTTAGGTTAGGGTTAGGGTTAGGTTAGGAAGTTAGGGTTAGGGTTAGGGTTAGGGTTAGGCCAGGCCAGGTTAGGCCAGGCCAGGTTAGGGTTAGGGTTAGGGTTAGGGTTAGGTTAGTTAGGTTAGGTTAGGGTTAGGGTTAGGGTTAGGGTTAGGGTTAGGGTTAGGGTTAGGGTTAGGGTTAGGTTAGGTTAGGGTTAGGGTTAGGGTTAGGGTTAGGGTTAGGGTTAGGGTTAGGGTGAAGCAGGCCAGGCCAGGCCAGGCCAGGCCAGGCCAGGCCAGGCCAGGCCAGGCCAGGCCAGGCCAGGCCAGGTGGCCAGGCCAGGCCAGGCCAGGCCAGGCCAGGCCAGGCCAGGCCAGGCCAGGCCAGGCCAGGCCAGCCAGGCCAGGCCAGGCCAGGGCCAGGCCAGGCCAGGCCAGGCCAGGCCAGGCCAGGCCAGGCCAGGCCAGGCCAGGCCAGGCCAGGCCAGGCCAGGCCAGGCCAGGCCAGGCCAAGAAGAAGAGG